>OZ025210.1:6385546-6910288 GCA_964019055.1 Anthopleura xanthogrammica
ATTTCGGGCTTGGTATGCAACAAAACCTTCACCAACCTTTTTTGAATTAGCTGTATTTGGGAATAAAAGATTGAAAAATTGGGTGACGTGTTTGACATCTACTCTACGTTGCTTAGTTGTCATCTACGCTGCTCAAGTTATTGGTAAACTGACCGTGGAGAGTCGTGCATCAGATGGACAGCTAGGACAAAATGGAGGGAACGGAAATAATGGAGAAAATGGGAAAAATGTAAGTTGAAGGTTTGCAGTATCCCTGTAAAAAAAAACATCTCCAGAATTACCCATTAGGTTTTTCATCATTTGAGATCCTAAGTGATTTGATAGTTTGAAAACGAAAGTTATGGATCTCTATCCTTCATGATACCATGACAACATGGATATCCTCCATGATACCATGACAACATGGATATCCCCCATGATACCATGACAACATGGACATCCTTCATGATACCATGACAACATGGATATCCTTAATGATACCATGACAACATGGACATCCTCCATGATACCATGACCACACAGATATTCTCCATGATACCATGACAACACGGATATTCTCCGGGGCACCATGACAACATGCATATCCTCCATGATGCCATGACAACACAGATATTCTCCGGGGCACCATGACAACATGCATATCCATCATGATACCATGACAACACATATATTCTCCGGGGCACCATGGCAACATGCATATCCTCCATGATACCATGACAACACAGATATTCTCCGGGGCACCATGACAACATGCATATCCATCATGATACCATGACAACACGGATATTCTCCGGGTCACCATGACAACATATTATAGGACGAGAAACCATATCAAGCAAGTGATTGCTGGTATATACAAATCATTTGTTAGTTTGAAAACGAGCGACGCCTTGAAAAATATATCATGATCCGTCAGTCATACATACATCAACATCGGCATCCTCAGACAACAATCATGAATAATTACTAACTTAATATTTGTTGTTTTTTTAGAAGGATTAAATGTTTCAATATCATGAACCTTTTTTTCTTCTGTGACAGGCAGATCCATTGAAAAGAGAACAATGTAAAGCAACCTCAAATTGCGATAAAATAAAGCCAAATAAGGGCTCAAATCTGATTAGACCTAAGGCAGGGGACGGAGGAGACGGAGGAGACGGAGGGAATGGTGGTTATACAGGTAGGCCGGGTACTAACACGAGTAACAAAATCGTACAACTTGTCGCGCAACATTGTTGCGTTTCAAGCTGCAGAATGATGTTGGCACCCACGTATGTAACTTGTCACGCAAGATGTTGCAAGTTGCAAAATTTGCTTCAGCTTTTTTTCAACAAGCAGCCATATAGTGTTGTCACGCCATACCAAATCAAGCATGTCACGTCCAGGCATGCATTCCAACTCTAACTATTCTTTCTTATTGACTGCATGCTCCAGGCAATGGCGGTAATGCAGGTGTCATTGAGTATCATGTGAATATTACCAACGGTCTAGTTCAATTAAAGACTTGTGCTGGGAAGAGCGGTCCTGGAGGGCAGGCAGGAACTGCAGGAAAAGGTAACATTGAGTCGATTGTTGGTTGGAAAGTTATCCAGCTGAACTGAGAAAAAACGTTAGCCAATCAGAATCGAGAAAATTTGCAAAAACTGGGGTGTCACCCTTAGTAGACCCACTAAATGAAGAATATCATATAGAAAGGCTATTTTCAATTTGTTTTCTAAAAAAGGCCAGTTTTTAGTATTACTAGTATTCTACTACTACAAATACACCCTCAAATGCCTTAAATGACGTCACAGTCATTATTATTTTGGAAGTACCAACCTTCATAACTTAAAGATGCATCACTCAAATCAAAATATTTTACCATTCAACTATTTACTTCATGTAGATTCAGTATTGAAGGTTTTGAAAAAAAAGGTTATAGACACTTTAACTGTTTCACCATGAGATACAATCATTGAGAGCATTTTTCACTTTATTTTCGCGATTTTTGTGAGCCAACATCACTATCATCACCCGCATCAACAGCAGTCATCATTGCCATCATCTTCAAGGTCACCATCATCACCATTATATCAACATAGACATCACCATCATCACCATCATCATCATTATATCGACATCGACATCACCATCATCATCATCATCATCATCATCATCATCATCATCATCATCATCATCATCATCATTAAGTGTTAAACTGTTATCTTACTCTCGCGCATATGTCCCAATTCCCTTCCGATTACAGCGCTATTCGTTACATAACATATGAACAAAAGATACTCATGCAGCTTGACAACTGTTGCGCAGGACCACATACACACTCCAAGTACCCTCCCCTCCCCTATAAACAATATGAATGTACCTTCGACGGCTACGCATCCATACAGTGATATAACGGACCTGGAAATACGTCCCAACTGTAAAGATCTATAAATATTTTATTCACTGATTCAGAGTGTGTTTTTGCTTTTTAGGTGGGACAGCAGGGAAGGGCACACCAAGTGCACAATGCTTCAAGAGTTGTAAGCAGAATTTTTTTACCTACAGCTGCTCATGCAGTTTTCTTAAGTATGTATTTAACAGCGGAAATGGAAATAAGGGCAACGACGGTGAAGAAGGAAAATGTAAGTGTCCTACTTTCTTTTTATTTTATTCATTTATCTGGCTTTTTATTTATTCACCCATTTAATCCCAAGTGGTTATACAGGTAGGGTATAATCCAAGATTGACCCTTACCTGAACTAAAAATTTTCCCGACTGGTTTTGGAATTTTACTAAGTTTTAGGTCAATAGACCATTCTATCTTCGTATGCAAATTGCCCATTCCAGACCACATGAGAAATGTTCTTTTGTTAAAATATTTACACTCACGTATGTTGAAATTATGACCTGACTACAACTATTGTTCAACAACAATGAAATACAAGCATCTTTTGCTCAAATTCTAAAGATGTTCGAATTCCGTACAATCTTTGGTTTCACCTATTGTTTTTTTTAGTGCACGAAGTCGAAAATAGTGATAGAGCAAAAAG
The DNA here is from genome assembly GCA_964019055.1 of Anthopleura xanthogrammica. NCBI lineage: Eukaryota > Metazoa > Cnidaria > Anthozoa > Actiniaria > Actiniidae > Anthopleura > Anthopleura xanthogrammica. Next base: position 6,388,579 of record OZ025210.1, read on the forward strand.
GTCTAATGTATTTTAGTGACAATCATTCCACATTTTCACAAAGCCTTTCTATTATTTTATCTTTTTTTCAACGTAGCTGGTCAAGCAGGACGTGATGGTAGTCCCCCTACAGATGTTATCAAGAACCAGGACTTTACGAAGTTTCCTATCGTATCCCTGGAGTTAATAATGAATGTAGCAGAGGATATGTTAGGCAGGGGAATGGCCGAGGAAGCCAATGATATTATTGGGTTTCTAAAACTGGCGTCCAAAGGCAGTGATCCACAAAAGCAACAGATTATGAAAGGTGATGATATGTCTTAAACCTTCAGTCAAACAGGAACATGCAGAGAGGAGGGGACTTTAGCCCCCACGTCTTTCATTTCACTCTTTTGCGTTTCCGGCATTTATTGTTATGATAACTATACACACCTAAAGAACGCAGATCAAAACCTAGATTCTCCCTTACCCCAATTTTAAAGTTTCTCCAGAGGCCCTGTCAAAGGTTTAGAGAACCGCTTCTCGTGTGTTCCATAAAAAAAGAAGTAAATTAAATCGTCTTTGTTCTTACGAGGGTAGCACTTAATACCCTGTGGCCCTGATTCTAAAATTGAATTGGAATTTGGAAGTTGACTTTTGCAGATGGGAGGAAAACCGGAAAGAAGCGTAGAGAGAAATAACAAACGCAACTCGCACATCGGGTGGCGCGTCCGAGTCTCGAACCCACAACTACAGCGTTACATTGTAACAATATCAGAAAAATTTCCCTGGAAAATATTTTTTTCTTTTCTATCTAGATGTTATTGTAAAGTTTGCATTTACGGCTTCCGGTTTTGATGTGTTTGGCAATCCACCTGGGTATGCACCAAGTCAGACATGGACTATCTACAACAAGAGATTGGAGCAGATCAAAGACAGTGCAGTTGCTTATGAAAACTCCTACAATGAGCTGCAGGGAATGATTGAGAGTCAGACATCTGTGGAACAGATCACCAGTCATGTGACCGCAACTACACAAAAAACTGTGGAAGCTGAGATCCAAAGGCTGACGGATCTGATCAAGGGGATGAAAGCCGAAAAGAAATTCTACGTTAAGGTGCGCTGAGGAGTTAAGAAGTACAAATATTTAGCTCCTACTAGATTTGCACATAGTTTTGGCTTTCTTTTTTAAATTCAATACTAGAAGTCGCCAACTAATTCAAATCTTGCCAAGGACGAAATTTGTATCGCGCAGAATATGGTCGATTATATGAGAATGGCGTTTTTCAACTATCTTCTCAGTCCGAGGTCCACAGTTCGATCTCTTGTGATTTCACGTGATTGTTTCGATTTGACTCCTGTAATCTGTGGAGCCGCAACTTCAAATGCCCTTCGAATGACCTTGGATTATAATCCGCATCCATCACCTTCATTATCATCACCACCATCCTCATCCTCCTCATCCTCATCATCAACAAGATCATCAACAACAACAGCACCAGTTAGCTACCATCATCACTATAGCTATAGTCTTTTTAAAATATCCTCTTTATAGTGGATGCTAATAATTCAAAGAAAACAGATTTTTTAAATTTTCATCATTATCTGTTGAACAGGGTGTACGAGAAATTGAAGGTCGACTTGACAAAACCCTGGGCAAAATCAACTCTGTGCTACCACAGCTGTTGGGTAAGGCAACGGTAACCAAAGGTGAAGTTTTGGGAATACTGCAAGGATTAGTCGGGTTTGCTGGAGCTGTTGCGAGTGGAAACGCATTTGGAGCAGTAGGATCCTTTCTTGGCCTTGCTGGACAGCAAGCAAAAAGGTAACCAACCAACCAACTAACCGACAAACCAACCAGACGACCAACCAACCAACCCACCAACCAACCAGACGACCAACCAACCAACCAGACGACCAACCAACCAACCAGGCGACCAACCCACCAACCGACCAACCGACCGACCGACCGACCGACCGACCGACCAACCAATCAACCAACAAGACGACCAACCAACCAACCAACCAACCAGACGACCAACCCACCAACCCACCAACCCACCAACCCACCAACCCACCAACCCACCAACCCACCAACCCACCAACCCACCAACCCACCAACCCACCAACCCACCAACCCACCAACCCACCAACCCACCAACCCACCAACCCACCAACCCACCAACCCACCAACCCACCAATCAGGCGACCAAACTAATAAGCAATCGACCAATCAACGAATTAGCAAATCAGCAAATTAAGTCGCTCTTTTCTGAGTATGGATACTTATTTGTACATTGAGAATGACTTTATTTTTAAACATTGTAGGTGCAAAGTGGAGAGTTTTACCCGATCTCTTCAGTACCTCAAGAAAGGCTTAGATTTTGGACGGGCTTTTAAAGAGATGGACCCTGAAGACTTAGACTTTACTAAGCTAGATATCGCAGCCATTCCGGAAATTCTGAAGGTAAGTGAAGAAAAGGGGATATAGTGCCAATATAACGCCAAACTAAAGCCTGTAGTGACTTTAGGACTTTGAAAAGCGGGCCATCATTTTTCATGAAGAAAAAGTCAATTCTTCTTGGATAGAACTGCACAAATGCGTTGGGTCAATTAGGTCTGCCTTTTTTTAAGACTGTTCAGTTTTTCACAATGATCAATGTATCAACCAATAGGCCTTTTTCATGATGGCGTCATTTTACTACCACTACTAAATGCTTCGCGAACTTTCTTTCTTATTCAAATTTGTATTTCCTCATGCTAATGGTAAGACAACTGAACAAAACTCAACTGAACAAAAGAACGTATGAAAGGGATTCTGGTAGGGGTAATAAATGACGTTAGTAATATGCAAAAAAACTACTAAAACTGCAGCTCAAAGTTTGCACTTTAATGATATCTAATGATATCCTCGGATTCACAAAGAAAGGGGGCATGTCCACTCCTAACACCTCGACTCCTACATCCACTAATGGCCTGCTTACTTCACTGATGGAAACATAGCAAGTGGATGATAGGCAAAAAAATGGCATAAGATAATTTGGAAAGATTTTGAAGAAAATTATAATGATGTACTTGGAATTCTTATTAGATGATTTGTGTCATTTACCGAAGAAACCAACGACGACTTCTATTCCAGTCTTGGGTAATTCATCCAACATGGCGGCTATGACGTCACAACTACTCAAGATTCTGCTTGCCAATATACAGTATATTGAGTTTAAAAGAGTTTAACTAACATCTGGAAAAATTCTAATTTTTCAGAGTGACCTCGAGACCAACAAGAATGAATTGATTACAGCACTGTTTTGTATCTTGAACAAAGCACCTCACATTAAAGAAACACACAAGCTGAATAACCTGATTGACCAGTTTTTCACGGATGGTGGTTTAAGAGCACAGCTGATTGGCAAGCTTCTAACTCTGACGGACCAGATTCAAGACAATAGTTTTGCATTGAAAGTCATGAAAGAAAGTGACGAGTCGATTCAAAAGATCAAGGTGAAAGGGCCTACTGTGACCAAAGCCATGCAGGAGATGTTCTTGGAAGACTTGCTTGGACCATATAAGACACTCGAACGTTCCTTTAGACAAAACATCTATCTTCTTATGAAGGCAACCGAGTTTAAAACCTTATGGTCTTACGATCAGGGTATAGGGTTTACAACAAAGAACTCCGAAGCAGCACGTAAGTCCATTAACCTTACTTTATACATTCAAGGAATTTTGCATAGTGTAAATATTACATGTTACATTTACAAAATAAACTAATACTGATATCTTCTTTTTAGAGGGTAATGGTCGCTTGATAGCCGTACAAGAACTTGTTGGAGCAATGGAGAAGCTCCGTTCTCACCATCAAAAAGCAGAAGACTGTTTCTCGAAGTTTCGTTCGAGCAAACTGATCTTGTCTTGGACCTACGACACTGAAGAAAACACTGAGGTAATTATAACAAAGAATACTTGCCGAATTTCATGACCAAACTACACACAACTTTTGCTTTCACTTATTAAAGTTTCTGCAGACGAGACCAGAAATTTCGGAATGGCATTCTTTTACCTCCACTTGCCAAAGTCTTAGCTGAGGGAAAACCTCAAACAGCACTGCCAGACCACAAGTTTCGGAATGGCATTGTTTTTAAAATGAGGTGGTGCATCTTTAACTCTTGAAAGTGTGAACCATGGGAACTTGTTGAATATATAGTTTTCTAGGTAGCTCAAGGTTTTTGTCCATAGAACATATTTTGTATTAGTGTGAAAAGTCACGGCACACGGCACGGTTACGGCGCGGACACTACACGGAATTTCGAATGTTTTCATGCACGGCACGACACTGACATGGTCACGGCAAGGAACGGTCCGTGCCGTCCGCACGTTTTTCAGTCATATATACGAAAACTGTTCTATTCGGTCTGGGGGTCGCGGAGGGGTGGTGTGTTGTTCCATTCGTGAGATCTCACGTATGTTCTTTTTCCATCCAGGAATTCGCTCGCTTTCACGAGACAGGAAAATTTATTTTCACAGTCAATCTCAAACCTATCGAAGCAAGCAAGTGCTACAACTGCCACAACGCAAGGCTGGTTAAGGTATTTCAAGCGTTTGATGTTTTGGTCGGTTAAATGGTCGGTTAGTTGGTCGGTTGGAGTCCTGATTTTCTATATATTTATATTTGTAGTACCATGTAGAATTGATAGGCGAACAAGAACAGCCAGATCTTGTGGATACGTTGGTTGATATACGTCTCGCTCATTCGGGATACTCGGGCTTTAGAGCTGAAGGAGACAACATTAAGACGTTCAGACAATCACAGGGACAGGCTTGGGCAGCTCGCTATGACCGTTTGGTGAAGACTGACGTTCTGAAGTGTAGGGACGCTAGAAGACAAGGACAAGGTAAAGTCTGAAACAAAACCGCGGCATGTTGATTTTCCGAGTTCGATAAAGAGGATGCATTGTGGATTTGTTTTCACGGCTATTGCTGTGCTAATTTTCGAAACAGTGGCCCAGTGGAAAAAATATTTTGGGCTACTGAGACACTAAGTCAAACCCGATTGAGTGAGGTTGGAACGTGGATGGGTGACCTTACATCTACTCAATCTTCCATTTCTATGGTTATTCGTTTTTTGTTTGTTTTAAATATACTGGAATAGATACCGTGAAACACATTCCTGTCTACCCAAACGCCTTGCCCAGTCTCCGAGCGGCAGAGTAGCACCCATTTGTTTTAATTTTGAAAGGACCGGTAGCCGTGCTTTTGCATCGAAGCGAGACGAACAGTGACCTTGCAATGTGTTAAAAGGTGTTAAAAAAGGCCTATCACTGCAAGCTTACCGTTCGTCTCGCTTCGATGCAAGAAACAGCTTTTCGACGGCTACCTTTCAAGATGGCGCAGGGAACTGTGAAAGGGTCTATTGGTTTTGTGAACAAAATTAATTTCTTTTTTCTTTCGTTCTTTAGATTCCAATGCTTGCCTGAACTCCGTGACAGATAAACGTTGGTACTCTGCATGCTCGCATCCTTTGAACAACAACTTAGGAGGAGGGAGCCTGAGTAACAGTGAATGCAAGAGCCCTTATTCTACATACACACTCGAAGTTCCTAAGAGCGAGTACATCAAATGTGACGGTAGCGACCATGCAAGCTCAAACTGCGGTGGTTTAAAGGTAAGCTGGTGAGATAGTAGAATTTGTGCCTGACTGTTGCACGTCAAAATGCATAAAAATTTGAAACAGTTGAACCAGTACAAGCGCGCGAAAGATAATGTTTCAACCAAAATTCTCTGAGGCCGTATCATCAAGACTGATAACCGCTCCATCAGGTCATAAAACAATTGTTTGCTGGCCAATTTCTATTCAAAGAAAAGACTTATAAACCAGTTATCAAGCCCCAAGAGAATTTTTGAGCCCTCAGTACAGCGTTGCATGACTTGATAGCGTAAACTTCTAACGCGCGTTTCTATGAGCCGAAAAAAAGCGGGAACTTTTGGCTTCTGGTAAAAGGCGCACGCGTCTAAAGGGGGAAAGAGCGGGAAATTTAGATAACCTTGAGCGGAAGTCCAAATTTTTCCGCAGTTCATGAGACGTACCATATCGCCATTAACGGTTTATCTGTGTACTTTTAAAATACGCACCACGCACTGTAAACTTTTTTTGTTGGCCAATTCCAAACTTAGAGATATGCAGATCAAGAATTTTAAAAACTAAAATGTTGGTGTTTTCTTTGTTTCAGTGGGATCGCATCACCAAAATTAAGTTCTGGGCAGTCCTCCAGTACTGGCCGGATCAATACCCTTCTGGACCGACCAGTCCTTTGTGTAAGGGCATGAGAAAGAGAGGCCTACGAACGAAGAAAGCAACCAGTGTTGATGCTTGAGTACAATGGACAATAAACCCACGAAAAAAGGCATAATAGCGTTTTAGTGATTAAAAGGGTTTTGCAGTATTTATAGTATTTACTTTTGATACTTTTTACAATTTATTTAAAAAAATTGTCATTTTGGAATTAAAGTTGCTTCCCATTCCACGTGCTTTCAAGTCATTTGCTTTTGCTTTGAACGTTGAATTCAACCGGTTAAAATCCGTATGAGACAAGAAAAAGATCGTTATAACATCAGGAAAATTCTTGCTTTTGTGCGCCACTGGGAGGGCGCTACTCACGAGGCAAAAGATTTTTGTAAAGGCACTAGTTTTGCAGCTCCATAAATATCGCTTGAATTTTGTTTCGATCCGATGTTTCAATAGTTTCAATCCAGAATTTATTATATCATGCCGAATACTCGAGATTTTACTTCAGGTACACTCTTTATCAGTATGCCTCTACATTGATAGCAACACCACTATTGCACTATCGCTAAACTCGGAATACTTGGTCAGCCGAACTTTTGCCGATGAGCCGAAAGCCCGAATTTTATCAAAAAAAAAAAAAAAAAAAAAAAAAAACAGTTGAAAAACTTTATTTGTGTCACATTAATATTTACAGCATTTTACATTTTTTTCCTACAGAAGCAGATAAAATAATTCATTACTACTACTAATAATATTTAAAAAAATGACAAAACAGGAGTCACTTGGAAAAGCTGATAACTACCTTAGTGATAATTCTGCACATTTTGTGACTCGTTTCTGCTATTGTAGATCCTATTGATTCACAATTACAATTCTATAAAAATATACAATTAAGATTATTAGCATCATAAAAAAATAATTACATCCAGGAAGATTGTATTCTTACATCGATATTTTCCTAAATATACCGACAGCCCATCATAAATACCTTGTTTAGTTTTCATTAATAAATATTGAATCAAAATAAACTACAATTGTACTGATTTTAGATCACAATTAAAGTCGTGGCTGAGATTCAGCCTCTACATACAAAATTGATCAGTTACTGGGTTTTTAGTTTACTTCTTAGAACGTTTTTTCTGTCCCTTGTTCAAAGACTGCATTTTCATTTCCGTCTGTTGCTTGTCTTTTTGGTTTATCGCTGTACAGCTCTAGCAAGCTAAATTTTTCTTCAAGTAAGTTATTTTTAAGCAATTTAAACCTCTGCCGTTATTTCTTTTCCTTGGTCAAAGACTGCATTTTCGTTTCCGTTACAGTTTCAGCTGCCTCAATTTTTCTTCAACAAGTTGTTTTAAACAACCCAAACCTCTGCAGCTAGTGAATGTTTTTATAGTTTACTTCTTAGCTCGTTTTTTCTGTCCCTTGGTCAAAGACTGCATTTTCTTTTCCGTCTGTTGTTGTCTTTCATTCTCTGGTTTACCGCTGTACAGTTCTAGCTGGCTCATTTTTTCTTCAAGTTGTTTTTTGAACAATTCAAACCTCTGAAGGCAGTTGCTTCTTTGAAGCGCAAGAGAGTCGCGGTTAGACTTAGCACTGTTCAGTTTACTTGCACTTTCACGGATTAGTTGCCTATTCTGGGTAAATTCCTTGGAGCCTTCAGGGACATCCTTCAAGAGGTCCATTTGGGCCATTAGTTCTTGTTCCAGCTCTTTAATACTTTGATCAGCTTCCAGTGCTTGTCTAGAAAGTCTGGTGAACTCTTCGTTAAGGCTGTCTACCTTATCTTGTACCTCACTTACTTGGACCTTCAAATATTAAATATATATATTTTAGTAAATACTCTGAGACACTGCGAACATTTGGCAAAGAACATCGAACTACAGGAGAATGAAGCGACTCCCACGAACACACCGGTTGGCCCTAGTAAGACAGTTGGACAGATGGATTGGGGATGGGATCCGACCTTGCCTCCCAGGGGCTGATTCTGGATTTCCCATCTTGGGTTGTGTTAGCATCCAAAGAAAATAAAACTTGTCCTACTAGCACAAATATTGAGCTACCAAGGGTTAGCATAAGCACTGCTACATTGTCTTTCCTTACCTCCAGAAATACTCTATATAAATCTTCGTCTTTCGATCCGTCCTTCTGTTTTGATTGGGATTTTCCAGATAGAGGTAGACTGGTTGCTGATCTGGATACTGCCATCGTCCGAGACATTTGTCTGGACATTCCTCTTGCCAGTAACTCTCCGGATGCCTGAGAATAACGAGATTTTGGTCGGTCTTGCTGTTGCTGTCCAGTGAGCTGGCGCAGCCGTTTGTCAATATATTCTTCAGACCCTTGAAGTCTTGCGTCTGTCGTCTTGTCCTCAACATCTCCAAGGAAGCCACGTAAGTTGGAGCTAAGTAAAAAGCCACTGTACTTTGAAAGACGTTCTATCAAACCCTCCTGCGTAAAGTGAACACCATCTCTCCCAGCTCCACGAAGAAGACGCAAGTCAAGCAGCTCCTCAACAACGTTTGATTTATCTGCTTCGGTATGTGAATCTCCGAAAACTGATTCCAAAAGTTCTCGACTGGCTTCTTCGAGTTTGATATTCTGGGGTAATGAGGCTAGTGTGTGAGACAAAGCAGATGAGCGTCTGTACCGTGAGAAGAATAGATCATCACAGGTAACAGCTAGACCTTGATGGAATTCCTTCAAGAACACAGGGTTGGAATCATCCCTGAGGTCTCCCGCGGCGATGTGAGCCAGGCAGTGTACGATCACCACCACAAATTCCCCAACGTTGTCCATACGATCAGCTCTTAGGTATAAAATTCTGTTATTTGCATCGAAAAAGAAAGAATTTCGATAGGCGTTTCTTTCGAGGTGTGTGTTGGGTGGGAGCTTGGTGGCGAGGAGGAGAGTCACTGGGATATTATGGCAGTGTACAGAGAGAAGGTCAGTGATAAAGCAACCAAATTTGTAAACCACAAACGAACGACCTGATAGTGTGTTAAGGTCTACAGGAACAAGCTCGTCATCGCCTCCAAAAAGAGTATCGTCTTTGATATCAATGTATCCTTCTCCTGAAATAAAATGGAACATAGTTAAGTCTTCGGTGTTTTTAAGGTAAGCCTTTCCAAATTGGAAATTCATGGGAGATCAACAACAAACATTGGATCATCAGTGTCTGCCATCAGTGTCTGATTTCTGTAGCATGAAAGGACAAGATTTATAATGCCCTCCCCCTTGATGGGACGTTAGTCCATTGCAATATACTTCCAGCAGCATCAGCTTGCCAGTTTACCTCTCAAAATACTTTCCCAAAATAACGCAAAAGCGCACCGGTCAGGTCTCAATACTACACAAGGCAGAAAACCCCTTCCAGCCAAGTAATGCGACCTTAAATATACAGTCCTCACAATAACTCTCAATCTGTGGGTCAAAACAAAAGAATTTCCTTCTCTTAATTTAGTGCATGTCTTACCAGCTGTGTTTGATGATCCAACACCTTTCCCGGCACCTTCCCTCAGCAACGACTTGATGGCCTCTAACTTCTGGTACAGCGGGGATGACATAAGGAGGTTAGTTAACTCTCCTTCGCTGAGAGGAGCGGCCATTTGATAACTATCTGGCATTACTTTGACAGTAGGAGGGGGTGGGGGTGGGGCGTCTGATTTCATGGCCTCTGCCACCAAGTTGTCCACTTGAATGCTTTCCTTCAGCGCTATTACTTCTTTTGCCTAAAACAAGACACAGATTAATACATTGATACCTGTATTATGTGGAACTGACCCTTTTTAAGCGTACACCCTTCATTAAACGGACAGCTAGTTGTACGGTCCCGATATTATCTTTCATATTTACTGTAAAACAAACTTGTATTTAGCGGACACCAAGCAAAGTCCCAAAGGTGCCCAACCAAAAGAGTTACCACTATTCTTTCTTCACAGTTTGCAAATGTCTGAAGAATAACACCTTAAAAGGGGGTTGGGTTTGACGATTGGTATTGCCTTGGCAAAGCGTTGACGCTGTCGCTAAAGCTAGTTTACCCCTGTTTTCAAACTGTAGATTTGAACCAGAAAGTAAACTACTAAAAAAAGATGGTCTTCCAAACCTGCTCCCTATCTTGGTCAGCCTGTTGTTTTTCTTGGTGCTCGGTTTTCTCCTCCTCCAACTTATCAGTCAGTTCCTGAAATTTGGAATTCTTCTTGGCTTCTCGCTTCTTCTTCAACCTCTCCTCAAGCGAGCTCTGCATTCTCATTCTATCAGCATCCATCTTGTTCATTAGTTTCGCCAAATCCTTGCTGTGTTCTTTAAGAAGCGCCTCTTGGTCTTCCTTGGAAGCTCCTTGTTTAGACAGCTTGTCAATCTCTTGTTTGACCTTGGATTTCTTTTCTTTAAGTAGAGCTTCTTTTCGGGCATTCAGAGCAAGGATTGCCTTTTCATTCTTTTTCTTTTCTTCATCTTCTTCTTCCTGCAGTTGTTCCTCAAAAGCGTTTATTTCCGCTGACATTCTGGCCTCCTGTTCGCGTTCAAATTCTGCCAAACCAATTAGAGAATTAGCAACTAGAAACAACTTACGCAGCAAAAAAATGCACTTGAAACAAAAGTTTTGGGAAACATAACAATATAATCACCTTCATTTTCTTTTCTCATTTTGTCCTCGTTCTCGACTCGCTGTTCATCGAGTTTCTTTTTGACTTCGTCTAGTTCTCTTGCTGCTGCCAGCGCCTTCTCAACGGACCTTCGATGCTCTTCTGCCTGCTCTGGAGTCAGCTGGTTAAGGCAATCGGCGTATTCCTGGTAAAAAAATGGATGTATATGATAAAGAGGACAGATTTGCATGAAGATAGGTATTTACTATCAAGTGACTGGAAATCAAGCATGCACACTAAACTATCTTAGGACTGAAGAGTAACTAGGTTTTGAAGAAAGAAACGAACCCTGGGATTAGAAGGAAAGGTAAGCAATGGCAAGGCAAGGAAAGGAATAGCAACAGAAGGAATGGCAAGGAAAGAAAGGGAAAGGAAAGGAAAGGCAGAAGCGGGCAAAACAGAAAGCACAACAAAACGTACCTTGTAATGTTTTTCTTTCATCTCCAACTTGGCTCGCGCATATCTGACCTCCCAATCAGCCACTGCACCATGTTGAATCTTTTTCCTTTCATCTGCTTGCTTCTTGTCCAAAGCACTCTGTCTCAACTGCTGTTTATTGAAAAGTTGAGCGCGTCGCTGTTGTAATTCTTCTGGGCTCAACTTCTCTCTGCTGAGAGCATCGAGTTCTTCCTGTTCCTTCTGTTTCAGTTCATCTTGCTCTTGAGCATGTCTTTCCTCCATCTTGTCCAGGGCTTCATCCACAGCAACTCTTCTTTCTTCCATGAACATTTTCTCCAAATCACTAAGTTCTGATTCTTGCCTCTTCTCTAGGACCTAAGAAATACGAATAAAGTTATTTTTAGTAGCTGAATGAATCTCGTGAATCTTCAGTGTTACTAGGTTACAATAACGAGCAAACCCTGACTATCCTCTATGGAAGTTTGTAACACAAAAGCCATTCATATGTTAAGACTTGATGATATAGAACATATCATTACCTTTCGAATGACAAACTCAGCTGCTTCAACACCATTTTCACGGATTCCTTCGATCATGGCTTGTTTTTCTGCTTCTTTCACCTGTTATATTCAAAACTTTGAGTAAGGTTTTCTGATTCTCTATTAATGATGGCGAAAGAAAGAAAGAGAAAAAGAAAGAAGGAAGGAAGGAAGATGGAAGGAAGGAAAATGACAAACAATTTACCTGTTCGTTGCGCACTTCATCAAATTCTTTCTTTTGTTCCAACAGTTCCCTCGACATCTCATTTTCCTGCTTTCGCTGTAGAGCTTCGAGTTTTTTCTTTTTCTTTTCAGCGAGTTTTGCTCGTAGGTTTGCGTGCTGTCTGTTTCGATCTGCATCAATCTTTTCCAGTGCTTCATCGACTTCATGTTGATGAGCTGCAAGAAGCTGCAAAAACAATGCAACAATATTTAGCAACAGCATTATATATCTAGTATTACTATACTGAACGTAAAATGGAGCCTGTAGACTTAAAGCCTCCAGGAGTGTAAAAAATCTTCAATAATCGTCGATATGCTATTTTGAGCAGGCTTACTATTAGGTATCAATTGCATATCTAAGATTGCTTCTCTTCTCATAAGGCACATTATACTTATGCTCTGACGCCCTTCGCACAAGCTGTTTTTTTTTGCGGAGGGAGGAAAACCGAAGGACCTGAAGTAAACCCTGAACGGTTTTAAAACAGCGAGCACTTTGCCGTCTTGGCACAACCAACTTATAGATCTTAACCCTAATGGCGCGTTTCATAAAACATTATCATCTATCATCGTCATAATACTAAAGGGGTTGGTATTCTTTACCTGTTGTAGTTCTTCAGGAGTCATGGCGCTACTACGAGCAGATATCTCTGCAGCATGTTTATCCTTAATTTCTCTCATCTGTCTCTCTTTCTCTGCATCCAATGATCGTAATTCCTTTTCTTCCTCCCCTTTCATTTCTTTGCCTACTTTTTCTTTGGCTTTTTGGGCTTCTTCTCCATGACGTACACGCATCTCTTCAACAACTCGTTGCTGTTCTTTCTTCAGAGCCTGGAATGAAAATTTCGAATCAAATACAGTTGAACCTTTGTTAAGCGGCCACCTTTTGCACGTTCACCTCCATTTAACGACCACTTGATAGTTTCCGAAGGTGGAAGACAAATTTGATAACATTATCGAGCATGAATTCTTTCTGGAGAACTGTTTCCAATTTCAGGACAAGTGTCATTCCCTTGAGTATTATTTCTGTGTTTTCCATGAAATAATACCCAGGAAAAAAATACACTTGCCCAGGTTTTCCCTAACGCGATTTAAGCAGTTTCGAATGGAAAATTAAAGAATCGGAGTTATGCAGTTTAGAGAAGCCGTTAGAGCATTTTTTTTATAAGTGATAAGTGAAAAACGTACGGTAATGACTTACAGCACGTACACGGTACGACATGCCGTAACATTGAAATAGTCTCCCATTGTCTTTCAGTAATGAATCAACCCACGATGCGCAGTTACGGTAAGATAACGACTACAAATCTGCTGTATCGTTTCCACTTATTCTAAAATCCCTCTCTTCCCAAATTTCGAATGCGAAATCATAAATCATCTACCAAGACAAGAGCACTCACCTGCTCCTCAGGGGTCTCGTTAGGGATGATTACATCAGGCACAGCAACATGATCTGCATCTACAGGTTTGTTAGCAGCCAAAGCTTTGCTTTGTTCTTCTAATATTCGCTTGGCAGCATCTTCTTCTGACTTACGTCGGGCCTCTTCCTGTCTGCGTGCTAAACGTGCTGCTAACTTAGCCTGAAACCCGGAAAAAAAATACATTGTTAAGTTTTGTCATTTTTTCAAACTCAGTTAGAATTTATCGTTCCACTTGTTACATCTTGGTGCCATTACTAGCAGAATAATTTTGTAGTTCATCTTAATACCCTTATGCCAGGGCCCAGATGGCGAAGAGCACTATTTTTTCTTTTGCATACTTGTCTCTTATGTTTTTCAAATTTAGCCCCCCCCCTCTCCCCACTTTTTAGGGTGCTCCGCGGTAAAATTTTAATTTTTCTCACCCATAGCAACAAACAAATAGGTATTGTATTCCACCAACCTTTGTTTCATCGAGGCTCTTGTTTTTGTTCTTCTCGAGGTTTGACTGCAGCATTTCATTGTCTTTACGGAACTGATCCAAGATCTGCTGCTGTAATACCGCGTCTAGGTTGTTTCCACTAGCCAACTGTAACCATACGAAAACCAAATAAAGTGAATAACTCACGGCATTGTACATGAACATGTAGTGATAGTGGATGGAAAGGTTGTGGAAAGGAAGAGGAAGAATGGTAGGAAGGACAGGGGATGGGAAAAAATAGCCAATAAAAGATCGACTGAATTTCCTAAGAAAATAACGACTGTTATCTATCAATAGTCGGGATGCCCTGGAAGTTTTGTCATTTACTTTGAGAAGCTTTACATCACTTTAGGGCGAGACTGGGAAAGGCTTGGGGTATTGCAGTAATTTATCCAAATTGGGTGAGTCAGTTATGGGATTTTCATTTGCAGGCGGAGGTACTTTGGACTAATTTCTCACTTTCCCCCGTCCCACGGCAAGTGAAAGGTCCCTAGCAAGAGAATAACCCTTACCTTCTCTAGGAGAGTCTTGTGCAGTTGTTTCACTTCTTCTTTATGCTCTTCGTTAAGTCTTATCTCCAGTTCACCAATATTACGGACTTCTTCAGCCTCTAAGGCAGCTTCCATGGCCAATCTTCTTCGTTCTTGTTGCTTCAGAAGTTCTTCCAAATCTTCGCCTTCACTTATGGCCTGTGAAGAAAACAATTCCCATTTTATTTATCAGGAGCCAAAAACAACTTCATCTCCATCATTTAAGGTAAAGATTTGTTTTCCAAAAGTTTGACTCAAGGTAGTTTCAAGATTTCTACGCTGTACCACGAACGTATGGGCCCTATTCTTATTATTCTTATGCACACAATTTATTAAATCTGCTTGATCAATCAAATTGGATTAGTCTTTTGAGAGTTCTGATATTGAATTACCACTAACCTGGGATAACCAATGCAAACAACTAAAATTTGATGTCTCTCCCCTCAGTAGACCACTCTCAAAACTATTACTGAAAGTGTGACTTGTAGGAAAATACGAAAGAGATCACACTTTTCTCGATGGACTTTGTTGTGCTATTTTTTTTGCATTTCCATGTTAGCCTTGCACCCAAGATACCTTTGAAAGGGATCCATGCCTAACATCATTCCAGATATACATAATATTTCCCAGTATGTTTTTTATTTCCATCTTCGAGAATGAATTGAGGAGTTGATTACAAACCTTCGCCTTTTCAGATTCTTCTTCTTGTCGCAGTTTCTTCAACCTGTCTTTCTTCTTCTTGGCCAGTTTGGCCTTCATTAACGACATCTGTAGAGCCTTGCGTTGAGCCAAGTCGCGTGCCAACTTCTCTTCAGCGCTCATTTGTTCATTCTTGAGCCGTTCTGCTGCATCAGGATCAAGTGATCCCGAGGCTACCAGATCATCCTACATTAACACATACATACATACAACCATCAATAAAATGCGTGTCTTCCAAGATGTCTAGATTTGTATATGGGGTTTACTGGATTTCTGTCTTGAAGACAGATTCATTGAGAACAAATCTTATCATGAGTGCTTTTGATGCTTTATGATTGTAATCATGAAGTTTTACATTTTCTACATGCGTTTACGTGATGTTCTTTCTGATGATGCTACCACGAGCGCAACATCAAAGTATCAACATAAAACCCAAAGGAAATCGTAAAAGTTTATTATTAATTTTACAAATCTTATCATTATCTTACCACTGTACTGCAGAACATGTCACCCATCGTTTTCCTGTAAGTTTCTGCTTCCTCATTTGACGCATCCACCTCAGCCTTTGCCTGGCCAATGATCTCTTCCTGGACAATAGTTTCCTGCAAGCCTTCCTGGCTTTTGATCAGTATTTCGGCATTAGCTTTGGGCACTTCGTCGTCAAGCTTGATTTTAGATTTTTCAGCCTTTAAAAGATAAATAAATAAAAAGTATCCTTTAGCTTACAAAGACACTGAAAAAATATAATATGGGTTTTCTGCTATGTCTGGTACTTTCATGAAGAAAAACTCCGTCTTTTCTGTTGGATCTAAATTTCCTAATACCGCCATCCAGTTGGTTCGTTGGGTGTCAGTTTGTTGTGCGGGAGGTCGTGGCCTGGTCAAGCGGATCAAAATTTATGATCTTAAATATCTGTGAGTAAAAGGCTCTAAAAAATCTGCAAATGGGAAAACCTTCGCCGTGGCTCGGACGACCATGTGAATTTGCCATCCTGTTTTATTTTGAGACGTTAAACAAAAGAGGGCCACAAGTTTATCAGTGCTTAGTTACGACTGTCACGTGTCACCTCTCTCTGTGAATAACTCCCTAATAAAATGTCAAAAGAAAGGAAGGGGACCATCTACAGCTGCTTACACAAGACCGCTAATAAAAAACTTTACTAATGCGTTTAAACACAGTCGAATAATCTTTTTCGTTTTTTTTATGTAAGGACACTTATTCAAGTAAAGATATCATTACCTCCTCTTTCTGTTTCCTGAGAAGCGCAGCTTCTTTTTCTTCTCTTCGTTTCCTTAGCTTATCTCTCAGGTTCGCCATCTGTTTTTCTTTCTCCGCATCTAGTGCATTCTCAAGGTTGGCAACCTCTTTCTCGTGATCGTCCATTATGGCTTTCATTTCATCTTCACTTAAGTCTCCTGCAGCAAGCCTGTTGGCGAGCTTTTCTGCTAATTTTTTCATTCCTTGGGCTCGTTTTTGTTCCTACAAAATATCCCAGTCAAAATCATGATCTGAATGAATATTATAACAAATGATGCTAAGATTTTTTCTGTCGAGTCTTACCTGTTCTTTGACAACCTTGTGGATGGATGTTTCTTCTTCTCTACTCAATTGCTGCTCCAAGTGCATTCTTTCTTTATTCATTGTACGTAAGAACTCACTAACATCACTCGTACTGTGAATCTGCCATTGAGTGACGGGTGCTTCACTTGCTTGATATTGAGAGGGCACTGTTTGAGGTGTTCCAGTTTGTTGTTGTATAATCCCTGCTGCGGGTATACCAATGGTATATTGCTGGCCTAAAATAATTCCAATATATAGTTTTGTATCGATGAGAATTGTTTTCCGGTAGACAATTCTAATTGTTAGGGAAAGGGTACCGTAAACTTGTACAGGAAATAAGTAAAAATACAAACAACAACAACAATACAATTTTTCGCCCTGATGATGCACTAGAAGTGCGAAAGCTCGATAAATTATTAAAAAATCGTGGAAGAAACAAACGTAAACAATAACAATACAATTGTTTTCCGGTAGACAATTCTAATTATTAGGGAAAGGGTACCGTAAACTTGTACAGGAAATAAGTAAACAATAAGTAAACAACAACATCATCAAAACAAACAAAATCAAAACAAAAGAATGAGAACGACAGCAACGGCAAAGATAACAACAGAGCTGCAACAACAAAACAATCTGTTCTTTTCTTACCAAAGTTTCCCTTTTCTACACTTTCCAGAAGAGTCTGTAGACTGGCCATGAGATCATGTTCGCGAACCTGAGCCCCAGCAGTCATGCCTTTGTGTTTTGATTTGTCGGAAGAGGGTGCAGCCTGTTGGTGGGCTTCCTGTGTTACATCACCTTGTCCTTTTTTTCCACCGCCAGTACGTTCTTGCTCACGCGTGGCCTACAAAGGAGGATGGAATAATTCAGTCAAAAATGAAAGTAAATACAACAACAAAAGAATGAAAAAAGTTATTATCGTGGAATAGTATTCAAGAAATGATACTTATTCGTTTGTTTCACGCTTCAGGGTCATTTGTAGAGGACCGAGACGTTTCGACTGCAAGCTGCTAGTCTTCATCAGGCGGTATATAAGAGATGCACCATCCAGTCTACACCATCGCTTGATGAAGACTAGCAGCTTGCAGTCGAAACGTCGCGGTCCTCTACAATTGACCCTCAATCGCGAAACAAACGAATAAATATCATATCTTTAACAACAATTTTTTTTTCCAATTGGCGGTGTTCCTTGATTTGATTATCAACTCAGGGTTAGCATCGTCTCAGCATCAGAATATTTAACAAATATCAACAGTAAAGTAAAGAATGCACAGCTTCAACGATACAAACACTTATTTTTTTTAATAGCCATTCCAAGGACTTTCATTTTAGCACAGGAATATATTTAGCATAATTTAGGCTAACCCTGGGCAACAAAGAATACCAAACTATAATGAGGACTAAAATGTTTTGATAAATACTAATTTAAAAAAAAATCAAATCATTCTATATTTGTGTTATTTTAGACACGCTGCCTGAATCTCTTCTAAATGCGATGAAAGTAGTATTTTACTGCAACACTCTAACACCATAGCAACTTACTTTAATGAGCGCAGATACATCAAGGTTGTCGAGCATCCCCTTAAGCTTGTCTGTTTGTTGCATAATACGATCAAAGAATCCCTTCAGATCGGCCTGATGTCTTGACAGTTGAGAGCTCATATGTAACGTCTGATCTTCAATCTTGTCATACAGTGTCCTCACATTAAAGTTTTCCAGCTCAAATTTGACATTGTGACTTTCGTAAGATGGCGCTCCTTCAGCGACGCCACGTGGTCCAAGTTCTTCAGGATTGTCGTCTATTCCTGGAATAGGTACCACGGGAACAGGTGCCCCCAGGGCTTTGTATTTGGGCCTTAATGATGCTATTGGATACTTTCCAAAACTTCTTGGCCTCCAAATAAAAATAGCGATGACCAGCATAATCACACAGATGAACATGAAAGCCGTCATTCCATAAATCACCTTCCAATTTGGTTCTAGATTCTGGGGCTGTAGAAAAAAATGCAATCGATTGTTAGCACAATCTAAGATAGGCAAAGAGGAAATTCAGTTTGTTTCTCACTTACAGAGACAATTTCAGTCCGCCACATTGAATAATCTAGATCAAATTTAAAATAACTAAAGCGGATTGCCATGGCAACTTTGCCCAAATAGACCCCTTGCAGCACGTTGGAATGCAGCTCTTTTGGAGGACAAAACAATAGGTTCCAATTCTCAGGAGATTGAAATTCTTTTTTGTCCTCCAAATTGAGCTGCTTTGACGTCACGTGAAAGTAGTGTATACCATGCATTCTCGTTTGACTTCTCGTCTATGCTTGACGAGAGAGAAAACTATCATAATTAATAGGAACAACTGGCACGAGACCATCGCCTTCTTAGTAGTAAAACTCCAATGGTTTACATTAACCTTAAGTAAAAACATTACTTATTTATCCAAATGAGGTTTATACGGAAATCATACGCAAACAAATTGGAATTAAAAGTTTCCAAGTTATTCTGAATATTTCCGATATTCCTACCTCAGCTTTCTTAACTCCTAGTAAGTCATAAGTCTTCTCATTGGTAGCCTCCATGGTTCTGTTGAAGGGACATTTTTCTCCCAGTTTCATGACAGAAACAACGGTCTCTCTTGATGGCACGGCGTTATCATAAAACACAAACGTTCCTGCTTCCTCAAACACGTGCACGAACATGTACAGCGTCTTGTTTGTCTCTGTGATAATAGAATGGAGTTGACGGAAGTTTCCATAGTCGAACGAAGGATTAGTATTGAACAAGTGGTTCTTTCTGTATCGAGGATAATGACTTAACGTGCGGTTCTGTTCATTGATTTGAATTTTGAAGACTAAGGATTGTGCAATCTGAAAACAGAAGGTAGGGTTTTGGACAACTTGGCTTGTATTATTGCCAACTGAGGTGTCATTACTAGGAACTGTAACAGCTCTACGTCTACGGCGCGCAGACGCAGTAGGTGCTTGTGTAGGGACTGTGACGGGAGTTGATGATACGATTTCACTGGCTTGGTTGAAATCGCGTGGGATAAAGCCTCTGATACCATCTGTCCCGTACGAGATAATCTCCGAAGAGTGATCAGTACGATCAAAGTCACTAACGCCAAGTTCTCCTGTGATGGCCTGGATGGTGGAATACGAACCATTTGATGTAACTAGTTCTAGTATACCCAAATCGTTTCTTCGAACGGTAAACTTGGGTCTTGACGCTTCACACTGTAGATCGCATTCAATTGGGTTATAGTTACAAACACATGAGCCATATTGTTCTTTGAATTCCCCTGGACCACTACATGTTATTTCCGTGCACTCTTTCTGCAAGTCTTCCCGAGTTTTGCATAATCTTGTGGACGCTTCGCGGTATTGTCCGTTAGCACATCGAGTATCAACCTAGTTTTTTGAAGAAGAAATCAGAATGGTAACTATAAGACTATATGTAACACAGCAACAAACAATGGAAATACAACAAGAAATGTAAAAATAAACAAAATGAAGTACAAACAAAATGGGGCAAAACGAATGGAATAAAAATGAAGGAACTTAAAAAAACATTTTTACCACCATCACTATCCGTATGGGGCTTTTGCGCGACGTTTGCTCCACACGCACTAGCACTACATTCACTATTTACAACACAGAACCCTCAACTCACATGTTGATTATTGCAGAGAAACAAATCCCGAGAACCCGGAGAAAAACCCTCGTGGCAAGGGAGAATACATAAACTCAACTAACACATACATACATACATACATACATAGTTTATTCAAATCGCATATAAATTGTTGACAACTAATAAAATTAAGAGCAAATACAAGCAAAAGGCGATACAAATCGGACAATAAAGCTAAATAATAGGCGACTTGAAAGGAAGTTATGAGGTTAACCCTATGTAAAAACTCCCCCCAAAAAACGGCAAAACAAGACAAGAAATACATTGAAAAAGAAAAAATCCCTAAGCAGCGTAATTAGCGAAAAATTCGTTATAAAATGGAAATATAAATATATAAATATATACTGATTAAAGAAGAGACAAGCTCTTCGCCACCCCGAGCACCACGCCCGCGCACCCACCAGACAGACTTTAAAGTCTGTCTGATGGGCGCGCGAGCATGAAACCCGGAGCAACAGTGAACCCGTCCGCAACAGTGAACCCGTCACATGCGCTTAAGTCGAGAGGAGAGAAAGAAAAAAAAAAGAGAGACAGAGAAATTCACAAATTTACCTCTGGTTGACAGTCATTGTCGCTATTGCCTTCAGATTTCGACAAGTCAGCTTCATCATAATAGACATAACCCGACATACACTGACAGGACCCATCGGATATCTGGAAAGCCCTGTTAATACCAATACATGTACACTTAGCCTGTCCTTTTCCTGCAGTAGAACTGCTTCCACATGGCCTACAAGCTGTCCTTCCGGCAACATTGTTGAAAGTGTCATTGGGACACAGATAACAATCAGATGGATTTGTTGCTAGGGAACGGTTGCCATAGCTGCCTGCAGGACATGGATACTTGTCTCCACTATTTAACGGACAGTAATATCCCTTGGGGCATGGATTTTGGTGTGGTCCAATAGTGCCAGCTGGACAGAAATAGCCCGAAGGACATTCAGTACAATTGAGTCGTTTTTCCTCATTTCCATATGTACCAGCCGGGCAGATCTGACATGACTGGGTGTGGTTCACACGAGGTTTATTCCTAGTCAAGGAAAAATAACCTAGCTTGCATAATCTCTTGAAAGACGATTTTTCTGGGCAGTAGTACGGATATTCACAAGCCACTGGAGAGGACGATCCTTCTATGCAGTAATATCCACCTAATGTCACAAAAATGATTTTAAAACAGAATACCAAATAATATGAATACAGAAAGCAAGCTATGAGGAACTAACGGTAGCATGGAAGCCTAGAATTTCTTCCTGGACTATACATACCTGGACAAATTTTAGGATTCGTTGTCTGTCTTTTGCAGAATTTTCCAGCAGGACATACTCTTTCGAAGGCAGATCCATTGGCGCAATAATAAGTAGCCCGACAAATGATACCATTTATATTAGTCCTGTTTTCTGGACAGTAATTCCCCCCCGGACACAGACCACAATCCGTTGCATTTTTGGCACCAGGATTTTCTCGACGCCGTCCAGCTGGACAAATTGTTGGCTTCTGAGCTCTTAAGCAGTAATATCCCAGAGGGCATCTACTGTTATTGTAGTTATTCATGCCTGTCACATTACACCAATGTCCAGCGGGGCATTCTAAACAATCATTTAGTGTTTTGCCTCCCGGTATATCTCGATAACGATGGATTGGACACTTCTTGGGATACGTCCCTAATTCACAGTAATGACCTGGAGGACAAGGAACTCCCGCTGCCGAACCTGACAAGTAAAAATAAAATTGATTTAACTAAACGTTGAATCAAGTACCTTCAAAACAGATGGTTCTACTATAATGGAATAACATAGCTAGGCATACATGCACTTTTTAAATAGTGTTCATTCTTTTTAGCAAAAATTCTTATGAAACTGTTTTTATTGAACGAGCATATCAAGGATGACAGAAAACGTGCTGTAACCATGTCACAAGAATGTAGTTTGACAGTAACTTTAATTGTTGTTCTTATAAATATTTTGCTGCCTTTTTTATCTTACCGTTAACACAATATCTTCCCGCAGGGCATGTTAGACAGTCCGTAACATATCCAGCTCCACCTGTGTAGTTTTTCATAGTGTTGTCTGGACACGGTACTGGAGCTTTGGTACCATTAGGACAAAAGTAACCCATTGGACAAGGACCTGCCTCAACCGGGGGACCATAACCATTCGGGTTTGGATCTGGGCTGCGACTCTTGCAGAAGAATCCCCCCATACAAATAGTAATTATCTGACCAAGACGACAATAGTGGCCTGTTATACAAGGGAGGCACTGTGATGCGTTTGCAAGTCCGGTCATGCCAGCGTAGGTGAAAGTTCCATTTGGACAGGGTATTGGTAAAGTAACACCTGCTGGACAGTAGTTGTAACTTGGACATTGGTTTCGGTTTGGGTCACAGTAATAACCTTGGGGACACAGGTCACAATAAGACCGGCCTTTTGAATGTTGATTTGATCCTGCACAAAACAAATGCACAAAAAAAAATGTTTTTTTAAATGGAAATACAATCATGAATATATATATGTATTTATCCCACACCATAGAAAATACTGCCAATCAGAAAGCAGGAAAGCCGTTGTATATTCGTCGGTATTCCTCTTTTCCTTCCCATCATGCACTGCGCGTTGAATCTACGCATTTGTATTTTCTATGGTGTGGGATAAAATGTTTATACAATGGTTTCTCGTGGCATACTGTGGATATCCTACTCCTCACTTGTATTTTCTTTGTATACACACTCGCCTAAAGGCTCGTGCGTGTACTAGAAACTACAAGTGACTCGTGGGATATTCCAGGGTATGCCACTCGAAACCATTGTATAACTAGTATATATATAGAGAGAATATTACACGGGGCGCGTGCGCTCACTCGTGAAATAATTTCACCACTCGAAGATAAACTTCATATCTTCAAGACGTGTAATTTTCGTTTTATTATATAGACACATCCACGAACAAAACCTACGCAACGCGCGTTAAAGTGAAGTGACGTCATCGATATCTTCACGTGTGAGGATATGGAAAATATGTACTAAGGTCCCGGATGCAGTTCGTATGGAAACTACGAGTGGCATATTTCCTAGTAAAACACTAGTGTCTATACAATAATTATGGACACGAATGCAAGAAAAAAATTCTTAAGGGCAAGTTTAACTGGAGATTGAAATTGAGTAATATAGTATCCAAATGAGTAATTTTAAATGGAAATAAAGTAATTTTGAATGAAATTGAGTATTTTAGAATGCAAATGAGTAAGTTAGAATGCAAATAAATAATTTAGAACTGATACAAATGAGTAATATAGTATGCAAATGAGTAATTTAAATTATGAAATAATTTTAATGGAAATGAAGTAATTTAGAAAGAAATTTTACCTGGACTGCATTCAATTGGATTTGCTGTTCCTTTCGGACACTTGTGATTTTCCGGGCAACGATATCCAGTTGGTTTTGACACATTGGTTCTTGAGAACTCTGGGCAGTAATAACCAGGATCACACTGCGCTGTTGGTTGATTGTTCCCGTAGCCAGCACAGTACCAGCCAGGCTTGCAGTCAAGACACTGATCTATGGATTCTGCTCCAGTACTGTTACGGAATGTCCCTGGAGGACACTGTTGAGGTGTTTGGGTACCTTCTACACAATAATGTCCCTCAGGGCAAAGTCCATTTTTGGGGTATTTCGTGTTTGGACCTGGAGTAGAGGAATTAGCCCCGCCTTCACAGTAATGCCCCTTTGCGCAATCACCCTTCGGCCTTGTACTTCCCGCCTCTGAACAATATTTTCCAGCACGGCAATCAGTACATAAGGTAATGTCATTTAGGCCAGTATTGTTTCCATATGTGCCTAGTGGACAAGGTTTAGGCGTTCCATCAGGACAGTAGTAACCAGCTTTGCATGCCACGACTTTAGTCATGTTCTGGTATGGACACATACTACCTGGACTACAATCTTCACACTTTCCCTGGCCCGTATTAGGTTGATAAGATCCAGGTAGACAGCTACGAGGAGCATTTGTTCCTAAAACCGAAAATTATACAGTAAAATGTTACGTAACGTACGTGAAGAAAGAATTTCAAATCCCTCGCAATATACCTAATTACTTGCCAAACTAGGCTAACGTTAGGTCTTACTTAAAAATACACTTTTCATTTGGCTTTTAATGAAGTGGCCACCGAACTTTAAATGGATCTATTTACAAGGTTTATGTCATATTTAGTTTGGCTGTGAAAAACAAGTTATTTTCTCTGGCCATTCCAAACAAGACACTCAACATATAAAATGATGTTTCTTACGTAATTTCCCCGGTATTTAGCAAAGAGGTTATGTACAATTTACTTACCGACCGGGCAATAGAAGCCAGCGGGACACAAATATCCCATATTTGGATTATCAGGTTCCGGCTTACTCGAACCTCCGGTACACACATAGCCAGCGCTACAGTCAGGAGCCACGCCACCAGATATTGTAATATTTGGACAATATTTTCCTATTGGACAAGGCAGACATTCTGCTTTTGATGAAATTCGACCAGTGTTGTGGTAAAATCCTGGAGGGCATGGTTCTGGTACCTTGGTCCCATTCGTACAGTAATGGCCAGGAGGACATGCATCATTTAGATATTCGAAAGAAAAGAGTTGATGTGGCCAATTGACAGATGCAAGCCGATCGTTCTCAGGGTTTGGAAGAAGGGCACCTTCCCTACAGTAATATCCACCCCAGCAAGGCCCTGTAGGTGCATCTAGACCTGGGGTTCTACAGTATGAGCCTGCTGTGCAGATCGTACAGTTATCAGCGTGCTCTAGCCCTCGTTGTCCACTGAAGAAGCCTGAAGATAAGAAGAGAACAATAATACAATATAGCACAAACTATAATTAAAATACAACACAATCCAAAACAATAAGGGGTTAAAAGTTAAGCTTGGAATACAAGCAAAAGCCAGCTATACTCACGTTCGGGACATGGATAGTCTCTGTAGTCACCAGTTCCTTCTGGGCAATAGTGTCCTGTTTCGCATAGTACTGGGTTTATGACAGCAGAAAAAGTGTTGTTACAGTAATAACGAGCTAGACAAGTCTTACAACTTTCTTTTTGCGGCTCATTTTGGTACTCTCCATTCTTACATCGACGAGGCAAAGGACTTCCTCTAGGACAATAATGACCGCGAGTACATTCCATCCCTAACGGTGTAGAAGTGGACTGACCACCTGGACAATAATATCCTGCAGCACAATCATCTGTGGGCTTATCAAGACCAGTTCCCGCGCAGTACCTCCCTGATGTGCAGTTCTGACAATCCTTGAGTTTAACGTTGCCATATGTACCAGAGAATGTACCTGCAGGGCAAGCCTTTGGTACGCCTGTGCCATTAGGACAGTAATATCCTGGTGGGCACTTTGCCTGGTTTGGTGTAGTCGAGCTATCATTACAGTAGTACCCTGCGCTGCACCGCGCTGTGGGTGTTTTCAACCCGGCATGCACACAGTAGTAACCCAAAGTACAGGGGTTTGGTCGCTTGGAACCAAGTGGACAAAAGTAACCAGCAGGACAAATATCACCTAAAGAATAATACGCACATAGGCAGATTATTGGTTTGTTAGCTAATTTTCCTTTAATTTATCCATTACAAAACATTTAATCAGATGCTGCTAAGAAAATTAGTTTTAAACGTCAGCTTGTGTGATAAAAAAGAGGCGTGATAAAAGCAAAAGGCGGGTTCTCTGATCTCTCTTCTCAGCTCGATTGTTTGCACTACTCTGAGTGATTATTACCATAATACCATAACATAATAGTAATTACCGTATTCTATAAATTATATTTTTCTCTTTGTGATAATTAACTCTGCACGCATACATACATGCACACTTTTCACTGTGGCAAACATTTTACGGTTTGAGACAGTCCTACCTGTTGTCTTGTTCCAGGCTGGGCATACACACTCAAAATTCCTGTAGCAAGTATCAGAAGGACTGGTAGCATTGTCGTAGTTGGCACTGCCAATATCTCCAGGCTTTCTTGACCAGGAACCACCAGAACAGTAAAAACCTTCGGCACATTCACCATTTGGCTCGACTCTTGCATACCCCTCGCAATACCACCCAGCAGGACAGGACACGCAGGCAGCTTCTGAAGACTGCTGTGTAAGGTTATTATATGTACCAGGTTTACAAGGATATTGATTAGGAGTCGAAGTACCCTCCAGACAATAATGGCCGACTGGACATGGAGTTGGGCTCTCTGTAGTTCCATTGCAATAATATCCTGAAACAACCAATATTCTTTCAGTGATTACTTCGCTACAGGTACTTTTTATTTAAAATACAACCTACTACACAACGCCTGCCATTTGGTTTATAAGGTTATAAGGCAACAACAGCAACAAAAACAAAAAATAACTACGAAGATAATCATGAGCATGTTATTTTAGATTATAAATCTTCAAAAGCTCAAATCCAACTTACCAGCCGTGCATGCTTCGCAAGCTTCCATTTGGGGTATTCGAGCAAAATAGCCACTTTTGCAAGGTGATGGTATAGCACTTCCTTCTGGACACTCATTGCCGACGGGACAGATGCCACCGATACCAGTGTTAGCACCGCTTGGTTCACTTACATTAACACCAGATGTACAGTAATATCCTACCAGGAAATTAAAAAAAATCAAGTTCTGGACAACATTCAAAATTCTTTTAGATCCGTAGAGTGCCTCACCTTTTGCACATTTGCCAGTGACTGAAGACTTTCCCGGTACTTGACAATAGCTTCCTCCAGTACATGGTGTGCAGTAAGTTTGATCTTTTAGACCAGTTTGGTTACCAAATGTCCCAACAGGACAAGGTACTGTGTCATATCCGGTACCTTCAGGACAATAAAAGCCGATGGGACATGGGTCGGGGAGTACGCCTCGGATACACTGATATCCTGCTGGACAAATATAGCACTTGTGTCCACCTGAAAGGTTGAGTAAAAATATTTAGAATGCTATTTTATTTTGCGATGGTATTTTATTTCATTGGAATTCAAATACAGAATTGTTGATTTCACCAGTAAAGCACAGGTGTTGTAGCGGTGAGAGCACCAATTCGACCCGGGTTCGATTCCCCGGACTCAGTGTAACATTTGATTTTCTAGTTGATTCTCTCACGTGCTTTGAGGGTTTTTCTCCGATTTCTCTGGTTTTCCTCCCTCCGCAAAAATCAATCTAAATTTTAATTTCATCGTGGAACGAGGGCCACAGGTTTGTTAGCCACTGGCTATTAAGTTCTGCCCTCGCAAAACAATATCAAATTATTTAGTTAATTAATTTTTTATTTTATTCTATTTTACCTGTATGATTCATGAAAGTTCCATTTGCGCATGGAGCAGGTGCTTTCGATCCCACTACACAGTAGTGACCCATCGGGCATTTGTTTCCAGTTACACCATCAGTAGGATTTCTTCTTTTGGCACTTATTGTGCAGTAGTAGCCTTGGTCACAGTCATTGGTCACGGCTATCAGTCCTGTTGTCTCACAGTACTTTCCAGGATCACACGCCACGCAATCAGCTTCAATCTCTTTTCCTCGATAAGGGTTGTATGACCCTTTAGGGCATGGGACAGGGATGGGAGTGCCTTCAGGACAGTAGCTTCCGTTTGGACAGTAAGTTCCGTATGGTTTATTGATGGGCGAAGATTCCTTAGAACCACTTATGCACCAGAAACCCTTAGAACATTTCTTAGTTGGAACAATTGTAGGGGAAGAACACCAATATCCAGCACTGCAAGGTAGACATTCCGAGTCATTTTTTAGTCCTGTGCGATTGCCAAACGAGCCTGAAAAATATAAATCGTCATTCGCACAAATTTTCTTTTTCAGGAAAAAAGTATCATAGAGTGGCATTTATATAATATTCATGTGTTCGATACATACTAGTTATACAATGGTTTCGAGTGGTATACCGTGGAATATCCCACAAGTCACTTGTAGTTTCTAGTATACACACGAGCCTTTAGGCGAGTGTTTATACAAAGAAAATACAAGTGACGAGTGGGATATCCACGGTATGCCACTCGAAACCATTGTATAACCATTTTATCCCACAACATAGAAAATACAAATGCGTAGACTCAACACGCAGTGCATGATGGGAAGGAAGAGTGAAATACCGACGAATATACAACGGCTTTCCTGCTTTCTGATTGGCTGTATTTTCTATGGTGTGGGGATAAATAGATATAACCATTACCTGCTGGGCATGCAGCTCCTTCAGAAGAACCTCTGATACAATAGTGTCCGCGAGGGCAAACATCTCCGGTTGTACCGTCATTTGGTGTAGGCGAGGAGGCATTAAGGCGACAGAAGGAACCTTTAAGAAGAAGAAAAGATACAAACTGTGCATTAGTATACCAATACATATTGAAGAAGATTGTTGTTGAGCTAGTATTGTTATTAATTGTAAAATGTAACTGACTTGAAAACTGTGTCTTTTCGACAAGCTTATAGTTTCAAAAATACTGTCCTCGAGCATATAGTCCAAGAAAAAAATTGATACGAACCTTCGTTACAAAGATCTGATGGTTTTACGAGCCCTGCTGCTCCACAGTAATATCTAGGAAGGCATGGTTGACACTGCCCAACCCTTTCCAAACCAGTCTCATTACTATAGGTACCAGGGGGACATGGATGTTCTTGTTTAGTTGCTGTCTGCCGAGGACAGTAATTTCCAGCAGAACATTTGACTGGATTGATAACGCCAGTAGATAAAGATGTTGGATCACAGTAGGAACCGGGAGTGCAATCCTTACACATCCATTGCCCTTCTTCATCTTGATAAAACCCTGGTTTGCACTTGGCGGGAAGCGGGCTACCGGTTGGACATTCATATCCCTTTGGGCATATTTCAGTTGCGTTGTTAATGGACCCACTTGGACAGTAATAGCCTTGTAGGCACTGGAATACAACAGACGTTGCACCAGGTGAAGGGCAATAGTATCCTGCAGTACAGTTTTGACAATTCTCTCTTTTTTGGTTCCCGGTATCTGGAGAAAATGTTCCAGCTGGACAAGGTTCTTCAATGGGAGTGCCTTCAACACAGTAATGTCCTGCTGAACAGTTGACTGGATTTGCAACAGAATCACCACCTTTGCAGTAAAAACCGGCATAACAGTCTCCCGATGGCGAAGGAAGCTCTTCCTTAGAACAGAATTTTCCTGCATCACATGGTTGTGGTGTTGAGGAACCACTCCTACAATAATGGCCTATAGGGCAAATTCCACCAGTAAAATTGACAGAATAGATGGGGCAACTGAAGAGATTTGAGTTATTGTACACATCGCTCGTGTGAGGCAAAGGACGGGGGGAATAAGCTGCTCTCTTACAGTACCATCCGGGGTCACATTTACCATTCGGATACTCGCGTCCATAACCTTGACAATATTCACCAGGTGGGCAAGGTGTACAGTCTTCTGCCATTGTTGCTATTGTTTTATTATTGAATGTTCCAGGCGGACATTTAAATGGTGTGGTTGTGCCCTCAGGACAAAAATGACCAACAGGACAGACATCTCCGTATGATTCAGACACAGGGTTCGGAAGGACTGCTCGACCAGAACAGAAGTATCCAGCATCACACGATCCATTAGGTGCAGATAATCCATATGCTTGACAGTATTGACCTCCATAGCAATCAACACACTCTGAAGAATTCGTTAATCTGTAACGTGGCCCAAACGTTCCAGGAGAACAAGGTTCAGGCTTATAAGAACCACGCAAGCAGTAGAATCCGGGCATACAAGGCCCTCCTGTTACTGTTTTGTTAGGATTTGGGACACTTGCTCTTTCGATGCAATAGTACCCTTCGTGGCATTTGTCAGTGGGAGAGAACTTCTTTCCTGCAGTTGCACAGTAGTGACCTTTAGTGCATGGCGTGCATTGCCCCTCTGAAATAAGCTTAGTTCTGTTACCAAATGTCCCAATAGGACACGGATATTGACTGGCTGATTGAGTTCCCCTAGGGCAGTAATATCCAACAGGGCAGTCAGTGGGAGCAGTAACACCGTGGGATGAACTGTTAGCACCACTAGATGAGTTCATTCGTGCTTCATTTGGATCACAATAGCTTCCTTCAGGGCACTGTATACATTGACGCCGCCCTTTGTATGGTTGATATTCTCCTGCCAAACAAGGATTTTGTTGACCACTCCCCTCAGGACAGTAGTGACCAGGCTGACATTCCTTATCTGGAGGACTTATTTCTGTTTGCCCAGCAGGACAATAGAAGCCTTCGGTACAGTTTCCTTTAGGATAGTGCATTCCAAATTGTGGGCAGAACATTCCTGGAATACAGGGCAAGCAATTGTTTTTAAACTGGTTGTATTCTTTGTCCGCGTAGGTTCCTGGTTCACAAGATAATGGATATGGACTTCCAGTTGGACAGTAGTGTCCTTTAGGACAACGATCCCCGTTTGACTGATTCACAGGGTTTGAGTAAACCGTACTTCCATTGCAGTAGTAACCAGCAGTACATAACCCAGCCTCTTTATCAAGATAATCTCGGTCACAGTAATACCCAGGTGTACATGGTCGAGGTGCATCGGCACCCTCAGGGCAGAAAGATCCCTTTTTGCAGTAACCACCTATACTTCCAATTAAAGGACAAACTGCTGTGCCATTGCCTATATCTGCGGCATTTAATGGTTGTTTTTCCCAAGAACCTCCACTACAGTACCACCCAGGAGAGCAACTTCCAGATGGCCGTGGCATAGCATTCAATGGACAGTACTTCCCTGGTGGACACATCTTGCAGTCATCTTTCTGGTTACCCAAAGTGTAGTTCTTGTAGGTACCTTTGGGGCAAGGAGCAGGACTGGCGGAGCCGTTCGGACAATAATATCCTTCATAACATTCAGTGTAACTGGAAGATGCATTAGGGCAGAAATGTCCTTCAGGGCAAACATAACAGTGACTTTGCTTCCACAATGAATTATATTCCCCACCTGGACAAGCTCGAGGAGACGGTGATCCAACAGGACAATAATGTCCAGGAGGACAAGGACCTCCAGTGGCAGTAACATTGTTAGGATTACGAATTGTAGCTTTTTCTACACAATAAAAACCAGGATCACACTCCCCACTTGGCCAATCCAAACCTGGTTTTTCACAATACCAGCCACCTGGGCAAGCCCGGCAGTTGCCAATTTTGGAGCGACCAGTTTGATTGTTATAGTAGCCTTCAGGACATGCTATAGGAGATAGTGCATTACCAGCTGGGCAATAATGACCGGTTGGACATATACCAGCATCCCCTCTATGTCCACCCATGGGAGTTCGTGAATCCGATCCATTTCGACAAAAGAAGCCATCCGCACAAGTTCCTGCTGGAGAAGTCGCGTTGATACTGTCACAGAAGTGACCAGGGTCACATGGACGACACTGACTTTCCTCATAAATATATTCGACTGGACTGTACGTTCCGCGAGGACAAGGGATCCAATTATAACCAGTTCCAGCAGGGCAATACCAACCTATTACAATTAAAATTCAATCAGTTGATGATATTCTAGGGTATTGAAATATAAGAAAAGCTGGATAAGCAATTTTGCAAATTAGAAATCAGCTCTTAAAGATCAGTAATAATGTCTCTATCGGTTAGAAGGCTTACCTGCCGGACAAGGTAAAGGTCTGATGCCATTCACACAGTAATGTCCTGCGGGACACGTGTAACACTTGGAAGATGTTGTATGATTCATGAAACTTCCTGGTTCACATGGGAAAGGAATAGGACTACCAGAAGGGCAATAATGGCCAATCCAACACCTACCCCCTAAATGAATAGAATAGAAGCGATATTGAAAAGACAGGTAAGAAAATTACATCTATGAAAATAAGACCCAGATCACTTGCCTCAGCCAAAGAAAAAAGTCATGGCGAATAAATGTGAAAATTAAATACTGAAAATCTTTCTTCCTGCTTTACAGCATGAACGAAGCATTTCATATCCGTGAATGGCCTCGCCAGTTACAATCTATTTTCACTTTATTGCAAAATCAAACTACTTACCGGTCTCATCGTCAGGTGGCTCCGAAACTGATGCATTACGTCGGCAGTAAAACCCAGCAGAACAATTCCCAGACACCGATTCAAGACCAGGCTTGTCACAAAAGCTTCCTGGGTCGCACAGCTTACAATGAGACTGGGATTCAAGCTTTTCTGTTGGTCCATAACTACCTGAATTGCACGGCACAGTCGCAGTGGTACCTTTCGGGCAAAAATTTCTGGAAGGAGTAAAATACATCAAAATTTTAAAAAGTTCCCAAACGGGAAGAAGAGGAGTAAGTAGGTGGGGTAACTTAATTTTGGAAATGAAAGTCGATTTTACAATAACTAATCTTTATTTACCCTTTCGGGCAAGGCTTTCCAGTTATTCCATCAGTTGGAGTAGATGTGTTGGCACCGCCATAACAGATAAAACCAGCTTTACATTCTTCGGTCCATATTTTGTTCCCAGTTCCTTGGCAGAATTTTCCGGGTGGACAGGAACTACATTCCGCAGCACTCTTACGGTGTGTTTTATTCGTATATGTTCCTTAACAAATAATAAAAAACTAGTAAGAGAATATTTGGGTGCCTACAGCCATATTGTGTTATATTAGGAAATGAAGTAAAAGCTACTCTTGTTTCGGTTTTGCAGTTTTTCGCAATTATGTTGCAGCGTTGCCGCAATTGTTACGTGAAAATAAACTGACTTGCAGTTTTCACACAGAATACGGTAATGGAATCTTGAATAAAACTCCTGCTGCCATCTGTCTTGCAATGTTTCTTATTTCAACTAATGATACCCTCCAATCACCCTAGAAACCTTATGTTTGATTAATGTTGCATGAAACATTGCATTGTGTAACATTTCATTAAACGCATTTTCGATGAAAGTCAATAACACTTATTTACTGAAGTAATACATTGTTTTCTAAACATAAGAAAGTAAGAAGAAGAACATTTATTACAACGACGACATCAACAAGAGTAGCTGCAGCAACAGTAAAACAGTTTCACACTGAAGTCGTTTTCTGAAACATGAAGAAGCTATGTTCCACATACCTGCAGGGCATGGATGTTGTTTTGCCAACTTAGTACCATTCAAACAAAAATGTCCCGGTACACAAGGTGACGGAAGCTGAACTCCATGAACACAGTGAGTAACATTGATTACAGTGGCATCACAATAGTACCCTTCGGGGCACCCTTTACAAGAGCTTCCTTTGTACTCATCCTGATAACTTCCTGATTCACAAGTTAACTGTATTGGACTTCCAGGTGGACAGTAGTGACCAGGAGTGCATTCAAAATTTGTTGGCCTACTTGTTGATTGACCAGGTGGACAATAGTATCCACCATCACATTCATTCGTTGGACCATCAAGACCTTGAGAGCCACAGTAATAACCGGCTAGACAGGGACTACAATCTGACACATTTTTATTTTCAGTAGAGTTTGAGAACGTTCCTTCAGGACACGGTGTAGGACTGTACGTTCCTCTTTCGCAGTAACGGCCCTTTGGACAAACGTTTCCTGTTTTATTATCGCGAGGATTTGAAACTTTGGCTCCGAGAACACAGAAGAAACCAGGATCACATGGTGCGGTGGCGTTCGCCAAAGCCGAAGCATTACAGAAATATCCTAATAAAATGGGGGAAAAAAAGCCGGTGTTGAGAAAAACTCATTATTGAAGGAGAAATTACGTTTTGGTTCTGATTTGCACATAAAGAAGTTGAGAATCACTAACTTCATGAATTGATTTCCAAACTACATCGAATTTTTACCTTTAGTGCATGGTATTGGCTCGTGCGATCCTGTTGGGCAATACTCTCCTGGCTGACACATTCCTCCCGTGGTAGTATTAGGACAGAAACACTGAGCTATATTGGAACTGTTGCTATAACCAACAACTCCAAGGTCTGTGGGCTTATCGGACCATGCGCCACGTATGCAATAAAATCCTTTAGCACATTTATCTGTTGGTACATCGCGTCCCTCTGAACCACAGAACTGACCAGGTGGACATGGCTTACAGGAGCTAAAAGAGGAAAATAAAGAAAACTGTATTTAGAGAAAATTTACGATGAGCCTTTAGAATGTGTCTAAAAAAGTATAAAATAGAAAATAAAATACTGTAAAACCAAAGTACCTCCTAGTTTGCATGCCAGTTAAGTTGTTATAAGTTCCCTTTGGGCAGGGGAATTGATATAGCGTTTCCGTTCCATTCGGGCAGTAATGTCCTTTAGGACATTCCAAACTACAAGACGTTGAATTAGATGGACAGTAGTAACCTGCACAGCAAGCTTGACATGCTGATTGCCCAGTGCGGTCATTATACGTTCCTTCTTTACAACCTAATGGATATGAAGTTCCCCTTGTGCAGTAGTGGCCAACAGGACAGGGTCCTCCTGATTCTGTCACGTTTGGAGGGTTAGGCACCTTGGATCCTCTTAAACAGTAAAAGCCAGGATCACACTCTCCAGAATAGTCTGAGCGACCAGGTTCGCCACAGTAATAACCATAGCCACATTTTTCGCAATATTTGGAGTTTGTCAGGTGAGTGACATTGGAATACGTTCCTATTGGACAGTTGAGAGGTTCTCCTGTTTCATTAGGACAGAAGTGTCCTTTCGGGCATGGCCCTGCATCTCCTGTTGCACCAACTTCTGGGGTCGGTGTATCGGCACCTTCACGACAGAAGTATCCAGCACTGCAGGAGCCGGTTTCTTTAGTGGCATTAGGATATGCACAGTACTTGCCGGTACCACATTGACGACAGGCTAAAAAAAACAGCAAGTAAGATTTCTGACTTTATATAACCTAAATTTATCAAATGTTTATCAATTGAGAAGAAGAGAGAAATCTACGTACATGTTACATTAGCAAGACCTCCCCTGTCATCGTAGGTTCCTTTTGGACAAGACCTCCAGTTAAACCCGGTACGTATTGGACAGTAATACCCGTTAGGGCAACGTTCTGGATCTAAGCTTTTATCATTAACACAGTAGTATCCAGCAGGACATGGTATACAAGCATCTGCAAGAGGGTCTTTCATGTAACTTCCATCCTGCAGAATCAAATGAAAAGGCATTATGTTAAGTTATGTAAGAGGATCAAACACGAAAACCAAAATCAAGCACAAGCTCAAGAAGTGTCAAAATAAGAAAGTTAGTTGTTGAGAAGACTCACTTCACAAGGTATGGGCTGCGGTGTCTCGCCAGGGCAATAATGTCCTGGTGTACAGTTACCACCAGTTATACCATCCTGTGGTGCAGGATGTGTTGCTCTTCCGGAACAGTAGTACCGTGGATGGCAAGGACCACTTGGTTTTGTCAGCCCTGAATCATTGCAAAACTGCCCTGGGGTGCAATTTGTGCATTCTAAAGCGCTCCTCAGTTTGAATGCATTCGAGAAGGTACCAGCAGGACAGTTTTCAGGGGTTTTAGTGCCCTTTACACAGAATTGTCCTTGGGGACATTCCCGTCCTCTCACGTTATCAGTGGGTGTTGGTGTGGATGAACCAAGAATACAGTGATATCCAGCACTACAGTACCCAGTGAAGCTATCAGATGAACCTGTAGAAAAGTAGTTTACATAATAAATATAAATACATATACATATTTTTGATATTTTTGGGGGGTCAAAGGATAAGTCAACAAGTTATTTGATATAACAAAAGAAACAAAAAAGTGTGATAAAAAAAAAACAAAAAACAACAACACCAAAACCAAAAACAGCGGGACTATCACAACATGCAACGAAATTTTTTTTTAAATGTTTATAAAGATTTCATACACTTTCGTACCTGTACAAAAGGTGCCGGGTGGACAATAGATACATTGCTCTGCACTGTAATATTTCGTTTCATTACCATACGTGCCATTTGGGCAACCATACTGCGTTGAGAATTTAGTTCCATTTGGGCAGTAATAACCTTTAGGGCAAATATACGAAGTATATGTAATAAGATCATTGGTGTTATCACAGTAATATCCAGCAGGACACACTTTGCAATCTTCCTTTTGCACCTCATCCTGGTATGTACCAGATTTACACTTGACAGGCGCTGGACTTCCACGTTCACAGTAATGACCTCTGGTACACTGGGCGGCATTCGGATTGTCCTGGCCACTTTCGCAGTAGAAACCTGGGTCACACGGCCCTGTTGGTTTTGTGTTTCCCATTCCTCGGCAGAAGGACCCACTTATACAAGGTTTACAGTGCTCTATACGCTTGTTTCCGGTATTATTAGAATAGGTTCCATTAGGGCATAATTCGGGTACCTTGGTCCCCTGTATACAATACTTTCCTTCAGGACAGATGTCACCAGTTACTCCGTCATTAGGTTGACTTATTTTGGCTCCACCTGTACAGTACCAGCCAGCATCACACTGTGCAGTCTCTGAATGGAGTCCTTTGGTTCCACAATAATATCCTCCAGTACATAACTTTGGTTCATGTGAGCCTTTAGGACAGTAAAATCCAGGTTGACATTCCCCTCCGGTGGAATTTGATGGGCATAAGCAATCTCCTGATGTGAAATTATCATAGTCTCGCGGTCTATTCTCCCATGCAGACCTTACACAAAACCAGCCTGGATCACACTCGCCAGTCGGTCCTGAGAGACCAGAGGCATTACAGTACATTCCACCAGGGCAAGCTAGACAGTCACCCAAATTTGTAGCCATCGTCCTGTTATTGAAGTAA
The DNA here is from genome assembly GCA_964019055.1 of Anthopleura xanthogrammica. Lineage (NCBI taxonomy): Eukaryota > Metazoa > Cnidaria > Anthozoa > Actiniaria > Actiniidae > Anthopleura > Anthopleura xanthogrammica. The sequence goes on from OZ025210.1 coordinate 6,425,697, forward strand.
CCTTTCGGGCAAGGAAATTGGGTCGAAAATTTCGTTCCATTTGGACAGTAATGACCCTCAGGACAAGGAGTAGAAACATAACCAGTAGACCCTTCAGTACAGTAATATCCCTCCATGCATGAAAAGCATTCAGCTTCTCCTGTGTTTGGATTATACGTGCCTGCACGGCAACTCTTCGGAACAGACGTGCCTTCTGGACAGTAATGACCGACAGTGCAAGGTCCTCCAGTTAGCGTGGTAATGGTAGGGCGGGCGGTATTGGATCCTCTCTTGCAATAAAACCCTGCTGCACATGGGCCTAAACAAATGAAATAACTTGGTTAGGTCATGATATATATTAGATGAATATCTATATAACACGACACTACAATTTGATGAATAGAAATAGATTCTTTTTTGGAGGGATAAAACGAACTTGTCTATATGGTCCCAATACTAGCCAAGCAACATATTTTCTTCACAGTCAAAATTTGCGGATAAAAATTATATATTTTTTTCAGCATCTAAATTGTGAGTAAATGACGTCATTTACTCAAACCAAAATTTCTCAACTGCGAGTGGCTCCCAGGCTAAAATTTTTGCCAATCTGGTTTTCATAATCATGATTGAGTCATACTATTCTTAAATACTTGAACTATTCGGACTTTCAAAATATGGGGCGTTTTCATCCAAGTGCCCCTTTAAGGTGGGTTTTGCTATCGATTCAATCATCCAAAAAGTTTATATATAGCATAAACATACCTGTTGGACTGGTAAGGTTTGACTCTTCACAATAGTGACCATCCGAACAAAGCGTACATTTTCCAGCATCTTCTAACTGAGTAACATTCGAAAACGTTCCATTGGGGCATCCAAACGGTTCTGGGGTACCTTGAGGGCAGTACGACCCTCGAGGGCAAACACCACCTATTCCTGTAAAGTTAGAGTTTGGTCTTCGGGTGTTGACGCCAAGTTTACAGTAAAAACCAGCATCACAGTCGCCTGAAGTTGCACTTGGGAACTCTTTGTTGCCGTAGCCTGAACAGAATTTTCCGGGTTTACATGACCAGCATTCTTTGTCACTAGCAAGGCCAGTCTAATCAAGAAAATGTCATCGTGAATACAAAAAAATTACACAAGAACTTCACGATGAATTTTAGCTTTACTAACTAAAAAGGGGGCTTAAAAACAAAGCTTTCGGATTGAAACAAATTGATGTTATATGACATCAATAACGTAGGAACTGTAGACGGATTTTTTTTATGATTGAATAATGTTCTTACCTGAGGGTTGTATGTGCCGGGAGGGCACTTTGGCTGAGAGATACCTGTTCTACTAGGACAATAATGTCCTTCCGGGCAGGGCAATGGTGTATGGGCATTGGCACCTCCTTTGCAGTAAAACCTTGCTGGACAATCTAAGCATTTGGCAAGTCCTGTGACATTGCTGATTAAAACAAAAAAGGAGAAATATTTTAAAATTCACTCGGTTCTATTTAATATACTATTACTTTAAAAATAATTTAAGTGCAGCTCACGTATTCATTGGTTGACTATCGACTACATATAAGAGGGCAAAAGTATTTTATAAAAGAATTCTTGTAAATGGTCGCTGTTGGTACTGTGATATAAAAGAGTTTACGTAAGAGGACGACAAAACCAGGACGGCGATGCCGGATGACGAAACGAGCTTGTTTTCAAAACTTTTTTTTTTTCATGCACGCGCCGTCATCCTCGGCGTTGTCTTCTCGCTAGAACGTGAAAAAGCACCAACTGGCGTTTTCAAAACGTGCTCGTGTCATCGTTCCGGCGTCGCCTTGATTGATTCCCCTGGATGCTGCGTAAGGTCTGTATAAACACACTGGGTACCGCAATACACTCGATAAGCATGAGAAATATTCGGCTACACCCGCTTTTAAGTTACATGTTAGGTATGTATAACAATCTTCCATTCATAGATAGCTACTAAGTGCTTTAACTGGCCAAATGACCTCTTTACCTGTAAGTGCCATCTGCACATTCTTTGTATATAGCACTACCCTCAGGGCAGTGGAAACCCACAGGACATATATCCCCTGTATCTCCATCTGTGGGCATAGATGTAACACATCCCCCTTTACAGTAGAAGCCTGCACTGGAATTTCCAGTCGGTGTGGTGAGGCCTCTGCCGTTACACACTCTGCCTGGATCACAGCTCATGCAGTCTGAAGGACTAGTACGTTGCTTGACAGGGTTGTAGGTGCCGTTTTTACATGGGTATCGATTAGGACTCTCGGTACCTTTGGGACAGTAGTAGCCAAGTGGACAAACACCTCCATAATCCGCGGTCACGTTGAAGTTAATGAATGTACTATTATCCTAAAGTTGACAAATATTAAATGATATGATAAACTGTTGTATGATGAAGAGACAATTAATCAGTTAATAAAAGACGAATATCGAATCAAATAGATTTTTAAGGTTCCGTTTGCAAGAATAGTTTTACTAGTTATCCTTGCATTAACACCGACATATAAAAAAGATTCAACAAAGAAATTAAGAAAAAAAAAAAGAGTTTTAATTTGAAGCAAAAATTTTGTGAAAAAAAGTCAAATCAAGTTGAATTTCGAATCGCAAATTTAAAACATAAATTCCGAGTCAAAAACAAAAGGCAAAACATATCTTTAAGTAGGAGAAGAGGGTCTAATGAACATGGTATGCTGCGTCCTTTGTTTACTCACACAAAGGGTAGTAATATCTAAGAAAACATATCAACTTACTGGTGTTGGCGTAGGTGATCCATCACGACAATAATAGCCTGCATTACACTTCTCTTCAGGTTTTTCCAAGCCGGGCTTGCTACAGTAATATCCAGCTTTACAGTTGACGCAAAACGCAATATTTGATCCACCAACGTTGCCATTGTATGTTCCCTGAAAATCAGATTGTCAATGTCAGCGGTTTCCCAAATATATTCAAGTTTTGATTGGTACATTAATGTCGGGCTAGCCTAAGTTATGGAAGAATAGCCCGGAGATGGTTAGGAGCGGTCAAGAGTAGCTCCTGCGTGTGCTGGGGAACATGGCAGACTATTATCTATTATATTTCTATAAAGAACCCCTCAGACCAAGAAATTAAACAAGTGAATGGGAAAGTACTTACAGGATCGCATGGAGTAGGGATTATCGTTCCACCTTTACAATAATAACCAGGAGGACAACTTTTTGGGCTCTCCAGACCAGTAGCGTTACAATATCCTCCTTCAGTACATTTGGTGCACTTTGATGCTCGATCAGCCTAAACAGAAGCATGAATTGTTATATAATCATAACCAAACATTCCTTACTGTGTAATAACTATGATTGTCTTATAGAACAAGTCACTTCTTTGGTGTCCTAGGGCGCTTTTTGGCTGCTTTGTATTTAGCTGAAATTATGTGCAATGGCGTTGCGAGAAATATTCTGCAGGTGTTACATGCTAAAGTTTTAGAGCTCCAAACAAGTATCAGCTGGAAAGCCATCCCTTAGGTCCCGTGTCCATGTATAAATGAGTCACTAAAATTGGTCACGCAACAAGCTGTAAAAATGAGTCTTTGAGGAACCAGGGAAGCTCTCAAAATATATTAGGTGAAGCTTATGATTCATTCTGTAATAATTAGAGGAATGTATATCTGAGTTGAACTGTCAATAAAGCCCCATTCACACCAACTAACCTTGGTATTTATTAACTTAGCTATCGTGTTTCCTTCGTCGTTTGGCTGCCATTTTTATACAGGGTTAAAACTACATCCCAAAGTAGTTTACTTAAAGAAGCTTTGAAAGTTGTTTGGTTAGGCGTACAGGCTGATGGAAGGGCACTAGTTCAACTAAACAACCTTTAAACAAGTTTAAAGGTCCGGTGTGAATGAGGTATAAGAAAAACCTCGTTAAACATATCCATTCTTGTCCCTAACCGGTCTTAACCTTGTGGTTTATTTAAGTATATAATACATATATACCTCTTGATATGTTCCGACAGGACATCGTATAGGTGCTGAAGCCTTTTCTTCTGAATAGTGACCACGCGGTGTTACAAACTGGATAGGTGTACTTGCCTTGCCAGTACAGTAATGACCGGGTGAGCAAGGACCTGTGGGTTCGGGGTTCGTATCTCCAGCACAATAATAACTAGAAGTCAAAAAAGCACATCATTATTCATGCCCTGCAGGATATTTCTCTTCCACTCTCTATCTCCTTGTACCTATAAGCCAGTTCAAAGTTTAAGAATCGTTTTCAGTAGAGGTTTTTGCTATGACGAATATTTTCGACATTTTCGAACTCTCGTGCTGTTGGAACAAAAGATGTGCAAATTCTTTTGTGATATTGTTGTTTAGAAATAATAGCAGTATTGAAACGCTGATTCAGCTATTCACACGAGCAATGCAAGATGCATAATAGTCTAATTATCATTACCAACGCTGTTATTATTTCTAAACAACAAAATCATGAAAGAATTTGCACATCTTTTGTTTCAACAGCACGAGACTTTGAGAATGTCGAAAATGTTCGTTATAGCAAAAAGGTCTAGTGCGCATGCGATTTTATCCCGAATTTCTCACCTTCTTTTGTTTAATTAAAAACAAAAGAAGGCTTAAAAAAAAGGTGAGGAATTCGGGATAAAATCGCATGCGGAATGAAAACGATTCTTAAACTTTGAACTGGCTTGTATTATTTGTGCTTCATCAACCATTTTGGTCCCAAAAAGAATAAATCCGTTAAAATTATCAATGTTTTCGCATTATAGTACGAAAGGAGATATAAGAGATTAATATCGAAAATATCTACTAATGCGAGAGGCCCAGTTCAAACACCTATCTTCTCATGAACTGAACGCATTGAAAACAATGGATAACAATGCGGTCTTCTTTGATGTCATTAGGTTCGGCTCAGGAGAGGATAGACGTTTGAAATGGGATTAGATCGAATTGGAATTTAGGAACGTTCATTTTTGCAGAGGGAGGAAAACTACAAAAGCCCGGTGAAAACCATGAAAGGAAGAGAGAGAATCAACAAAAAACTCTACACCATATACCAGTGTGTTCTTACCCTGGGTCACAGTCAATGCAATCTTCCGCAGCTTTTGCACCCTTAGTACTACTGTATGTGCCTATTGGACAAGGTTCAGGAACCTTTGCACCCTCTGGACAGTAACCACCAGCTGGACAAAGACCTCCAGTCAGTCCCTCGGGAGGAGCCTTTTGAAAAGTGATTTCAAAGAAGAAGAGCCGTTATTAAATAACATAGGGTAGATTTAGCATGAGTTTTTAACGTTGGCACACGGTAATGTCGAGGTACGTTACTCTAGTTTCGATATAGTAACCATTACAAATATAAATTAAAAAATGTAAAGCAACATTATAGAGAGAGGGTGACATGCACTAAGTAGTCACAAATGATGAAAAACTTGTTGCCCTCTATGTTTAACGTCTCTTAAAGAGACGGGACCACCATTAATTTTACGTAGTCATCCGATCCACCATGCTCCTTTCCGTAGTCTTCCCACAATCCCTTACGATTCAAGCATGAGGTCGAGGTCAAGGTAAAATTTGCATAAAAATGTATTCAAAATATGCAAATTTTACCCTGACCTCCACCTCACACTCAGATCATAAGGGATTTTGGGAAGACTACGGAAAGGAGCATCGAGTTGAATGGCTAAATAGACAGGTGTGTTATTACCGATGTGTAGGCGCGTTCTCTGCAGTAGAAGCCAGCGTCACAAGGCCCAGTTGGTTCCCTAAGAGCAAAGCCAGCACAGTATCTTCCTGCAGGACATGGGGTACAGTCTACGCTTCTTTTGACACCTGTGGCATTGTTGAAGTATCCACTTGGGCAAGGCTGTGGTGTCGTGGTGCCGGTGGGGCAGAATTGACCCTGAATGAAAGGAAAAATAATTTACTTAATAACAATAACAATAACAATAACAATAACAATAACAATAACAATAACAATAACAATAACAATAACAATAACAATAACAATAACAATAACAATAACAATAACAATAACAATAACAATAACAATAACAATAACAATAACAATAACAATAACAATAACAATAACAATAACAATAACAATAACAATAACAATAACAATAACAATAACAATAACAATAACAATAACAATAACAATAACAATAACAATAACAATAACAATAACAATAACAATAACAATAACAATAACAATAACAATAACAATAACAATAACAATAGTCTAAACAGAAGCAACTGAGTAATAATTTTAATACATAGCACGACATACTTAAGTTTTACAGGGCTGAAACATGTATGTAAAACTTAAATCTGTCGTGCTATGTATTAAAATTATAACAATAATAATAATAATAATAATAATAATAATAATAACAATAATAATAATAATAATAATATAGAGTTCTTGAAAACGCATCTAAGAAAAGTCTCGAAAAGTTTTTTTCCAAGCAACAAAACTTTATGACAGTCATTCAGTTGTGCATTTGTAGTTGCAATATGCATAATGGGATCACATAACATGTTGGTACACGTCTCCTAAAAAAAAAAAAACACTAAAAACTCACCTCTGGGCAAATCTTAGGTACGGACAGACCAGTATCATCACAGTAGTGACCAGAATAGCAGACACTACAGTCCATTACAGAGATGGCAGCAGAGGCATTGCGATAGAAGCCGATAGGACAAGGATATGAGTACCTGTAGCCAGTACCCTCGGGGCAATAGTAACCTGGAGGACACTTGCCAGCCTATCACAACAAAATTGTAAAACTTAGAACGTATTTTAATCAAAAAGTCAAAACCAAACTAATGTTGTATGTCACAGCATTTATTATAAGTCTGACAGCGAGAGGTAGTATTGAGTTTTCATCGATCAGGCTCATGGTAGAATTAATTCAACATTTCAACTTTTTTCAGTTCTTCTCTGTTTTTTATTATTTTCCAAGGACATTGATCACACGGCCATTCCCATGAGAATAAAAAAACCTTTCTTTATACCCGCATAACCTCATCCTGAAACACTTGAATCACACTGAACATGGATGCCACATAAGAAAAGTCCATATAGACTTTCTTTCAAAGCAATGATTCTCAAAGACTTCTTACCACTGTAGTAAGTCCAGCAGGTTCGCAGTAGTGTCCTTCCCAGCACTTCTGACACTCACTGACAAGTTTGCGTCCAGTATTTGGATTGAACGTTCCATTGGGGCATTTGATAGGAAAGGCATTCTAAATACAAAAATAAAATCCATTATCCTTTTGTCACTGTTTCATAGTTTCGACTCATTACTATAATTAGGCGAGACAGGCCACTAGAATGGGGACTTGAACTAAGAGGTCACGTGATCCTACCTTCTTAAACGGAGGAGTTGTGCCAAAATGAACCCAAGAAATGGAACGAGTACCTCGGTATTCGTAAAAAGGTGAAGTTTCAGAGCGTCTATAGGAGAAATGGCATTGCTCTACCGATACACCCTCCTTGATGAACGCGTTCCCAAAAATGAATTATGGGTCAATTATTTTTGGTTAGCATTTTCCGAACAGGGACTGATTGCAATGTAGAACTCTCATGTCGATTGAGATGGAATTCCGCCATGAGTTCGACTGGCGTTTACAATCAATTTACAGAAGGAAGAACTCGTATTTCAAGCATGGGTTCTCTTGACAGAATCATAGGAAATGCTAATGAAGATCAACTCAGCTGGTCCCAATCGATTTTTAAAGATTTACGAGCTATGCTCCTTACCTGATCTCCTCTAAGGCAATAGGATCCAGTAGCGCAGGCATGCGAGACAAGATCTGGTGTAACACTAGTACCAGCAGGACAGAAAAGACCAGCGGGACATATCATGACAGTTAACATCTCACTACGGCTGGTTGTTTCACTCGCACAGTAGTAACCTGGTTCACATGTTGAACATACGTATGCACCGGATGCCTAGTTACAAATAAGTAAAAAAACTTTAGAGAACTTTTACGACTTTTATTTTAGCTGCTGCTTCGGGGGAGAGATTCAGAATACAATTTTTTGGATTGAGCGTAATGTTTTCCCATTTCAGACTACATTCCCGATATCATTTCTTTGTTTAACGGCTGCACATGAGAAGACACATAAATATGGATAAAACTCAAACAAAGCATCTTATTCTCATGAGAATGAAACGTGGTCTGAAATGGGAAAACATTACACCCAAGCCGAAAAGGTTTTTTGAGGGAATTAAGGCTTGTTTTGGACGTTATGAAGTTTATGACATACTCATAGTGAGATGTGGGGATGGAAAGGAAAGGAAAATACAAGGGGTGGAAGAATTAAAGAAATTACTTTACCGAATAATTTCCTCTTTCACATGCAGTGGGCTGGACGTTAGAAGTGCCTGGGCAGTAGTATCCAGGAACACACGGCTTACAACCAGTAAGATCCTAAAAGAAACAAACAAAACAATATATTTTCATAACTCTATTGTGAGTGTCCCACGCTGTGAAACTATTTAACAATTAGTCCTCGAGTCCGAATGGTCTACGAGTCAATAGCCCATGAGGCCGAAGGCCGAATGCGCTATTGACTCGTAGGCCATGAGGGCGAGAGGTCTAATTGTTTTAGTAAAAACCTACTAATCGGTCCAATAAAAGGATGCAAAAAGTTTTGGATTTTGCTTTAAATATATATTTTTTTGGTTTTCAAAACCGGCGCTTTTCGCTACTAGAGGTCTATCACTAATAGACCCCTAGTAGCTCAGCCAATCACAGGGCTCGATTGGTGATAGACCATTAGTAGGTTTTTTCTAATACTAAGTAGACCTTTTTGCTCTAACACTATTTTCGACTTCGTGCACTCTAAAAACAATAGGTAAAATCAAAGATTATACGGGAATTGAACATCTTTAGAATTCGAACAAAATATGCTTGTATTTCATTGTTGTTGAACAATAGTTGTAGTCAGGTCATGCTTACAACATACGCAAGTGTTATGCATTGGTATGACCCGACTCGTTGTTAATCACAACAATGAAATAGAAGATCGATCTTTTGTTCAAATTCCGTATAATCTTTGATTTTACCTTAGAAGTCCAAAATAGTGTTAGAGCAAAAAGGTCTATAATTACGATTATATTGAAATCAATACTCACCTTGGCACTAAGGACATCATTATACGTTCCTCTTGGACACTTTTCGGGGACAGCAGTTCCTCGAGGGCAGTAATGGCCTTCAGTACATGGTTCACATTGCTCCCATCGCACATTGCCAGTTTTGTTGGAATATGTACCAGCTGCACAAGGAAACTGTGTTCCACGTTGGGTACCTGAAAGTAAACAGGAGCATTTTAATGTCAAATACAATTCAATCACGGGATATACCATTACAAAAATTTGGCATCATTTAAAAAAGTTCAAGTTCTTTTATTACACACATATAAATATATTACAGAAAATATATATACAGATAAATTAGTTTTTTTATAATATCCTAAATATAAGAAAAATACAAACAATAAACAAATTAAGTGTGTAGTGATGGCTTAAGTAGTATAAACTTTCGAGTAAACCACCACTAATCATGGGATAGTACATCACTTTAATTAAATCATGATAAAACTTTAATTGCAGCCTACATTTATAATCTTAAAGAGCATTAGTGAACAGCATGCCCGTGCTTATAACTTAAAACTGCAATATCCATCAATTTTACGAAAAGTTATCTTTTGAATACTGAACATTGAGACAAGCCACTCGAGTTATCAAGCTAATGCAGCATTCAGTATTCACGGTATTTATTTGAAACTGGTTTGTTTATATGGAATCTGGCTTATACTTAATATAGAGCAAATAAGCAAATGACAAAGTTCATTTGCATACCAGAGAGTTAGAATTAAGATGATGCTTAAAAAAAATAAAGTATGGCCATATCCCCACCCCAGTTTTGCCACATAAGGAGTATCAGACTTACCTTCTGGACAATAGTGTCCTGGTTTACAAAGCCCTGTTGGCTTAGCACTTGCTCTGAGACAGAACCATCCTTTTGGACAAGCATAACATTCACTTTGGTCTCTTAAGTTGGTTAGGTTGCTCCATGACCCTGCAGCACAGGCATACTGGGTGGGACTTTGGGTACCAAGAGGACAAAAGTAGCCTGATGAAGATAACGATAAGAAGGTAAACAACTTGAAATTCAAAATAAATGGGGTTTACCACTAGTTTTCAGGACTGGCTCTTCTCCTACTGAATCCAACAGAAATTCAGCAGTTGTTGTTTGTGGAGAAAGGAAAATCAGAGAACCCGGAAACACACACCTCCCCCCAGCTCTGCTGACAAACGGCATGTAGTACATCGTTGAGTAATAAGGTGATAGAGTAGTAATGATGGATCTTGTATGCTGTGCCAGATTCAGTGGATCAAGCCCATATTACAGCTACTGATTTCAAAAAAAGGTTAGCGAAGGTTTTGTCGCTTGTTGCATAACAAGCCCAAAATGCAGTATGGATGAGGTGAATTCAAGCAGCGAAAAGTCACAATATGGGATTTTCCCAAACATGTTTTCCTTTGTGCTGACATTATTTACATATGAATATAATACATTTCAAGCTTGGTAAGCAACATGCAACAAGCAGCAAAACCTTCACAAACCTTTTTTGAAATTGGTGTATACATGACTGTGTCAAGGTTTTCACTCCACGTTGTTTATTTGTTGAAGATAAGAACTTACCTGCAGCACATGTCTTTGGTGGTTTCTGCCACCCTCCCGTCCCTGCCTCACAAGACTGTCTCTCTGGACATGGAGTACATTCACGTGAATGAGTCAAGTTATGAAAGTCTGTATAGGTACCCGCTGGACAAGCATGTATGGTGGCATTAGGAAGGATTGATCCAGCAGGACAGTAATACCCAGCATCACATTTAACAGGAGGATACGACAAGCCAGGTTGAGGGCATGCCATACCAGAAATACAAGAGCGACACTCTCCCTGAGAAGGTACACCAGTCAACCTGCTGTAGGTGCCAGGTGGGCATGGTGTTGGCACAGTTGAGCCAGAAAGACAATAATATCCTGTTGGGCATGTTTTGCAGTCTGATTGATCTAAAATCAGGAAAATTACACAAGATTTTTAATAATAAAATATATGAAAAATATGTGAAATATATGAAAATATGTATGAAATATATGAATTTGAAAATTTTGTTTGAAGTAGCAAATGTGACTTTATTTATTTAAACACTTGTTGATAATGACTGTTGGACGATGCTGTTTAACAAATTTTGAATCGTGCTACGTAAACTTTGTGCTGATCTGAAAAAAGGGTGCATTGCGAATACTCCCCCCTCCCTCCCCACAAGTGCCCTTCTTGTAAGATGGGCTAACGAACTTGAACTACCTGAAACCCATTTTCACGCAAACCAAAATTTTGAGGTCTTTTGTTAATCACATCTTCAAAAGTTTGTGTTATTGATAATCATTTTTATGAAAGGAAACTAATAACCCAAACGTCTAAGATTGCAAATAGTTGTCTGGGTCCCACAGTTATGAAAGTCGGAGTAGTTTACTTACACCGAGACCCTTGCTCTTCTTGGAATGTTCCCGAGGGACAAGGTGTAGTCTTATAGTCTCCAACAGAATGACCACAATAGTGACCTGCGGGACACAGTCTATCACCATATCTATCTCCCTGTGGGCAATAGTAACCAATTGGGCACTCAATACATTGATTTACTCTTTCCAGACCAAGCTCTCTGCTAAACTTGCCGGCAGTACATGGGTTTTGATATTGAGTGCGAGTTCCTTCAGGACAATAGTGGCCAGCAGGACAGATAAGTCTATATAAAAAAATGGTAAACAAATCTATCTTATTGTGATTCAAATATTCATCATTATATGACAGACACTATGAACTCTAGAGAAATTATGTTGCAGGTCAAAATAATAGACAAAGTCCCTCTCACTGTCACCTTGCCACTCACTCCACTCCTGCGCCCACCTTCAGCAAATTAATAGCTGCAAATTGGCTTCAACTCACAGACGAGCATTGTTTTACCACTAGATAGGATACAGTAGGTAGTGCAAGAGATATACTCCAAAACGACAGTTTTCATAGGTGTTGAATCAGAATTACTACAGAACTATACTAACCTTCGTGTTGGGTACCCAGCAGTTCCTCGTGGGCAGAAATACCCAGGAGGACACGCACCACATCCACTGCTTTCACTCGCAGCCCCGGTAGTATTACCGTAAGTCCCCTCCGGGCATGGTGTTGCAACATGTCCATCCTTACAGTAATATCCTACAGAGCACAGCCCTTCAGCAGGTCGTGGTGAGGTGTTACGACCCTTGCAGATGTATCCTGCACTACAGACAGTACATTCAGTAGCTGACGTATTGCTGTACTTCCCTGCTTCACAAGGTTGTGGAGGTACATTGGTGACTGGACATTTGTAGCCGGCTGGGCATTCGGTACATTTGACAGCAGAACCAAGACTGTAGGTCCCCTGAGGGCAGTTTACTGGGGAGGTTGAAATATTTGGACAAAATGACCCTTCAGGGCATTTCAAACAAACCTATAATGAAGAGGAATAAAATTACTTCATGAAAGCAACTCTCATGCTTCTTCAACTTTGAATCCTCATCACTAAAGATGCGAGCTTTAATTTTCGGTTTTTAGAAGACCTTATTCATAATGCTATTTCATTTATGCTATGATATATTATTTTATTAAATTTATGATGACAAAATAATCGCTTATTAATTCCAAGAAAAAAATGTTTATGCAATATTTACGTTTCTGGAGTTTTTAGAAACTTAAATTTTATGAATTTAAAAATGGGCAATTATGGTTTAAAATAATCGTTTTTAATGCTTTAAAGGGACCGTCAGAGCAACATTGCAGGTGACAGAGTTTTCGAAGGATGAAATGCAGGGAGTACAGGAGTACATCTCAATAGCCCTTTTCGAATTCGTAAAATACCGCTGTCTTCCTTGAGTACAGATTCAGTTACACAGGGTTAGCATCGATTTTGTGTAGAATAGTCATGTCCAATGTGAAAGTTCGTGGAATTTCAAAGTGTTTGTATTGCTGAAGTTGTGCATTCTTTACTTTACCGCTGGTATCTGTGAAAGGTTTGACATTGAACTGAGGCTAACCCTGCGTAAATGAATCTGTAGTCAATGAACACAGCAGTATTTAAGAATTCGAAAAAGGGATATTCTACAACGATGCGTGCAACAGTTACAAAGTTGGAAACATGGCACTCTTTCACGGTTGTGTGCAGTATTCAGCTCTTTTAAAACGACACAAGTTAAGGATATTTTGTATTTTGATTTTGTTTAGTGAGTACTTTTGATTAAGTACAAAAATATGCATTTTTTAAATACTATTTAAAAATTTTAATATTTAAACATTTATAACTTTATGATGTTATTCGTGGAACCAAAACTTACGCCAATAGGGCTGGAGAATCCAGAGGAATTCGCTGGCTTTAAGTTGAGGATCAGAAGGAAGTAGAATTGAATGGAAGGTAGTGAGAGAAAGACAAGTCAATAATTAATATACCACAACATGCATGAATCCTAGAAATAGTAATATTAGTATCAATAAGAAGGGTTGTTAGTATCACAGATTAGTAAAGTTATGATATGCAGAAATCAAGTTCAGTCTACAAAATCTTACACGCTCAATACCAATTCGATCTGTGAATAAGCCGGGCCCTGCCTTTGATCAGCCCAGAGGTTGGTTCAGGGTTCAATCTGTGAGTTAGCTGTGCTCTGACTTAGATCAGCCCAGAGGTTGTTTCAGGGTTCAGTCAGTAAGTTAACCGTGCCCTGACTTAGATGTTCTCGGCTGTGCATCAAGCATGTTCTCAGCTATGTCCCCATCGCACACACCCCCAAAAATCCTCTAACTTGATTTAATCATTTAAGAAGAATCCACAGACTGACATCATGTTGAGAAACATTAGAAAGCATTGATATAGTTTGAAAAATCAATTATGAAGAAAAAGTCATTCATTTAAACCTGTTATATTTTAAAAAACTGTTTAGGTTTCTTTTCCAGTTTTTAGCTAATTTTAAAGGTTATCTGTGTTGCATTTATATTCATTGATTGTTTTTTAGTATTATTTTAGTGACACATACCAAGGAACTCCCAGTTGTATACGTCCCAGGATAACATAATACTTTGAAGTCATCTGTCCTAGAGGGGCATGAATAACCAGCTGGACATGGTGTGCACTTGTCTTGAGCTCCTTTGCTGAATGTTCCGACAGGACAAAGTGTTTTGGCAGCTGAATCCGTATTGGGGCATTCATAACCAGGTGGACAAGGGGTGCAAAGCTAAGGATAAAATAAGATGAGTGAGTCATTTGGGAAACTTGATTTTTTTCCTATAAAATTATTGAATTTCGTTACCATGGTTGAAAAAACTACGAACAAAGAAAAATAAATGAAGAAAAGAAACAGACAAATAGGAAGGAAGGAAGGAAGGAAGGAAGGAAGGAAGGAAGAAAGAAAGAAAGAGAGAGAAAGAAAGGAAGGAAGGAAGCAAGCAAGAAAGGAAGGAATGAACAAGGAAAGAAAGAAAGAAGAGAGAAAGGGAGAAGTTATTGTTAGCTTACAGTTTGTCTTCCAGTAGAGTACCACCCTTGGGCACACGTTACATTCTGATCACTGTTTGTATAGGGACAGGCTACTCCTGCTGGGCAATCTGTACAGCTAGTTTGGTTCCCTGTAGAATATGTTCCCTGAAAAAGAAATACAAACAAATTAAACAAAAAGCTTAAGAAACTAAACTCGACTCTCTTTGACAGACGCTCCACTAAGCAACCATCTCCTTTAAATGACCACCTTGACAAATTTCTGTTTTTTCCCCCTATCAACACTATTAAATTAAATTAAAATCTCTCAGAAGCAACCACTGTTATAAGCTAACCCAACCATCATGATAGAGGTTTGATTTTAGATCTAATTGTTTGAAATCCCTCTCTCGTATGTGACCACCCCATGATCATGTTCATGCCACTTGGATAGCAGGATTCTTTTAACAAAAACATGGCATCACAAGGAAGAGAAAACATTTAAGTTTACTTACAGCCATACAGCGAACATTTCCAGTACCATCTACATTAGGGCATTTCCATCCAGATGGACATAAAGAACAAGCTGCTTGGCCACCCAATGAATACTGTCCACTGGGACAGCGTTTCCCTGATTCATTGGTGAATGGACAGTAAAACCCGGTAGAACAAACAGTGCATCTTTGAGTATTACCAGTGGAATAGTAGCCTGAAACAAATTGCACGGCAATAAAAATTGAACAAGATTTACTGACAATACATATTCATCTAATAGATAGCATATAATCTTGAAAACATATAATTTCATCAGGCAAATATATCTTATAATTTTAACAAAAAATAAATAAATAAAAAGCAAATGTAACTGAAACAAATAATAAAATTTGAAACAACATAGAACGACTTTCGATCAAATCTGGTCGATTGATTATTTACTAAATAGGGTCCTCGGAATTGACCCACTCTGAATTTAAATCTTTAATCTGTAAAGGTTGCCAATCACTACAGATGTAAAACCACTCAACACAAAGAAGAATAAGCTGGGTATGTTACATATTAAAGAGATTTATGTATTACCTGCTTGGCATTCTTTGTTTTCACTTGATGCGGAAACAGATGGGCATTCCCAGCCAGCTTGGCAAGTACTACAGCTGGTAGATCCAGCATTGCTGTATTGACCAGGGGTACATGCTACTGGTAATTTCTACACATAAAAAGGATTTTTTTAGAAAACATTTAGAATACAGGATTTCCTTTAGCTTCAGTAAGAACATCATCACATAATGTACGACATACAGACCTAGAAGATGTTCATAACTTATGATTTTAAGAGTTGTTTCCAGTTCTCTCTTTGAGTCTTTGAGGGTTTTTCTGTGGGTTCCTTCCCTCCACCAAAATCATCTTCTAAATTCCAATTCGATCATGGAATGAGGGGCCATAGGTTTATTAGTCACTGGCTATTTACTGTAAATTACTAGCTTGTAAAATAAGGACGATTTATTTATTTGATTATAAATTTTGTTTCTGCGACCCAGACAAGACTGAAAACAATTTTTCCAACTTTTCTTCTTGATCTAAATTAACAAATTTTGCCTTAAGTTAATTGTAGGGGTGAGAAAGGCCTATGTAAAGGGTATGTAATGATAATACACCTAACACCTACATCTGTTGTTGGACAAGCACTTCCTGGAGGACACTTGATACATTTTGCAGAATTGCCAAGACTATAAAAACCTGAGGTACAGGCTTCCATGTTGGACCTACATCCAGAAAAAAAAACCCAGAGTGAATAAATAATAAGCTGAGCATCTTTGACAGAACTGCAGTTTTGGTAACGCGATAGAATATTTTATCGTTCAAAATGTTCAAACATGTGCAGGCTCAATGAAATTTAACAACTGATGAAGAATGAACAATAAAAATAGTGGCATTTGGATGACTTTATGTATAACTTTCAACTTTAAAACAACATCAATGATGTGCATGTACTTGTACGGTCGGTAGTTGAACTTGCTTTAATCAATTGTCTCCAACATTATTCTAATATTTTCATTTATCACAAACAAGCGTTCATTTAAAAATGGAAAACGCCATTCAAAAATGTAATCACTTCTGAAAACAAGCCCCCTGATTGGTTGATTCACGTTCTCATCCCAAGAGGCTAGGTATAGTATTACAAATCCTTAATCTGATTGGTCAATTCTCAGCATGATCCTGCATCAATGATTTTCCAAATATTTTAAGACTTCCTATTGGTTGAAATACGTGATCATTCTGAGAGCCTTGTTTTCAGAAGTGATTACATTTTTAAATGGCGTTTTCCATTTTTAAATGAACGCTTGTTCACATAGCTTTCAAACATATTATCCATAATCAGGGCAATGATGCAATACCATAAAAAATATTCTTAATCTTGTTTAATTTTAGCTTTTAGCTTTCTTGCAATATGCATGTTTATCCAAAATTAATGTTCTCTAATCATAGAAAGTTCCAGAGGAACCATAATGATTGGAAGTAGAATAAACAATCTTTATTTTAAAATGCAAACAAACACCATTTACTTACTCAGGGTTAGGACACTTGTTTCCAGCAGGACAGCTAGTACAGTTGATTTCCCTCATTCTCCCAAACGTCATAGTTCCAATAGGACAGTGAATGGGAATTTGAGATGTTGTTGGACACATATATCCCACTGGGCAGTCAGTACAGTTTGCCTCTCCCTTGATGGAGTAAGAACCTGCACTACATGGTTTTCTGGGTGATCCTGGCGTAGGGCAGCTCATACCAGCTGGGCAGGGAGTACATGAAGTCGCACCCTACATCAAGCAAAATCAAATGCTAAATTATTGGGCATTTCTCACTCATTCATATATCATTCAATGTTAACTTTTGCTTCAGTTAAAATCTTATTTAAATATTTTTGGCATCTATATCAGGGGCATAGCCAAGGGGAAGGTCCAGGGGACCTGGGCCCTCCTCATCCTGTTGGTAGTTCTACTCAGCTACTGTATCAGAAATAAATACGAATAAAGAAAATAATACCCAAAAGAACTAAAGTCTAATTTTAGGCTACAATACAAACTTTATCAAAACCTACCATGTCGCTGTAAGTTCCAACTGGGCAAGTAATAGGTGCTTTACTTGGGTCTGCACAAGCCTGCCCTGCAGTACACTGCTCACATGTTGATTTTCCCTGTTGTGAGTAAAACCCAGGATCACAAGCCACAGGGGGCTGAGAGGCATTCTCACATTTGTAGCCAGCAGGACAAGGTGCACACTGAGGTACCTAGAAAGGTGGAGGACAAGAGAACATCATTAACATACTTTATGATTTCTTATTACATACCTGTAGAAACACTGCACATGATCTGGTCGTTACATTGAAAGATAATCACACATGTAATTGATTATATTATTTCATACATGCACACATTCATACACAATGAGGGGTTGTTCCGTATGGACATAATATAACCCATAATATAGCCCCAGGGGCAGATCCAGAGGGAGGGATGGATTGGGTGGGTAGGATAAGGGTAAGGTATACCCTAAAATGGATGATACATTTCTAGGTACCAGCAACAGCCCTTGAAATCATTCTGGATCCAACATTGAGCCTATACAGATGGTAGTATTAATTAAATTAATCTTTCACCTTTGCACCATTGTTCCAGTATTTTCCAGCTGCACAAGGTTGAGGGTTTTGACTTGGGTCATTACAGGTGAATCCAGCTGGACAGGATGAGCAGAACGATGCTCTTGCTTTGCTGAATGTACCTATTAAAAAAAATGAATTATTATGAATTATATATTGCAACAGTTGATTGAACTGTTCTAGGCAGAACAACAGACAGAACCATAATAATAATAGCTAATATAATTATAAATTTAGGCACTGCCTAAAAACTGCCTTTGGCCTGCGCAGGAGCTCCGCTACTAAAACCCTACTGACAACCTATAAACACCCTACTGACATCCTACCAACACCCTACTGACAACCTACCAGCACCCTACTGACAACCTACCAACACCCTACTGACTGACAACTTACCAACACCCTTCTGACAACCCACCAACACCCTACTGATACCCTGCCAATACTCTACTGACCACCTACCAATACCCTACTGACATCCTACCAACACCCTACTGACATCCTACCAACACCCTAGTGATAACCTACCAACATCCAACACCCTACTGATAGCCTGCCAATACTCTACTTATAACCTATCAATGTTCTATGAACACCCTCCCGACAATTACACAATCATGTTCAATTATAGTTTATACATACCTATAGGACATGCTTTGCAGCGACCTTCACCAGATGCACTATAAGTGCCTGCTACACAATCTTTAGGAGTTATGGACGTTGACCCATCTAGGCATGTCTGTCCTGGAGGACACAACAAGCAACTGGAGGCACCACCAAGGCTATATGTACCATCAGGACATTTCTAATAAAATATGTAATTTGAGATTAACAAAAATCAGGGACAGTGGGGGGGCAGGGCATGGGGGGGGGGGCATTATCATTATATATACAGTGTTAAAGTTATAAATAAAAAAGAGTATAACAGTATATACAGTGTTAACAAAGTATTGACAGAGGTGACTTCCAAGATATGCTGTAGGTTAGGAATCAACAAATTTAAAAGTAGAAGATGGTGGTTTAACTGAGGCATTACTGCAGAGCAGCTTTTTGTCCATTGAATATCACACAAATCAAATCCAATGTTGACTCTATGAACTCACAGATAAAATTACTAGAAACCTGTAAGTGCATTGGCTTTTTGCAGAGTGAAGAAAATCCAAAGAAAAAGCCCTTATATCAAAGAAAAGACACCAGGAATCAAGCCTAATAAGACCCAAGAGGTGAGAAGAGGCAAGTGCATTACCTCTAAACCACCATTCATTACCAGACATTGAAAAAAGAAATGCTCAGCGCTGCAATGTTTTGTACCAACCTTGCAAGTAGATTGTCCTGCTATACTGTATTCTCCATTACCACAAGCAACAGGAGAAACTGCTGGATTTAAACAAGAGCTGCCAGCAGGACAGACTGTGCATGTTACAGATCCTACAACATCAGAGTAGGTACCAACTGGACATGGTTGTGGTTTGTTGGACTGTGAAGGACAGTAGTGACCAATATCACATGGTATACAGTGAGTTGCATTGCTGTAGGTTCCAGACTGAAATGAAGTGACAGTGATATTTGATTAGTTGGCATGTTTCATGATATTAGTTAAACATGTTTAGTGTAGTCAAAAAGGTAATTACCATGATCAATCATCTTTATTGTCATCATCACCGTCACCACAATCATCATCATAATCAGTATCATAATCATCATCATCACTACCACTACCACCACCACATACTCCTCGCCATCACCCTCAGTACCAACATCATCAGTGGCATCAAAATTGCAAGCATCAGTACCATCAATATCAATATCTTTGTCATCACTATCATCATCACATTCAGTACCATCTTTATGATCACCATCACCATCATCATTATGATCATAACCATCAAAAACATCATCATCACCAAGGAGAGCTTAATTGTGACCCCACTGGGGGGCCAACAAAAAAAGATGCACATTTTACAAAAAAAACGTTTTTGCCAAGAGATCATGATAATTTCTTAGCATCTTCCGTCCAATTGAGATACCATAATATCATCAAATTCATTTGACAGGGGAATCTGTCTTGTGTACCATGTTTTTGATAATTATAATTAACCAAAATCTGCTACATGCACACATTACAAGCAAACCAAGTACACTGCTATGATAGGGTGACTCACCAGGCAAGAAACTGGAGGCTGGCTTGGGTTTAAGCATATTTTCCCTGAAGGACAAGACAAACATTCTGGCGAGCCTGCAGGTGAATACTGTGGAAAATAGTATGAGTTAGCCTTGTTCATCCCAGCTGAACTAGTTGACCTTAAGGACGAACTGAATGTTAACCAATCAGAATTAAGGACTTGAAGTTGTCTTTTAACTAGTGTTTCCCATGACCAAAAATAGCTGACCCATAATTCCTTTTGGATCAACTGACAGCTGGTTACAGTATATCAACCAGAAAAATGAATGGCTGTAGTAAATCAGTAAAAATAATTGAGAGTAAAAGCCTGATTACTGCCAATTTCAGCTGAACACCACAATAATACTGAGATTTAATCTGATATACCTGTCCATTGGAGCAGGCAATTGGTCCAGAGTCTCTCTTTGGACAGCGACTTCCAGCTGGACATTGAATACAATCTTCTTGGGCATCTAATGTATTGTAATAGCCTGAAGCACACTAAAATAGAAAATATCAAATACATAGTCATGAGATCTTTGATTTTATGGCAATTTTCTAAATTGAAGTACTGAGGAAAATGAGAAGTTTGCTATATACCTGAGTGCAGGATGACAATCCCTTTATGTCAGAGAAGGAGCCTGCTGGACATGGTTCTGGGGTGTTACTAGCAACAGGGCATTGGTAGCCTGAATGACAGAACAACATAGATCATTAGCTTAAGGCACACAATGGTGCAACATTGCACACAATATTGCAGGCAATGTTGCTGAAGTAGGATCATTTTCTACTTCAGCAACTTTGCATGCAACAAGTTGCATTATATGGTATGGCTCATATTGCAGGCAATGTTGCTGAAGTAGGATCATTTTCTACTTCAGCTGCATGCAACAAATTGCATCCTGTGATGTGGCTCATATTGCAGGCAATGTTGCTGAAGTAGGGTCGTTTTCTACTTCAGCAACTTTGCATGCAACAAATGATTGCCTGCATGCAATGTTGCATGTGTGTCCATAGATTTAGGAAATTGCCGATGTGATGAATTGAAATGATCTGATCATCAAAATAATGTTAAGTTTGTGGATGGTGCAAAACCAAAGTTATTTAGATAAGATTAATGGTGATCAACCATTTGAGATCATGGTGTTTTGTAAATTGAACATACCTCTTTCACAAGGAATACAGGCTGACATCAGAGTCTTGTTGGCATAGTAACCACTTGGGCATGGAATCTGCTTTGTTGTAATCTCCAAGGGACAATAATAACCACGACTGCAAGAGTTGCACGAGATTTTTCCACTGACAGCATGCTTTCCAACACCACAGGGAACTGGATCCAATGATTTGTTTGAACAACTAGAAACAAGCAGCTAGCTTTCAATAAATTTGTTGTGTAGGAACAGTATGAAAGATGTGTTTATGACGTGCACTGATCATGAATATAATGATGATGTTACCTGTGACCCTCAGGGCAGAGTATACACTCAGTTGCCCCTCCTTTACTGTAATAACCATCGTCACATGGTACAGGTGATACTGTGGCATCAATACATTTACTACCAGCAGGACATGGATTACATGATGTTTGATTCTCTGATAATGCAGTGGTACCATTAACACATGGGATGTGTTGTGACAGTTTTGATGTAGGACAGTGTGAGCCTATTGGACAAGACTGACATGCCATGTGACCTGATGGAGCATAACTTCCTGGCTGACATGGTACTGGATTACTGGACTTTACACCACAGCTACAAAGAATGAAGTTTTATTTATTCTGCTTAATTATCATGGCCAATTTTTATTTCTGGAAACAATAATGGAATCACAATTGCAATGTTCTAGTTGACTTATTCTCGAAGTGTGAGCTAGTTGTTCTCCAATGAACACAACACATTTCATTAGCAGTGCATGGTCATTTACAGCACTTTTCATAATTCTGTGACCTAACCAACTTCTGACGTCTGGCGTTTTGGCTTTCATCAATCAAAATTACAACAAGCTAAGTCATTCAGATTGTGCAATAAGTAAATTCCGGTGACTAGACTGCCATTTTCATAGGGGAATTTCTTAATCACTCATCATCAGAATGAACTCCACCCATTGTAAATTTGATTGATAGAAGACAAAATGCTAGACGTCTGGATTTGGTAGGTGGCAGAATTACAAAAAGCTCTGCAATGGAAAATGCGAGACTGGTGTCTTAAATATCCTCCCTAAGCATTGCAATGACAGCTGATATAGCTAATGCCTGGCATTCCTTTAAAATTGAATTGCATAAATTGTGATTAATGAATGATTGGCTGCTAATGTCTTGTTAAGTAGGGTTCACCGCTCTATGGTATGGTACGGTATGGTAGGTTCTGTAGTATACAGTATATTGAATGTGTATCATGAAGAATATTTCACAACTGAAGGTTCTTTATTCAAAACAAATTTGTCCATGAAGGATAAATTTCCAGAAGAAAGCTTACAGCAAATTTCATAATTCTGCAACCTAACCAACTCCAGGCACTGGTGTTTTTGCTTCCTTCCATCAAACTACGACAGGCCCAGTTGATTCTAAATGCGAGCAATAAAGAAATTCCCATTTGAAAATGGCTGTCAAGTCCTGGGGTTTTCTTCACAGCCATTTTTGAATGGGAATTTCTTTATCACTTGCGATTGGAATGAACTCAGTCCATCAAAGTTTGATTGACAGAGGCCAAAGCACTAAACAGGTCCGGAGTCAGTTACGTCACAGAATAATGAAAAGCGCTGCTAGTAGTTGTGGAACATAGTGCAAGGGATAAATGATGCTAATGTTACCTGTGACCCTCTGGGCAGAGTATACACTCAGTTGCCCCTGTTTTACTGTAATAACCATCGTCACATGGTACAGGTGATACTGTGGCATCAATACATTTACTACCAGCAGGACATGGATTACATGATGTTTGATTCTCTGATAATGCAGTGGTACCATTAACACATGGGATGTGTTGTGACAGTTTTGATGTAGGACAGTATGAGCCTATTGGACAAGACTGACATGCTATGTGACCTGATGGAGCATAACTTCCTGGCTGGCATGGTACTGCATTACTGGACTTTACACCACAGCTACAAAGAATGAAGTTTTAGAGTGATTTTATTCTGCTTAACTGAAGAATTTCAATGGATTTAAGAACAAATTCAAACAAAATAGACAATGAGGCATTAAATGGATTGGGGACTCCCTCAAACCAAGAAGTAATCTGTCAGAATGAACCCCAGAAATAAACCTAAAATCAAGAACTTTTTTGAACTGTTGTCTGCTTCACTTAATGGTTATTTAAAGAATATGGTTTGATAAATTAACAGAAATTATTATGGAATATAATGCAAGGGATACAATGATGTTACCTGTGACCCTCAGGGCAGAGTATACACTCAGTTGCCCCTCCTTTACTGTAATAACCATCGTCACATGGTACAGGTGATACTGTGGCATCAATACATTTACTACCAGCAGGACATGGATTACATGATGTTTGATTCTCTGATAATGCAGTGGTACCATTAACACATGGGATGTGTTGTGACAGTTTGGATGTAGGACAGTGTGAGCCTATTGGACAAGACTGACATGCCATGTGACCTGATAGAGCATAACTTCCTGGCTGGCATGGTACTGGATTACTGGACTTTACACCACAGCTACAAAGAATGAAGTTTTAGAGGGATTTTATTCTGCTTAACTGAAGAATTTCAATGGATTTAAGAACAAATTCAAACAAATAAGACATGAATCATGAGAGGTGTTACATGTAAATGGAATGGGGACTCCCTCAAACCAAGAAGTACAGTAATGTGTCAAAATGAACTCCAGAAATGGAAAGAGCACCTTGATATTAATAAGGAGGTGAAGTTTCAGCTCATAAAATGTGACACAAAAGAATCGAGTCTAGATATAAAATTGAATGTTTTATATTGGGATTTGTGTGGAAAATATTAGCTGGATAGCAAGAGCTTGCCATCCAACCCACTTCTTCTATACTATTTCTTATAAAATATTCAATAGTATACTTGATGCCATTTCTCCTATGTTTGACATCGTGTGGTTCCAAAAAGTATCCATCCTCCCCCCCCCCCCCCCAATGGAGGAGATTGGAAATTCCCAGGGGATGGAAGGTAAGAGGAAAAACCAAATTACAAGGAGTGTATGGAACAGCTGGGGGTTTCCATAGAAGGCAGCTACCAATGGTCGATTGTCGGTTACTTAGCTTCATACCGCCGGTTAGTTTACGAATCAGTCTCAATAAACAAGAAGTAGAATTAGTGGACACAGATGCATACATTTGAATCCCATCAGTCTACTTCAAATATTATTGAAACCCCTGATGGAAGAACATTGGAAATTCCAGATTGGTGGGGGTTTTCTTTTTCAAATACATTCCTGCATGGTGGGGTATGAATCCATGTTTTCTGGAACCACACATTGCATTATGAGCTTGAACTTCACCTCCTCACTAATATCAAGGTCTGCTTTTCAATAGACCTTTTTCAAAAATGGTGGTCCCAAATTCAAATGAGTTTAAATTACATAAATGTAAACTGAATGAAAAACCATTGAAAATAAAGGTTCATTTTGTTGGGTGTTATTATGGTCGAGAAAACGTTTTTTGAAAATCAACAAATTTACAGACATTAATGTGGTTGGGGGTATAGGCTATACCCCCAGCCATACAAACGTTTGTAAATTTAGGGATAGGAAAATGATGCTAATGTTACCTGTGACCCTCTGGACAGAGTATACACTCAGTTGCCCCTGTTTTACTGTAATAACCATCGTCACACGGTACAGGTGATACTGTGGCATCAATACATTTACTACCAGCAGGACATGGATTACATGATGTTTGATTCTCTGATAATGCAGTGGTACCATTAACACATGGGATGTGTTGTGACAGTTTTGATGTAGGACAGTGTGAGCCTATTGGACAAGACTGACATGCCATGTGACCTGATGGAGCATAACTTCCTGGCTGACATGGTACTGGATTACTGGATGTTATGTTACAGCTGTACCATGAATAAAATTGTGATTAATGTTTTATGCTTTATGATAATGGATTTGTGATGCAGTGAAAACAAATAAGAAAACATGTACTGCAGTTTTAAAGCATGCAGGGGTTCAGCTAAACATGAAAGAAAGTGTTGACATGCAGGGCTTGAAATACTGTAACAGCCAGTCAACACTTTTTCCTAAGTGCTTTATAATTGTACACAGCACAACAAACAATAATAATCATTATCTTAATCCATGTCACATACAGACTAGCCTGAGTATTAAAGGCACATTCATAGCTTCACATCCACAATCTCAAATTCGTCGTTAGCAAATAACTAGCTTTGCTATTATCTTTGTCTATAAATTATATATATTCCAAACCAGGGTTGTTTGCGTCATATTGCTTCGACAAACGAGTATGGCATCACACAGAGCTCGCTTAAACACATTAAGATATGTTGCGTCGTAAAAATCTCCTTTTATGTGCCACAACCAATCAGAAAGTAAGATTCATAAAAGTTATTTTTATAAAAATTCTTGAAATTAATGGGATATTAGTGAAATTATTTGTATTATTCTCATACCTGTGTCCTCCAGGGCACTCAGTACAAGTACTGGATGCAGCTTTGCTGTAAGTCCCAACGGGACATGCTATCTCTGCCTCTGCACTCAACGGACAGTAAAACCCTGCTTTACATTTTGTACAGACTGTCTGTCCTGTAGTGTCAGTGAAGGTACCATTTGCACAAGGTATTGGAGCACTGAGTGATACATTTGGGCAAAAGAAGCCTTTCTCGCATATCATGCAAGTTGTCTCGCCTTCTGGAGCATAGTGACCTTCTGCACATCTTGTAGGAGCAACAGATGCATCTGAACACCTTTAGAATAAATAACATGTACACTTTGTGTAGTGTCCACACAGTCACAGAAAATTATGATTGGTTGTATTTTATATTATTTTATATAAAATACAACCACCGCTCTGGTACCATACTTGGTACTCCGTACGTACCAGGCTGTAACGGGCTCTTCTGTGAGGTTTGCTCCACACGCACTTCCACTACATTCTATATTACTTTAGAACATACAACACTCAACTCACATGTTGATTTTTACAGAGGGAGGAAAACTGGAGAAACTGGAAAAAAAACCCTTGTGGCAAGGCAGAGAACAACACATCAAACAAACTCAACTCACATATGATCTAGGTTGAGCTGAGGCTGAAACCTGGACCACAGCGGTGAGAGGCGAGCAGTAAAACACTACACCACCCATGCAACCCATCAGTTCAGTGGTGGATTCATAAATGATTCCAAAAGGGGCAAGGCATTCTTGCCAAAATATCCTCATAGATACAATGACTTAGGGTAGTTCTAACAAAAGCTACCAATGTTCATTAGAAAGGAATCCCTCAAGCAAGGATAGAGGGACAGAGTTAAGTCTTACAGCGCAACGCGCAAAAGTATGACCATATTTAATGTATTTGCATACTTCTATGCACAAGATTTTGTATGTTAAACTGACACATTTGATGCGAAGCTATCTTCAGGTTTTACTAAATAAGGTTTGTAAAAACTTGTTTCGCAGCATAAAGACCGTGCATAGAAGGTATGCGAAATCTTAAAAGTGGTCATACTTTTGCATGTCGTGCTGTAACCTCTTGCAATTGGTCAGTCTACTAAGCTACCATCAGTACTCAATCTCATTTTTCATGCAATAACATTGACATAGGAGTACTCACTTGTGACCTCCTGGGCAAATGGTACATTTGCTTGCTCCTCCTAAGCTATAATAACCAGAAGGACAGGACTGACATGTTGTACCATTAAATGAATACTTTCCAGAAGAACATGGGTTACAACTGGTCTGATTGACATCTGGTTCAGAACCACTCGCGCATTGCTATATTTAGAGAGAGAAAAAACAAAAGTCAATACCTAACAGATAATGCATGCTTAATTGATAAAATGAAATCAACTACTGACATTCATTATTTTGTATATAATAATACTCCCATAGTCCTTTTGTGCTAGAGCATAAACAAATGTATGAAAACACAAATAATAACAATGTGTATAATTTTGACAAATCCAACAAAAGCTTTATATAGTTATAAATGAACCAACAACCCATGAAATATATCAAAAAACACCTCAGTTTAACAAAAAAAATATGTTCCCAAAAAAATTTCCAAGTTGTTATTTTTTGATTGACAGAAGCAAAAATGGACATCTTAACAGATTTAGATCTGGGGCTGGACTCATTGCATAAATAAATAATGGGGCCTGGTAAAAAAAAAAAGGTTTTTAACTTATATAGACCTGTATTTTTTTTATGAGAGTATAACGATTGAGTCTCCCTTACCTGAGGGTATTGTGTAGGATCTGTGCAGACTTTGTCCGGAAGGCATGTTTTACAAACCCCTCCACCATACAAAGAATACTGTCCAGCACTGCATAATGATGCCTGGCCTGTTGTACAGCTATAACCTGCAGGACATGGTGTGCATGTTGTTGCACCTGCTGTGCTGTTGAATCCTGGGCTACAAGCCTGTTGAGGAAAACCATAGTAGTTTGATAATTATAAAGTGTCATGTATCTAGAATATCTCAAGATAGAAGCTGGGCTGAGGAAGGTCTTAGTGATCAAGTATATTATAGACCCCTCTCACTTTATACAGTATGTCAAAGCAGCTCAATTTGGAGGAGAAAACAAAAAAATTTCTATCTCCTGAGAATTAGAAACCTATTGTTATGTCCTTAACATTGAGCTGCATTCTGACATGTTGCAATTGCAAGGGGTCTATAATCTTATTATAAAACTTTGGTCATGAACCGTCCTAGACTCATGTCTAGCCTCAGTCCTCAGTCTTCCTCAAAAGTGCCTACAGATCTGTCTGTCTGTCTGTCTGTTAATCTGTAATTGGGCATACAGTATATCAGTGATGTTTATCTTTTACATGTAGCTATCCAGTCTTTCTACTATTCCATATATACTGTATTGATGCATTCAACAATAACTACCAGAGGTTAAATATTCACTAGGGGTTAGGTGACCTTCAACATAAACAATAGCAACCATTATATGGGTTCGACATTCAACCACTACCGTAGTTGTTAGATAACCATTGTTAATGAAAGGAATAGTTAAACCAGTCATTGACCATGAGATTATATACTGCCAAACCACTGTCAGAATTCTCTAATAGTATAGTCTGGTAGTAGCATATAAAAAATAAAACCCTAATGCATTGGTATTGTAGGTGGATCGTAAAGGCACCAATTGTAAGTACTTTAATTTAAAGTCATACTCACCACACAAGCAGCAATACTTTGAGAACCAGTATTTACATTAGCTGTGCCAGCACTGCATGGTGTAGGTGCAGTAGAATTCCCTTCACAACTGTTACAATCAAAAATAATTATGAAAGATTAATAACAATTAAATACCATCTTTAACAATTATTATAATTTGTGTAGTTTTTCCTCTTTTACTCCAACAAAGGACTAACTTCCAATACGTAGTATACATGTATTTATTATATCCACTTTGAAATCACTAGCAAATCCTGTAATCTGATTGGCTCTCAGTAGATTGATTCAAGCACGAATCGCACTATTTTGAGTCCGAATCGCATCTTTTTGTCAGCCAATCACAATGCAACACTAGAAAAGGTAACCAATCAGATTACAGGATTGTATGTAATCAGCCAATCAGATTACAGCAAATAAGGAACATAAAATGTAGCTTTTCTCAAGTTTGACTGGAATTTTTTGTTACAAAAAGAAACAAAATACTGGCTATTTGTGAATAAATACTTTTGTATTTATCACAAATTTAGTGTCTATCTAGTATGATTTCAAAATGGATATAATAAAGTGATAATTGAACTTTGTGTCGTGCAATTTTGGTCTGATATCAAACTTGCGATTACAAATCACACTCCCGCTACGCGGTCGTGTGATTTTGTTATCGCGCGTTTGATATCAAACCAAATTGCACTCCACTTAGTTCAATTACCATTATTTATTACACATTTAGGGTTGATATCCATGAAATAAAGCCGTGAATAAAAACCATATCAGTGAAGTGATACAATATCACTTCACGGCAAACTGTCTAATAAAATCTCGCGATATTTTATAATATATAATCGACCCTTAATGTGTAATAAACAAATTATTACATGTTAAGAGCTGATATCATTTTTATTCACTCGTTTTCCGTATCATATAGCTCACTCGCTCACGGACTCGCTTGTTCGCGATTGACAGGAAACTTTTGAATAAAAACAATATCAGGCTCTTAACATGTGATAATCTCTTTGTAGTTACAAACTAGTATGCCATCCCAGGTATACCATAAATGTGGGCGTGTTGACTATGATAATTACGACGATTATTTGATATACCATTGTGCTACATTTCACATTGGCTTCGTTTGAGAATCTAAGTGTTTGGTTTAGGAAATTAAATAAGATCCTCCCTCTATTAAGTGCCCTCCTCTGATAAGCGCCCCTCGGACCTCCAAAATTTAATAATTAGTGCCCTCTTCACTTAATAGACAATTTACAGTAATGGTCGATCTATATGACTATAGCACTGTATTTACGGTCTAGAATTGTAACCGAAGCCTTTTTTACAAAGTTTATCTGCATTTTGATGCCACAAGGCTTTGCGATAACTATTCTTAGTAATTGTGAAAAATGATGCGATATTTTCTCTACCAAAGAGGGGATTTCATTTGATACACTTCCCAATTAACCTCTAGAAAAAAAAACTTCAAAGATCTATAGAACTAGATCATGACCAGCTGAACTGGATCAGGACCCTCTTACACCGTCCTATCAACCTGTATCTTTGGAAAAAGCTCTCTGCGCAGGAATTATATTTCTTAATTTCCAAGTAAATAAATAAGCACATTTTTTTGACAACTGGAACCCAAATAATTGGCCACCATCATATTTATCTTACATAATAACACAAGGAAGAAAGGTCTGTATTATAATGCTTCCAGGAAATTATAAATTTAGTTAAAAATTGATACTAATATATTTTTCACTGTATAATGCCTCTATATAACTGATAAGGATAAAAGATTTTATTTTCAAAATTCAGTGATTTTGTTTAGAGATTTTAAACTTATATCAACTAATTATAAGCTAACACTTATCTTTCTTCCTATTTTGGCTTAGCTATAGGGTGTTATATATAAAGTTCAATAGCTTGAATTGGGTTTTACTTTAGAAATATAAAAAAATAAACCTTACATCGACAACGAATTTCATAAGTTAAGAAATGCTTAGTGAATGCTTATTGAATTCATACATTTTCGGAAACAAAAACAGTAAAAGAAAAGAAAGTAGGGGTTATGAAGTAGGGACTTTATTACTGTACTTACTAATGACCGCTTGGACATTGCACACAAGTAGACGTTTGCCAAAAACTCCCGGCAGTACAGTTAGCTTTATCGCAAGGACAATCTACACCACAATCACAAGCGCCTTCCGTGTTCTCTGTTACAAATCAAAGCAAACTAAGGTTAAGAAACCATTTTAACCGCGTAACACGATAATTTCCTGACAGATATGATAAATAAGCTAACTTTATGAATTATAAAGAGAATGCTGACCTGCATATGAAAGGAGGAAAACGAAGGCAAAGGCCGCCAAAAACTTGCACCTTCGAAGGTGTCGTAAGTCAGGAAACTTCCCCAGCAGCATGGATGAAATTTTAGCTCTTTTAGAGCTTCAATTACGAATAACTTTAGACAAAATCATCTGGGCATTCCTACTTCACTTGGCAGATCTCAGTTCCTCGAAGAGCGGGTTTCCAACACAACAGCTTGAACTTGGCTCTGAATACAATTTTTCTTGAATTTTCTAACTCTTCGTAGCTCACTTCTTTGAAAGAGGGCTAAAATAACTTATATAGAGTGCTGAATATATTGTTAAATTCAGTCATTCGAATTCAAATTCGAACTTTTTAATCCATGTGTACTGCTTGGTGTTGATTACTTAGCACGTGACGTCACGGGGGATACGTTGCTATGGTGAACCCTCAAATGTTTATGGCAAACTTTGGATTTGGACAATAGCGGAAAACATTTTTGGATCGCTATAATAAATAAACCGAGAAAAAATTATTAAAAGCTCGCTAGTTTTTGGATATTTATTCATTATCAATTCAAGAATAAGACTTTGATAGTTTTAAAACATGTTTAGGAGGATAGAGGAAGAAGAAGAAAGAGAAATACGGATCGAATGGCACGATGTTATCTTCTTGTGTTCGTCAAGCTGTCAGACTAGTTTGTTCGAAATGTCAAAATATTAAATAAAACGTTTATAAAGACGTCGGGAACAATATTGCGACTTCAGTTTTGTGTGACTGGTCTATATGTATTTATACTATCACTAGACTGGACCGGCTGAATAGTATGACACACTTATTCCCAGCCGCCATGATTTGTTTTTTGGGGGGGGGAGTGGACATTCCCCAACCTTATAAAGTGTTAAAATGCTATATGCAGTTATAAAGCACGCTGGGGTTGGCATAGACTTTATTTTCTCAAACTCCTTCGTCTTGATATATATAGAGTCTTTAAGTGTGACGTCAATCAAATGAAAAAACGCAGGGCCGTAGCAGGGGGAGGGGCTGTCTCCCCCTTCCCATTAATTTCGGGTATACTGTATACTGAACACTGAAATACTTTTGACCTAGGGCCTGGCCTTGCTACGGCCCTGAAACGACTTCCGGGTCCAAAACGAAAAGCAGTTCTGCCAGTTCTATGAACGTTTTTCGCTTTATTTCAGGGACTGCGCGTGGGGAGGAGCTGATAGGGCTATAGCCCTACCACTTTTTCCCTTTTCCCATACTAGTCTCTTATGTTTTACAGTCTTAGCCCCACCACTTTTTAGGGTGCTCCGCGGTCCATGTATTTTAGCGGTATTTTTGAGCAGTTGGACCCGGAAATACGTCACAACTTTAACGCTCTATTAGTTCACGCACGCTAAATAAAGCACAGACAGCCCAACCAGAATCACACGCGCTGGACCTCTCGCGAATTCGACGTTCGGTTCTCTTTTTTCACTTCCTTCACTCGTGACTCTGTCAGAGTCTCAGAGAGGTCGGCTTGGAGCAAGTCAAGGGTGGGCAAAACACGAGATAAGTGTTAGGAGAAGGAAAGGCACGACGCAATTAACCCTCTTTCCGATATGTCATGATTATCCATACACCACATTTTTTTGAGGTGAAGTCATTTCTACGTCACTTTTTCAGATCAGCTGGCCCCGAAGGCTTGTCCTCGCTCACTAGCGCATAACCATAAGCATAAAGAGTGTACGTCCTCACGGGAAATTCAGCGACATATCGATAAGCATAAAAAGAACGTAACGTTTTGATCCTTGTGCTTCAGTTATGCATATGTTTGTGCTTATGCGCTAGTGAGGACCAGCCTTAACATGACACTTGAGAAAGAACGATTGGTAGAAAACAGTAGACATCATAACAACATGCGCTTGATAATTTTCAAATAAGCTTCTTTAATTCTATAAGCTTCTTTAATTCTAAACATGAACCAATATCAGGACATTACTATAGCTAATAACTAATACTACAACTGTCCATCAAAAATAAATCACATGCATATATGATTGGATATATTATGGGATACTCAGCTACTTTGACTGACGCACTGTCGTATTTCTTTAACTTGTGTCGCGCTAAACATTTTAATAGAGACAAGGAAAGTTTCAAAGGCCCAAGTAAACAAGGAAAAAGATTGCGCATACAGATAATAATGTCAAACCTTGGTTCCAGTTTCTCATGAAAGAAGTTCTCGTTTGCGCGCACTAGCAAAATTGTTTTCCAGAAGAGAAAAAATTGTTTCTGGAGCCACTTTTAACTCTGAAGAAGATATTTATTTTCAATAAAAGTTGTTGAGCACAAGAGAAATTAAAGGATTTTAAGATTCGAGCTAAAATATTTCAGTCAAACATTTCCTTATTTGCACAGGGCTTCATAGTTTCAACACGAACTGAAACTGAGATTGGAATTCATGTGAAAGGCGACACAAGTTAGTACAAATATTACATTACGTCATTAGGGTTGAATCAAGTTTGTATTTCAGTGGCGATTAAAACAATCGCAAGCAACTTAAGCAAAAACTTGCTGGTCTGCCTCACTCCTTTTCCTTCCTTCCTCCCCAGGGGGAGTGGAATGAGATTTGGCTTTAGACAGGGCTACTCTATTGCTTGCTATATTTCTGTACTCTACAATGAAAATCAAACTTTTTAACAGCAACAATTTTAAGTTTTTGGACCTTTTCTTGGATGCAAATGCGGCGTAGATTTACTGAGACCTATTGTCTTATATTCTAACTACTAAGTATTTTAGGAACCATAAAAATATATATAATTACGCTTTATCTTGTTGGTCCAAACAAAACTTTTATAGGACTCTATTTCTTAATATAAAAATT
Source organism: Anthopleura xanthogrammica (assembly GCA_964019055.1). Lineage (NCBI taxonomy): Eukaryota > Metazoa > Cnidaria > Anthozoa > Actiniaria > Actiniidae > Anthopleura > Anthopleura xanthogrammica. Next base: position 6,459,565 of record OZ025210.1, read on the forward strand.
AGGATTACAAGGCATTTATATTTACATAATTTATCTAATACAAAGCGCGAAATCAAGAAATTGCAAAGTGGAAGCTTGGCTCTTGGCTCACTGGCTCATCATGCGATTCTCTAATAAACGTATCAAACTCGCAGGTACGCAATCTAACTGGCCTGTGATTGGCGTGAACCTGCACGCACTTACTGCCTGGCTGAAATTTGTACCACAACTCCTAGAAGATGAGTTTTCACTAGAGCCGAACATTCCACGCTATATGTCATATTTCCCAGTTCACGACACAAGAGCACGCATCTAGGGCAGATCTGGGTTAGTTCCATTAAGAGTACCTATGTCCAGGAGTTCCTAGAAGATGTGGGAACAGCGCGCATATTTGTGGTCTCTGTTTCCAAAAAATCCTAGATCCGCTCCTGCGCATGCGTCGTCACTGTTCGTCGTTTTTTCGCACGCTTCGATTTGTGCCGAGTGTCGCGAGTAAGGAATAGGTTATGCTTCCTTGTAATGTATTTCTATACCTTTTTACAATATGTCGAGGTGACATTTTGGTCATAGTTGAGCCGAGCAAATCTGACAAAACTTACATAACCAAAATGGCAACAAGATTTGCTCGAATATGGCGATCAGTGACGTCTGTTCGCTTAAAACAACAACTGTAAATTATATTGGCAAGAAAATATTTCAACTTGCGATTATAGAAAATATAGCATTTTTAATTGCATTTATCTACACTAAAACTTGTTTGCACTGTTCATTTTGAGACTCAGTTGAGATTAATGAACAACAAGAGGGATCACTACTACTTTCCCCTTCAAGAAGCAACAAACAAAACCTTGGTCTATTTGTCCTATGGATACACCTAATTCAAAAATTGTTTTCAGGTTCAAAAATGTTAAACCATAGAAGCCAAGGCCGAAGGTTGTTCTGGGTAAAAGGTTAATGAGGCTAATATTATGCAGGTTTCAGCTCTCGAACATTGATTCAAGTTACCAAACAAAGTCACTCTTCATGCATGTGTCTGTATGCAAACACTCTCCAGATGCCCAGGATAACAACTACCCAGAACACCCTTCGGTCTCAGCTTTGATGATTTAACTTTTTTGAACCCGACAACAATTTTTGAATATGGTGTAGGTTGATAGGAACTATGCTCTAAAGTCTTGTTTCTCACCAATGATCAGATTGTACTTCAAGATGAACAGTACAAAGTCAACAACCATAACATTAAAAAACTTAATCTAAATTACGAAACCAAGTAAAAAAAACGTACAAAAAATAGAAAATAAAAAAGTTTAAAAGCGTTTTAAGATAATGTGTCTTTATAAACCCCTTGCACATGATGTCAAAGGACCTCAGTTTGGAGGACAAAACAAAAGAATTTCATTCTCCTGAGAATTGGAACCTATTGTTTTGTCCTCCAAATTGAGCTGCATCCCGACGTGCTGCAAGGGGTCTATCCTTGTATAATCTTTCAAGACACAAACTAATGAACTCAGATGGATTTCTTGGTTTTATGGTTCCTCTCGATAAGGCTTATTTCTTAATAAGCAGATTCATAGTTTCGAAACGAAACATTGGACTCTTCAAGTCAGTTAAATATATATTTGTTATTGGACTAGACCCCCTTAAATATCACGACTGTGGGGGTCGGGGGTAGGTAACGTGCAATTTGTAAATGAATATTAATGATGTCAAATGGGTGGTGGGATGAGATGAAATTGTACACTCGTGGTTAACACGAAAAACTAAATGTTACAGTTAAATTCCTTGTATCGAGACACTTCACCCTTGTTTTTCAAACGCTAGCTTGATTCAGTCTTTTCTATTAACCCCTTGCAGCACGTCAGAACGCAGCTCAATGTGGAGGACAAAGCAATAGGTTCCAATTCTCAAGAGATTGAAATTCTTTTGTTTTGTCCTCCAAATTGAACTGCTTTGATGTCACGTGCAAGGGGTTCTATACTGTCAGTCATGCACTTAAAAATCTTTACTCACGTGTGATGCCGAGTCCAGGATTCAAACCAAACACCCCAGAGTATTTATCCAGCTGGGTGAACCGTAAGTTTAAGGTTTGAAAATTCAAGACAAAAAACAAAACGGGGACACAAGGAATTTTGCTGCAAAAAACCACTAGTTTGTAACGCATAACGATGATAACCATAAAATAAATGTCTAGCAGTTAAACGACGGCACGACAGCGCTTACTTTACGGCTATTTATCGATCAATATTTTCTACAAACTAGAGTTTTTAATCTACAAGTGCTGTATGGATTTTCTAGAAGCATCACTAGCGTATGCTATATAGACCCCTTTCACGTGACGTCAAAGCATCTCAATATTGGGAACAAAACAAAAGAATTTCATTCTCTTGAGAATTGGAATCTATTGTTTTGTCCTCCAAATTGAACTGCATCCTGACGTGCTGCAAGGGGTCTTTAGGCTTTTCCTGGATTCGATAAACAGATGCAGTGTGGTATAGCTTGGGTACAAACAACAACATATGACGAATGATGCTTGATATTTGTACCCAAGCTAGACCACAATGCACCTTATTGGCATTCCCAGAAAAAAGTCTTTGAACGTACATATGCCGTTGACTGCCACACGTTGATTAGTATATTAAACTAAGCTAATTATAATACTATCTATATTCCATATCAATACTAGTAACCACACATTCTATAGATCCCATGATTGATAGATCATGCTACCGTTTAGTTTCTCGTCTTGTACCTTTTTGTTGGCTTTAAATTCATCCATAAGTTTCGAGCACCTCTTGTCTTTCTCCTCAAACGTGTAGTTATCAACATTATATTTAGAAGATCCTTCATGATCAAAACCATTTATCGCTTCAGGTTCAATGTCGTCCTGTTTTTTATCCACTAAAGACTCATTAGAGCTTCCACTGCCCTCCAAGTCAATACCAAGTTTTCTTTGCAAGTCCAAAAGGTGCCGCATATTAGCGATCATGTTAGGCCTGAATGAGAATCCCCCAGTCTCACTCCCGCTTTCAAATTCACTACCAGTTCCTTCACGATCCCATTCATAAGGCTCCTCTAAATGAGAAAAGCGTTGTTTTGAAAAGTTCCGTGAAGAATAAGGTTTCCCAATATCGTACCAGTTACTTGTCGGGCCTGATTCGCTTCCGAGGCTTCCACGTGTCGATGAAGTTTCAAACCCACTAGACGATGTTGCACTGGACCGTGATGAGTTGGGCTTGGTACTTCTTCGGTAAACAGCCGGTGAATCAATGCTGTTTGTCTCACTCGAAGAAACCTGCGTCGAGAAAATACCGCTAGATGCATTCGATGGTGTGCGAGAGACCGTAATAGGTTTGATTCTATAGAAAGGATCGCAAGCTTTGAGTTGATCCATGGAATCGGAATACATAGAGTCATTAAGGTTTGAAACGGCTGCTACATTATTGACAACTAAGTGTGGAGCGTCGTATAGTTTCCTCTTTGGATCTTCCATTTCGCTCACATCTGAATCTGTATCTATTGATTTTATATACGACTCGGCACGGAACAAATGCGAGCGATCAGGCTCTCCAGAGAACGACAGCCGTCGACTATCGACAGTATCCTTCTCGATATTGCGAGCTATTTCTCCGTCCACGTCGGAATCTGTGAGAGATACAAGGGAATGCGCTGGGGAGATGCTGTTCTCTGAGTCACTTTCGATTGACTTCAGCTGGTTCATCTCTATTTCCTTAGGGTGTGGTCCGTACGGTTTTCCAACAGACCCATCGGAGTCTTCTTCCCATGATTTCATTCGATCGGTATATGGTTGTTTTAATGAATCAGTTCTTTCAAGGTGGAGATATGAGCTCTCACTCCCTTCAACGAGTCCATTTGACTTGGGAGATTCTTGATGTTGTTGCTCGTCATCGCAGGAACATCTTAAGTTGGTGTCAGAGTCTTGCTCAGTGATTGGATTCAGCTCCGGTTGAAGAGACACGCTGCCTTCGTAATAAGACGAAGGTCGATGCATTCGCCTTCGCCTGCGCCCTAACGAGCCCGATGAATCCAAATCCGAATCATTCGCCCTGTTAACTGGGTTACTTCTGAAGTCACCAAGATTAGAATAAACCGCAGGAGAGGACCAATGATGAGGATGAATCTTGGATTGCCTAAGAGGTAAATCAGGTCTTGGAGGCAGGTTTTCGTCGATGTTCTTATACCTTGGACCTCGTATGGGTTGTTTCCCTTTATCGTACTGAAGGCTTGAATTTGAGTCAAACTTTTTGACCAAATGAATCTTCGATCCCTTGTGTTCATACAAAGCTCGCTTTTGAGCTACACGATCAAGTGATTCACGTGATCCTACATCACTAGGAGATCTACAGAACTGATCGTACGAGTCACGCACTTCGTTTGAAGCTGGTCTTGACAATGTACAATTAAACCAGCCATTTTGTTCGACGTCTCCAAAGAACTTTACCTTATCTTTAGGTGATGTAGGTGAGGCTACTGTGGCTTCCGTAGGTCCATCTGCATAGTTTATCATGTTGCCACCAAAAACATGGTCACAGGAGGAAAGAAGAAAGAAATCATCATCCTTTGTAAGCTTTCGTCGCCAGTGCTTTCCATTGCTAGGGTCGTCGCTTTTATCCGGTACAAAACGTACTGCCTCTGGTCTGAGCTTGATATCTTCATCATTAAAATCAACGTCTAAGTCTCCTTCTTGAACTTGAGACGATCTACTACTGTTAAATAAAAATAGGACGTTAAAAAAAAATCAGGGGAATCTTACCCCTAGATATATAGAGGTTTCTCACGGCAGCCATTTTTGAGGGCAAGAACAATTATTTTGCATGACAAGAAACTTTAATTACCAAAGGAGAATCATGATTTTTATGGTTTTGCCCTCTAGCATGGCTTCCAAAATCTCTATTCAAGATATCAATACCTAGCTAGCCACAACATCCCTATAGAATAACTGAAATGTTAACCAATATCATAACACTAACAACAACAAAATGTTTTAAAAAACTAAAGATTTACAGCAATAACCGTTGTATCGCGATCCGCCGTTTCAAAACTTCATTTGGATTTTGGTCTTTTGCGAGCCGTCAATCATCTTCGGCTCAAACAAGCCTTTGAACTCGCTCCTCTCAGCTTCGAAATCCCCATAAAATTAACACATTTTTTCGAAAATACAGTTCAAGAATATTCCAAGGAGTCACCGCGATGAAGAGTTGTTTTGAAGTTAAAAGAAGGCTGATCAATAAGGAAATCCTGCACGAGTCAGCAAAACTACAATGACTGATGAATCTCAAATATCTCCCCGATCGTTTCATAGTATTTTGAATTATAGAAACTAGCTCAAGACAATTTTAATTTGCAAACAATTGCCTTAATCCCTATAATGATTTAGTTACGAAAAACGTCAGAGGTTGCTGTCGAAACTTTAGAAGAAAGCTAAATATAATTTACCTCGTCCTTGTCAACATGCAGCTTGGGATCATGAAAAACTTTGTAGCACAATCCTGAAGTTTATGTGGATGATTAGCTCCAAGAATGGCTTGAATACTTGACAGAAAGAAGACTCGAAAAGCTCTCCATCACAACTCCTTGGAATATTTCCGAATCCATTTAGATTTTCGAAAAAATAAAATAAAATAAAACAAGATCGAAGTATGTGATGGCCGAATGAGCGAGCGTGCATAGACTAATTTGCAAAAATCCAAGATGATTGACGGCTCGCAAAAGACCAAAATTCAAACGAGGTTTTGAAACGGCGGATCGCGATACAACGGTTATTGCTGTAAAAATATATATAATGAAAATAGATCATAACATAATATTTCTCACGGTAATTTAAAAAAAAAATACAGTTGTTGCACATAGTTACCTCCAGATTAATCCCATTGTATAATGAAATACCTTAGAATCTTCCGGAAATATCTAAAACTATATATCTATAGTTCGGTATGAAATTTTACCATTTAAATATATCCGAACTAAATATAAATAAAATTATTTCTCTTAAGAAATAAAATTCCGCTTAAAAAATTAAGCGCGTCGAAACGAATTAGTATTTTTTTCTTTCATTCAGAAGTCGAAAGTCATCTGGGATCTTAGATCTTGGCTTACTGGAAGTCATGCAAGATGATGATTAACGTTAGTATTTTTATCCCGAGTTAAATGCCGTGCAAATTCTGCCAAGTTTTCAAGTCTTCCCACCTGTTATACATAGAATACCGCTGACAAGTGGCCAAAACATTCGGTGGAATTTTTTTTGAGTGGATGAAAAAATAATGCAGTAATAAAATTAATCCTAATTTCTGAAGACTTGATGAAGGAAATTAAAATAATTTTTAAAAATTTCATGAAAAAAATAAGATAAAAAAATAAAAGCTTTTTCGAAATTTTAAAATTAAACTAAAAATGTTAAAAAGTGGTCCTTGATTGAGCCCTGTGGCACTACACCTGTTTATATAATTCAGTATTATTTTTAGTTCCTTGAGACAACAGGTGTAGAAAATAATGTTACAGGTGGCTCAGTTGTTACCATGGAGATGGCTTGAAAACAGGCTACCGCTGTTTTACCTATCCACACTAATTATTTCATTGTAAACCAATTGTATAATACTGAAATAATACTGACCAATTGGGGGCCCAATTTTATAGACATTTGGAATCGAAAAACTCGGGAATCTTTGAAATTTTTGTCGAGAAAAGTTTACAGATGGAAAGCAAATATCTGCAAGCTACTACATTTATTGATATTAATGACACTTAAAAATGAAAAACCTAAGTAAATAAATAGGAAAGTATATTGATTTAAGTTGATTAAAACTAATCAAGCTAAACAAGGCAGCTTACGTATAAATACGTATCTGGATACAGTGGGTCCACCGCTTGAACTGAGAAATTCGAAAATTTGTTTCCACCTGTTTCGACTAAATGCCATACCCCAGACATCCCCAGAAGCTGAAGCGTCGTATGGACTTTGGACATGACGGCAATGGAGGTCGATCCGCTTTTAATGTAATAATTACGTAGGAAAATCTCCTAGCCCGCAGAATCATTCGTTGAATCTGAGTTCAAACGTTGAACTTCACATGAGCCGAACGCTTTGAAAACAATAGATAATTAGACAGTCTTCTTTGATGTCATTTGGTTCGGCTCATGAGAAGATCGACGTTTGAACTTGGTTAACTAAGCTTGGTTACAAGCAAAATTTTTGCCTAATGTTTCTCACCTTTCAGGAAGTAGAAAATGAACCTTTTTCGACGACTTATCTTCAGCTGGAAATAGAAGATTAAAAGAGAATATTAAAATAGGTTTATATCGTGGATGACAAGACCATTCTACAATGGCAAGCAATACTACAAGCTTAAAGGAGCAAGAGATCAGATGAAGCCTTACGACAGAAACACACGTTCCAAACAGCAAAATAGTCTAATGGATGTATTTCTCCGGGTTCTCCGGTTTTCTCCCTTTGTAAAAACCATTATGTGATCGAGATCAGCGTTGCGTGCATAGAATATAACATGTAGTAGTAGTGTGTGAAACCAGTACTTATACTGTATTTTCGGTTCAGCCGATATGAGAATAGGTCATATGAATATAGGTTATATGATTATCAATGAAATGCCTATATGAGTTTCTCTATTTCAAAAATTTCATATTTTCGCATGTGAAGATAACATGTTATTTTCACATGTAAAGATATCATCACTATGGTAACATACCTCTCATAGCAGAAAAAAGCTCAAAAAAGCTTTCTTTTCTTTTTCATTGATAATTATATAATAAACAGAATATTACATGAGCGCATGAGCGCATGGGCGCGAGATACGAATTTTATCTTCTCGTGTTGAAAATCTCTAACTCGTTCGCTGCGCTCACTCGTGAGAGATCTTTTCAACACTCAAAGATAAAATTCGTATCTCTGTAATATCCTCTATTTATTCTAAAATTTGTGAGCAAACGTTTACAGATAGAATTCAGTCAGCGGTGACTTGTCAAACAAGTTTGTGAGAAGTTTAAAGTACAAGAAGACTTACATTTCTTTCTTGCATTGTATTGTACAAAACACAAACACACCAAACACAGCAGTAATATAAAAGCAATGGAGCCAAGGACACCAGCTATGATAGCAATCAAGTTACTGGAGGATATCCGTTGACTAACAAGAGGAGGAGCTATAAAAATAATCAAACAAAACCGTTAGATTGGCGAATAATATAAGTATTGAAATACATAGGCAATTGAAACTGGGAGGCGCCTGAAAAAGCGAAAATAATTCCTACTTTCCTATCTTCACCAGATCTGGACAACCTTCCAATTTCTACTCCTGGAAATGACCTAGCAGATTTTTTTGTGTGTTATAACTCACGGACAACTCAGTCCAGTTGCAGCAATTTTCTGAGCGGTTCAGTTGTCTTTATTAAATCTACAACATCACTTGATAGCGGAGCACCATACTTAAGAAAAAATGGTAACCCATCGAGTTGATTTTTCATGGCTTGATTACGTCATTCTATTGTACATACATACATACATACATACATACATACATACATACATACATACATACATACATACATACATACATACATACATACATACATACATACATACATACATACATACATACATACATACATACATACATACATACATACATACATACATACATACATACATACATACATACATACATACATACATACATACATACATACATACATACATACATACATACATACATACATACATACATACATACATACATACATACATACATACATACATACATACATACATACATACATACATACATACATACATACATACATACATACATACATACATACATACATACATACATACATACATACATACATACATACATACATACATACATACATACATACATACATACATACATACATACATACATACATACATACATACATACATACATACATACATACATACATACATACATACATGCCTACATGCCTACATGCATACATACATAAGTCCGTCCGTGTACCACTATGCACAGGGTCCCGCGCGCTTTGCTTACTCACAAATGCACAGAAAAAATTGCAATAATGTAGTCAAAGATGGATCAAGAAGTATTTTTTCTTATTTTTGCAAAGCGAAAAATACGTTTAATCGAAGTCATGTCTGTCTTAAAGTGAACAAAAACAATTTTTCGACTTTAGCGACTTGCTAAAGAAGATTTAGCGAGGGAAGATTCTTAATCTTACGATGAATTTTCGTGACTGAAACTTCAGTGAGAGAAAAAGTGGCCTGTAGACCAGAAAAACCTGATTATACTGCAAGAATAATATTTCAGTTCCGTATAAAACACTTCATAGAAGGTAAATTAATTAATGTTAACTAATATTTCGTAAAAAATCGACAAAAAAATGTGTAAACTAGCTGGAGAAAGTCTCGACAAGCCAAGGACGTTGATTCGGCAAACATTGTCAGAAAAACTAGGATAGTTTGTCGTTTTTACTGCATTTTACATTTTTATCATCTTTTTTTTCATTACTTATGAACCAGAAAAGCGATATTTGAAGCTATGAAGTTTTGTTTTTGATCCCATTTCAAGAATAAAGGCTAAGACTTAGCAAAAAGACTTTAGCTTAGTTCTTTTTGAAAAAATATATTTGACGGCCACGCCTCACGCGAAGAATTCTGATGTCAAAACAAGATTCCATATTTCATGATCATATGGATATTTTGACATTTTTGTAGATAAGTTATTTTAATGTTGAATGAAATATGAAAAAGGAATACATATCACACCAAATATTTGCTATTTATCGGCCTTTTCCAGCTATTAGTATTACACAATCGCAAAAATGATGAGCTCGTTTGTTTTTTATGGATAAGCTTAAGCTTATGTTTTTGTAAGATATTTCGCTCGATAATAAAGTTAAGAATAAATCTGAAAAAACTTTTCAAAGACCAATTACTAACAAAGAAAATTATCATCTTGCATTAATGAATATGTCTCTTGTTGCATGTGAAGTTCAAGTGAATGTAAGCTTAAGCTTATCAGTAATATTTTTAGTAGTGCCTAAATCTATATATTATTTTTTAACTCACTGATGTGAAAATCCAAGACGTATATAAATTGTCTAAGTAGCAGAAATAGCAGTGGTTTGTCCACGCAACATGTACAAGTATATGCAACCTGTATTGAATATTATTCCTAGTTCTCGTTCGGTACCAAAATGGAAATAATGAAAAAACCCAGAAATTTTCCATTTAATGTGTCGCGCTGTTTTTCCTTCCTTTGGTCAACTGGCCTCGTTTACGTGTTATGGAAACTAATTTCCCTTACTACTTTCAGACATATGAATATATGGTTTACGTCTTACCTATCACATAAGTCTTGGAAGCATAAGCAGGCTCACTGAACTTTTTAGAATAAGCATACACTCGGAATTCATAATCCGACTCAGGTTCAAATAAATCAGCTCTAAGAAGATAGACCCTTTCATCACCATTTACCATCTCGTCTGCTCTTGTCCAGACAGCAGAGGAGTTCTTTTTACGATACTCCAGGACAAAATTTTTTACTAAAGGTCGTCCCGGTACTGGTTTGTGTTTCCATGATAGATAATAACCGTCAGAAGTAATGTTAACAATCACGTTGGTTGGTGGAAGAGGTATATCTGAAAACAAAACAAGATAAACTGTCGACATGGGAAACTCTTACTAAAGAAAATGGTTTTGTATGTCGTTTATATGCACCGAATATTAGTTCATGCAATTTACTTCATATATATATATATATATATATATATATATATATATATATATATATATATATATATATATATATATATATATATGTATATATACAGCCTTTTGCAAAGATTATGGCCGCTTCAAGTATATACACAAGTATATCAAAAGTGGATCAGAAATTATGGGATGTCATTCCTGATTTTTTTTCAGAAAGCCCTAGTGATAGGCAACCCGAAAAAAATATCAGTGATGATATCCCATAATTTCTGATATACTTTTGATATACTTGTATATTTACTTGAAACGGCCATAATTTTTGCAAAAGGCTGTACATATACTATATACTGTATATACAATACTGTGCTATTATGATAAAATAATAAAGTTAAACATATGTTTTATTCATGAAAGCCTTGATTTTTATTTATATTAAACGGCGTTTGGCGTAAAAGTCATCATTGCGAAAAGTTAAAACTCGGCGTACGAAACAACCACCATCAGCTTCAAAAACAACAACAAGATATATTTTAAAAAGTTATTTTTAAAAGAACTTATGGTGATTTTTAACAGCTTAGCGAAAAGAAAACGGTATTCTGACTGAGTTTCACTTAATGAATGACGAAGAGCTTGACAAAAAACCGAGAATATTTTACGGCGAAGCTAAAACAAGGAAGGCAAGGAATACAGTCGATCTTTGCTGCTAAAAATTCACTACTGCATTGAAAAATCTCAATGATCCCCCGTAAAACAGATGTATTCAGATAAATTCAAATCCATCTTTTAGTTTATCGAATCAGATGTTAAATGCAGCGATCAGGAGCATGAAGGACTGAGAAAAGAAGAAAATGTAAAAATCCTATGAATTTACCAACCTGAAAAAATTCGTCTCCAAACAATTCCCAAGGCCTTACTATCAGAAATGTGTGGCTTATGTCACTCTTTACTGTTGTAGACGAAGTAGAAAAAGACAGCGAGAGCTCAGAAAAGAAAGCTTTTTCCCATTTTTTCCTCTAAGTTTTTTAAATATTTGTAAAATAAATAAACTTTCAGTCCTTGTAGCTTGTGAACATCAGCCAAAGCCTACACCACGAGCTGAAAGATTTCCTGTTCAAACCTTATCTCATCTGTTTAATCTTAATATATATTTAGGCACTGCCTAAAAGCGGAGCTCCCAGTTCAATTTTTCGTACTTCCTATTTCCCATATTCTTTTCAAAACCAATTATAAATCTAATGTTCTATTTCACAAGACTAATTTGACATATACTTTAAAATCTACACACAAAAAATGGGGTTATCCATGCGTTTTACAGAGAAACTAATTTTTAAAGAATTTTACTAACTATAAATAAATTTCATACTTAGTGCGTGACAAGCGTGACACTGCATACGAAAGTGTGACTGTTTTCGGGCGCGTTCTGGAGTGCACGTCAAGCAAAACTTTCAGCAGCTTCCCTGCCATGTGCTGCTTGTAAGCAAAAAACACAAAGTAAAACTCGACCTTTTTAAGCTTCACAATTCCAGGAAGATTATTTGGTTTGAAGTTATGCTACTATTGACGTTTTGCTTTATAGAGGAAAGGAATCGCTGAAAAATTTGGTACATAAGAGAATTTTTTAGTTTAAAAACTCCAAAGCATGAAAATATTACCATGGTGATGTCTTTAGTTTAGCAATCAAAGCAAGTTTTCAGAATCATAGCTGTAAGCTTTATTACACAACTAGGTATTAAATGGTACATTTTCAATTTGATTTGTCTTCCTCGTTTATGTTTTTATTCAAGTTTTATATGGTTAAATCTAGAGAAACGGTTATAAGCTTAATTTTGGAAAGGAATTGGTTTTTGATAGCGAGAAATATGACCTGCCATTTTTCAAAACCGGTGGGGGAAAACTGAAGGAAAAGCGATAACTTAAGCCGCCTTCAAAGCACCAGAAAAATTATAAAATTCGAAGGACAACATACAATAATTATTAATAAGTATTTCATGTGTTGAAGAAGATCTTATTAAGCAAATGGTATTGGTTTATTTCTACGGAATTACCTTAAGGTGAAAAAATACGAACGGCAAATGTTTTCGGAAAAAAAAAACTTGCTTACATTCAGTCTAGCTAGTTCAGTTGAACTTCACAAGAACAAGAGACAGAAATGTTCTTGTATATCTTTTTATTCTATCGACTCAGTAAAAGACTAAATTATGACATGTTATAAGCTTACGAGAACATGTTGTTCAACAACATAAAATAGACCTATCGCTCATTCATGTGCAATTACTAGATGGAAAAGTTGAATAAATGGCAAATATGTGGCGGAATATGTATTCCTTTTTATATTTCATTCAACATGAAATTAAATTATGTATTAAAATATAAAAACTATTGAGAGAAAGTCTTCTTTGATTTGCCGACTTAAAATATACGATTGTTGGCTAAAAAAAAAAACACCTGAATTCTTGAAGACTACTTCTTGATCCATAAAAATGTTTATTATGTGTCGAAAAGCAATGTTTTTTATGTATTTGCGAGGCAAACTTCGCTTTGGAATCAAGCGGGAACCCTGTGGTGGTACACGCCGTATGTACGTAACACGTTTATGTACGTACGGACAAGGTGATGGCGCAATCAAGCCATGAAAAATCAACTCGATGGGTTACCATTTTTTCTTAAGTCTGGTGCTCCGCTATAAAAACACGTCTTCAATTCATTTTCAGTACATCTTCGACTTTGCAGTAGTTTCATTAACATTTCAGAACATTTCTCGCCGTGATTTTGAAAGAGTTTTCAATGATTTTGCCTCGTTAAATTCCATTTCAGTCTGTACTAAGGAATTTGGTTGCTGTCAATGAAACTTTTGTCATGCGTACAAGCCTTGTTTTTGATACTAAGTTGGGAGAATTTCAATTTCATCAGCTTATTATCGTAAATTATTATCGAGAAGTCAAAGAAACACTCGGCTACGCCTCGTGTTTCTCTACGACTTCTCTCTTGCTCTACAGCTCCCAGCGTGTTTATATCACAGTATATAGACACGCCCGCCGTTTTATGTTCCTTAAATACACTCGATTGCAGAAACGTTGTAGTATACATTTATACATATATACAAATACCTAATTACATGCAAAAACTCGAAAATTAATAACTCTGTATCCATTGATGCATATCTCACAAAATATTTTTTTTCAAGATGTTATACCAATAACGAACATGAAAAATATGATTTGAGCGCTATTAGATATTATTAAATATATATTAGAGATTTTTTAGGCCTAAAAAGTGAAAATATATAAATATAATTTATTAATATCTGATACTTCAAAACCTTATGCATTTGACGTGTCTTTCATCAAAGCGAGACATACAAGTCTTTTTGGTAACTTTCAACATATACAGGATCATATTTTAGGACTTTTTCCATTTTTGCATCTCATTAGGTATTTGTATATATGTATAAATGTATACTGCAACGTTTCTGCAATCGAGTGTATATATATATATATATACGAAGAAAAAACAAAAACAGAAACATTAGTACTCCGGCTAATGTTGGTGGAGATCCCGGGAGCGACAATGTAAAAAGCTAATACAGGTCATCACACAGTATTTTTCTTTTAGGACTTGTAGCCGGGTACATGCAGCCGTGACATTTCTTCTCGCATGACATTCCCGATTTCATGGGAAAATCCACATGTTCCCTAGCATGCAAAGTGATGGTAGGTGGTGATGATGATGATCGAATACAAAGCTGATGACAATAATTGTGAAAATGATGATGGTAGGGATGTCGATTATACTTCAAGAATAACTCCCTTATCTCATATAAAAAGCCATCTGCCAATTAACCTGACAATAAACTATATAATATAGGGTGTAGTAGTTTTTGTCCTTTACTTACCCTTTAAATCTGGCACTGGCTGTAGTCCTTTTTTTTTGTCATAAAAAACGGGCACGCTTAATCTCCCAGCACCCTCGCTATTGATTCCACGCATTGAAAAATAGTACTTTACACCCAACTCAAGATCACTTAGCGTGTATGTCGTTGTGCTCGATGAAATCTTAGGAGTGGATTTCCACTGGAAATCAGTTTCTGTTGACTTCCTATAGTACAGTTCAAAGGTCTGTTTGTAGCCTCCGTTATATCCAGGGATCCATGAGATGGTTGCTTTTGTACCAGATCTGGAAATCATTGTGATATTAGGTACACCAGGAGTTGCTGAAAGGATTAAAAGACAAGTAAAACGTTATATACAAATTCTCTTTTCTTATTAGAAGATTTACTTGTTTTAAGATAATGGAGCTGCGAAGGGGATTTTGGCAACTTTAGAATCAAGACATCAGTAATTTAAGGGGATCGGAAAATTGCTGAAAAGAAAGGAAGGAAGGAAGGAAGGAAACACATAATACAAACGTGATACTCACAGATTACTGTAACAGTCGTAGAGTGCTTAGCTGTGCCATCTTTAGTTGATGCAAGACAAGCGTACTCTCCAGAATCACCACGCTGTATATTAGTAATGGTTATGTGACCACCTTTCACTTTAGACCGGCCCAACGGCAGAGGTCCATTGACACGTATCCATGTCAACGTAACTGGTAATCCTTTATCAGATACAGCATCACAGTCCAGATTAATCGTCTTACCGAGGCGAACTGTTTTGACACGACTTAGTGGCACTCTCGTGAAGCGTGGTACAACTGCGAGACGAATAAATGACAGGTTTTTTTTCGATGCATGTAAATTTGTAGCCACTTTTTTATGTGCATGAAAAGATAGTCTTCAATATCAAAGAAAAGAACATTGGATGGGGATTCAGTATACTCAAAGTCAGAGTCCCTTATGGTCTCTTGGTATACTATACCAACGCCGCTTAACGTTTATTCGAAAGTACAGCATTGGAAGAGAATGAAGTACCTTCTTAAGGACAGGTATAACTAATGACACGATATAATGGAATATCCGGCAAAAAAACATTGAGAAAAGAGGGGTCCAACTATATCAAGAATTTAAAATCATCCCCTTGAATAACTACAATTTTGAACACTAGAAACATCGATTTTTCAACACTTACTTATAACAACAAGCCTCGTAGACTTCGATTTTCCTTTTCCAATAGAGTTTGATGGTGTGCAAGTGTACGTTCCCGCATCTGATGTCTTTATCGACCGCACAAGAAGAGTCCCTTCTTGAAGTACTTCATACTTAGGCTTAGCGAGTTCCCTTCCACCACGTGACCAGGTGGTTGATACTGTACCAGGATTGGCTTTAGACACGCAGGGTAATCTTGCATCTGAGCCTTCGGCGGCTGAAGCCACTTTCTCAATGAGAATGATATCTGGAGGGACTGTAGAAAACAGATCACTGTTAACATCATAATAAATCATGCAAATCGCTTAAAAAATCGTTATTCTCCAATTTTCATGCCATACATCGGCTCACTGATCAAACACAATATATTCAACCGAGACTTCAGGGTTCAAATTTGAATAATCCTTTAAAACTACCTTGAAGCCTCGATTGAATGCACTGTGCTAGTGAACCGATGTATGGAAAATGGTGAATATTTAGCATTCGTCTAGTTTCTAACTCTGTGTTGCTGTGTCCCAGTGAAGGTCCATGGAATTTGTAGTGTTTGTATTGTTGAAAACGTGAATTTCTTTACTGTTGGTATTTGTGAAATGAGGCTAAGCATGAGCAAATGCCTCTGTGATCAAAAAAACACAGAGGCAATTAGGAAACTTAAAAAAGGTCTATTGGCATTATTCGTTTAGAACAAGAGAGTATGAAGTAAGAGAGCACATCTCCGTGCCCTATGATAATTATTTGAAAATCTATTTTTAGCTCCGCGCGCAGGATGAAATATTTTATCGTGCGATTCCTGAATCAGTTCAGGCTGCGCGCGGAGCTAAAAATAGATTTTCAAATAATTATCATGGGGATAGACCTATGTCATGTCATGTCTCTTACTTCTTACTCTCTTCAGTTTAGAAGCAATGTTTTCCCATTTCAAACCAGGTGTCAAATCGTCAAGTGTTACTGGTACACAAAGAAATGATACTTAAAAGCCCTTTTACACTAGCAAATTTATCGCGCAACTTGAGCCGCGATTTCAATGGCGATTTTATCGCGACCCAAATCGCAACGAATTGCACTAAATTTCGATCATGTTTGAATTGGCGGCGACGTAGCTGCGATCATCGGCGTGAAATCGCCATAAAATCGCTGCTCAAGTCGCGCGACATAGTTGCAAGAGTAAACGGGCCTTAAGGGATTGGCACGCGATCTGAAATCTGCTCTCTACAGTAAGGGTAGCCAATCAGAAGGCAAACACGACAAGTACTTTGTTAATACTATAGTACACAGATGCTAGATTGTTCTCTTACACTGAACATCCAGAAATACACTCTGTCCTGGATGGGAAAGGATACTGGATCCCGTTGGGTCAAGGGTTCTAGCTGTACATTTATAAACCCCGGAGTCTTTTCTATTGCAGTTTTTGATGTAGAGTTTCCCGCCAACGAGCACGGAAATTCCTGTCTTTGTTGACGGTGATATGTCAGTGCCATCTTTTGTCCAGAGGAATCGTGCATTGGTAGTTGAGATGCTGGAATCTATGTTACAATCCAAGACTGCTGGATAACCCTCCTTACTGGTTTTACGATTGGAAGGAATGACTTGGGGAATTCCTAAAATATAATAAACGGTATGACGTAATCCACTAATATACGCACATGGTATATCAAGATATAGACCCCTTGCCGCAAGTCGGAATAAAGGTCAATTTGAAGGACAAAACAATAGGTTCCAATTCAGTCTCAGGAGATTGAAACTCATTTGTTTTGCCTTCAAATTGAGCTGCTTTGACGTCACGTGAAGGGGTCTATAAAATCATAATGCTCAATCAACGTAATGGGTATTAATTAATGTATAATGGAGTAGTACGGTGATTTGTGCTCAAATAAAAAGCATAATTTATCCAAGCAATGAGTGGCATGAGAAAGAAAGAAAGAAAGAAATGAAAGTAAGAATGGAAAATGAGATAGAGTGAAAAAATGAAACGTCGAAAGAAATGAAAAAGACCATGAATACTGTCATTTAGGACCTCTCTGAAAATCACCTATGTGAGAGAGTTTTCCTGAAGCATATTTTAAAATTTTATTTGATGTGCAATAAAGATTATTATTATTATATATTATTGCAAAGTAAGGTTAAGGCTGCCATTGTCTGACCTCAAAGCACCCGTACTTCCATTTAGAAGTCATTAAAAGTGTTTTCTTTCATTAAAGGTCACACGTTATATAAAGTTATCATTTGAGCTATGACAAACTCATATTCAACACGAAAGCAACCTATCCCAAACAAGGTATGAAGTCTTGTTAAGACATAACAAAAACTAGTCATGTTAATAATAATTTGGATAGTATTAATTTATTACCGCTTCTACCAAGAAAGATTCCGACTGAATTAAAAGTTTGAATTCAACTTTTAACAACGTATACGTAACTACAAGAAACAAGTAACAATAAGCCAAGATTTGCCAAGAAAGAAATTTTTCAGTATGAGTAAACTTATATAACTGAAACTGAACTTGTCTTTCGCCGATGTCTTCAGTCTTTGGTATTGGATAGAGTTAAGAATATGAAGTGACAATACGAATCGTTTCGAATGTAAATTTAGCAATCAGATTTCGTAGCAATAAAGACAGAAAAGATACTATTCAAAATATTACCATGGCACATAAGACAGAATGGTATCATTTTGATAATATTCCATTACTCAAAGGTATCACTACATTGTACGTACCGCTTACCTTGAGAATGGAATACAGTAAATACAACAAGAAAGCAAAATATTCTTCTTCCGGACATCAAGAAAGACACCAAATCGCGATACTAAGATTGAAAAGCAATTGTGTACAAAGCTCTGGGTTTCTGTGTAAAGAGTGTCTGTTTTGTTGAGGTCAGACCTGCGGTGACGTCACGTGATATCCAATTCAATAGTTATCGTATTTGATTAGCTTTTTGATAAGAGAAGTATTTGAGCTGGAACGTGTGATAGCCTACCGCGTTCCGCGGCTTTTTTGCGTCATTTCCGAACCAGACACTACATGCTACGATTGTTCAGTTGCTTACGCAAATAATATCTATTTCAACGATATTTTTAATTGGGTCATGCGGGTAAGGTCTAAGTCACGCTATTTAGTTAGAACAGCTATTCAAAAAAATGCCTTATCAAATACTACCTTTAAGGCACGACTACACGGAGCAATTTTCTCTGCAACTTGTCACGCAACGGCCTTGCGACGCAAGTTGCATGGAGCATTGCGGTGTTTAACTGAACCTACAGTGTAATTTGAAAAATGTTGCGAGACAAGTTGCAGCAATTGTTGCCAAAAGTAGAATTGCTCCGTGTAATCGCGTCTTTAGAGAATCGAATTTTTCCTAGCCGATTATTTGGTCTTGAAAAAATGCAATGTGAAATATGATGAATATGAAGAATGAGATGAGTGATAAACTGAGTATGAATTAGAAATAGTTGTGTAATGAGAATGAAAGTGAGAAAAACGAAGAAAGAAAATGAGAAAAGAATGACAAAAATGAATGAAAAGTTAGATGACAAATGGGAAGCAATGATGACGCATCAAGTTAGTAAATTAAAAATTAAATGGCAAAGCAAATCTTAAACTAGAAAAACAAAAACCACATTTGTAACGCGATCAGCATCAAGGTCGCAGTCAGAGTTATTAAAAACAAAAATGACAAGAATGGGAGCCAGCACATTTGGCGTTATTACCACTAATATCCCTTTTACAGCATGAGGTGATTATGTTATAAAGCTTAGTGATCTATCATCAATGCATTTATTGGAATAAAAAGGAAAATTAAAAAAGGGAAAATAAAAGAAAAAATGCTGCAAACAAAAATCCAAAAGCATCGTCTGTTTAACCGAATGTGAATGAGCCTTTTTTGCCAAAGAGCTTGTTTATTGTTCTTACGTTTAACTTTAACGTCGAACTCAAAGCTGGCATTCCCAACCACGTTGGTTGCAGAGCACCTGTAACGACCAGCGTCTGATGCTTCTGTTCGATTTATAGTCAACCAACCAGATGTTGTTCTTCGCAATGGTAGCTCGTTATCCAGTCGAATCCATTCAATTTTAGGCTTAGGAATCCCCCCGGCACGACATTCAAGATTAAAGGACGAGTTTTCAAACAAGATTACCGGGTTCTCCGATGGACGTTTATGGAAGAATGGATGTTCTGTCGGTTAACGACGATTTAAGAGAGGTACAAATAGAACGAGAGAAAAAACAAGTAACGAATTAGCGCCTACAACAAATCAACACCTAAAAATGAAGTTTATAAGTGTTAAATATCACAATTCGCAATAGGTATTTCAAACTAAAATATTAGAATCATGTAAGTATGGTACTCTACTATATGATGACCTTTTTGATCATCATACCACAGTGTATACATAGTGATAGGTCAGATAGGAATACCAAAAAGATTCAGATAGGAATAAAGTATTTTTTTTTGGATCCAATTGTTATTAATAAGAACCCGACGCACATAAAAAAAACGGCAGTTGAAGACTAGAACCTTTGTTTTCATTCATGCCACAATATACATAGGTTAGTTAGGATTATCAAAAAGAAGTTTGAAAACGTTTTTTGATCCAATTGTTAGTTATAAACCGACGCACATAAATAAAACGACTGTTAAAAACTTGAATCATTATCTCGACCGCAGACCTAACAACAGTTGGTTTGCAAGGTTTTAAAGTGTTGGCACGTTGCGCAGCGTCACATGTGCCAATACATACAAAATGGAACATAAATAATAATCGCGCCAAACAGTTGCAATACCTGTAATGATATTGGCTATTGTAATCTGAGGGATTGAATTGGAGCATACTTAGCACCTTTCAAAACTTTGCAGAACATCATTATTTGAAATTTTCCAGTTTAAAATGTTTCTCAATGACATTAAAATGTTGTTTTTTTTTGTCATAACTGGCAATATTTGAATCGAACGTTTAGTGTAATAGAATGCGTGCTTGAGACGATGTTGACAACAAAAACATCCGTGGGAGGAGGGGTAAGCAATACCGAATACGACAGGGAAGGGCTGTCTACTTTCATCTACTTTAACTTGACTTATTTGTCATTTATAAGCAGCAAGCTTAGTCCTGTTGCTAGATCCGATTAGCCTGATTGTATGCTTACACAATGTACACACTACTGGGGGGCACCGTTGAAAAGCAAACACTTTTACTTTTACTGAATGACAAGTTGTTTTAAAAGTCGCAAAATAGAAACTGTACCTGGTTGCTATGGCGATAGATTGACAGCTTAATCTAATGAAACCAATGGGTCTTTATGTTTGATATCAGCGAACATCAACTTATGTCAACATCTGATAATTTATTTCTCGGGGTGCAGAAACTTTTGGAGAACGATTTTACCAACAAAACACTTTGGAAACACAGCCAAATATACTAAATTTTGCTTGAATGATTATGTTTTGATTCGGAAGCTTTGATAAAGTTCTAAAAGAAAGGAATTCTAAATAGCTGATGATAGTTTGTTGACTCAATTATGGACAATATTTACTTAGTTTGATAGTACAAAGAAAATTAAAAGATGAAGCCAAAAAAGGTTATTTACCGAGGATGAGGCAGCTAAATTATGAACCATTTTAGAGAGAAAATAACACCAACTAAACAAAGCATGCATTAGGTTTATTGAGTGTGGCCTTAGCATGAATTGTAAGCCAATATTCGCGTATTATAATCGACAAAATCATTAAACCATGTCGCTAAAACCAAGGGTTTCTTGCGCACAAAATGCATCTACAGCTAACATCCACATGGAAAAAGCTAATTTGTGAACGCCAAATTAAATTTCGTTACAATCTAACTAAAGAAAAAGTAACTTAAGCCCCGATACTGCTAATTGTCGAAGCAATATTAAGCTCGTTCAGGGTTGTTGGTTCCATTACAAAAAAAATAAAAACGAAAAACAATGGCGAGATAAGAAATTATGGGTCTTCTGATGCTGTAAGAAATCTTAGCTAATAACCTTGAAACGAGTAAGTTAGCGAAACGATAAACAAGATATTAAGCAGACTTCCCAAGCGGGTAATCGTGATAATACTAGGATCGAATTCGAAGAAGTCATCACCGTCTAATATAGATAAGATTTCATATTTTTGGCCTGTTCGATCAAAGATTACATTACTCTGACTACTGATAAGAATAGATTACGTTAGTAGAGACAAGAAGGACAAGTCAAGAAAGACCCGTCAAGAATACAAGTATAGAATACATGAGATTGTTAGATTACATCTGAGCGATTGACCACACACTCACTCACCCTCCCTCCCTACCCGGCTGATATTTAAGGTTGCAGTAAACCCCCTCCAGTGCTAACATTTCAAGAGAATCTTTGATAAACTTTTTACACAAGCGCACGCAATATTTTTTTCTGTTAGATCTAAATCTAACGTCGTCCAAATTGATTGGCAAAGTTGTCTTTCAGAATACGCTCGATTAGGTTTGGTTTGGTACCCGCGAAAAGTATCACACCTTGTAATACAATATACCTCCATATAATCTTACAGATCTTACCTTGAACATTGAGTTTTATGGGAGTTCCTTGTTCGAATACTCCACCTCCAGTTGAAATCATCATTGCCCTACATCGATATATGCCTGAATCTTTGTGACTCACACGAGAAATAAGAATGGCAGACTGATTGATAATATGCAAGCGCCCGTTGAACTGGTCTGCTATAAAAGGCTTGACACTCATAAACTTAATGAAAAAGGGACTTTTGGAATTATTCAATCTCCAGTTGACAAGCTCGATGTTTTTGCTGTTGGCTACGTTGCATTCTAAGACGACGTCTGAGCCTGAATTGACATTGATAAGACGAGAACTCTCTTCTCCTTGAACGCCTGTTGAAAAATAGAAATCCGAAAAATACATGATGAAGAAGATGAACTCGGCCATGAATTGTTATATTGAGCCGCGCCGGACACACGAACTACGCGCGACTTATAAACAATTTTCTAACTCTACTTTTATACAAATTATATACAAAAAAATGTAGATGGATCATATTGTGGATGAATATTTATTTACTCTGTCGATGAGTCATCTCCAACTCATCGAACTGCTCACGGCTATAAAAGCTGATTGTAACTTTCGCCACACGTATACAACTTAACAAAAATCAAAAATAAGAGAGAAGATAGAATAAATTTTAGATTGGACGGAGTTTATCTGTTGTTGTAAATTAATATCATGCGAGAATAGAGTGAGATCATAAAAGTAGAGGCCGAAAGAGAATAAATTAAGTCGTATCATGTTGCGTTATTCGCAAAGAACGAAGTCCAGTAATAACAACTTGGTTAGTTCACGCAAACGCTACACATTTACAGTTTTACATAAACACCCCATGAGTAAAAATTTATAAATCTCTCGGTGGGAAGAATTAGTTAGATTGTCAGATGAAGAACATCTAACAGGGGATTGGATGAAGTTGTCATGTAGGATAAACAGCTATCGATTTATCCTCACGTAGGGCACTTTATGGCTCTAACGCTAGGATACAAGGAAACTACTCTAACTTTATCAAAATCGCGTACTCGCTGAAAAAGGACAAAGAAAACAGCTCAAGAAACATCATTTTAAGACATTCAATCCATTAACCGTTGTTTACATGTGATAATTTTAAAAACTCACCTATTCTGAGTAGAGAGATCGCCAGGCAAATCCACGCGATTTTCCACATCATATTTTTACGGAACCTGTGAGGAATCATATCATGAGATCCACGGGACTTAAAGTAAGGAATATCAATAAAATACCAGTAAAAATATCTTCATAAAACTATCCAACCTTTTACACATGTTTGCGAAACCAACAAGCTAAACAAAGCGGCCTCCATCACAGATCGGCTGCACTCACGAGTCTTTTAAGAAACGATGGATGGACAGCCGTGATAACAATAGGCTCAAACAAAGGTCATCGCCGACCAATCACAAACCACTACAAAAGCTTTGACCAACAATTTAATTGATTCCATGACAACCTGAACGAGCTGTCACTGAATATTGACTTAGAAGACGATTTTCGAGTATCATGTTCTTGGTGCACAAAGAATCCTGGAGTGCAATGCGAATGCATGACCGTAAATATTACATCAAATCCATTTTTTATTGCTTAATGCTGAATACAAAGAATTCTGATGATGAAGGAAGCAATCTGCACAGACGCTACACTCAGATATCTGATAGTAATCTTTCAAAGATAATTATTCAGAGTGGTACTTCTCGGGTTTCTAACAATCTATCTAAGAGCTAGCTATTTTTAACACATTTACTTGCCCTAAATTAGATTCTTCAACTGCATTAGAAAAGATTAATATCAAACGCAAAACAGCAGGAAAATTAATAAGCTATTGTACTCCTCTTGTACTCCCTCATATCGGGAACAAAAGGACTATATTTCGTTCAAACCCCTCAGGGACAATTATCTAATTAAAGAATGAAACCATTTGTATTAATTGTGCAAAAAATATTTCTTTGCATGAATAAGTATTGTAGGGTTTCTTTCATGACTTTGTTATGAGTTGGATTAGCTAATTTCCGAGAATCAAATTTTTATTAATGCATTCGCTGTTCGGACTTTGAGTTTATTTTTGAAGTTATCCCAAGCACGAGAGTGGCTCTGCGGGATTATGAACCATGAAATTTAAGTTACTAACAACAATCAAAGAAACCGTCAAAACAGAGCACTGCAAACAAGGTCACTATTAAAAGGGTTTTTAGTTCTCCAGGATAAATCTTTGGAATCCAATTTGTATTCATATTGATGCACTAAGCGACAAGAAAACAAGGAGTGCCAAGCGATCAATAATCCTGTAAGTTTTGCGGTTTAGTTATTGGTCAACTATGGAATGCAAGAAATCTTTGTCTTCGAGTACTGTAAATGCACTCTTGACACAAGGCTTAACCCAACACTTGAGAACGATGGCTAAGAAAACACATCAAATGTGCAGGAAATGATACATTACTTAGATCTTTCCATTCTGACCAGTGGAAAAGGTATGGCGAAATTTGTACCGATTTGAACGCTATTACGTCACAATGGTCTTTGAACGACATGCTGTGCTCTACTGTGCATGCATGTAGAAATAACCTGTTGACTGTGAAGGGACTAAAATAACGCGCTGTCGGAAACTACGACAAGAAGTGAATATTCACGTGCAAAAAATCACATGAAATTACAGATTCTGCTTAATCTTTTCCGTCTGGTTTGAGGAGGAGGAAAAAGGAGACTCTCGGCTAGCAGGGTAGTTTGTGATCAACTTCTGTATATAAAAGCTGGAGAACTTTATACTGCAGTAAGGACTTATTTTAGAACTACATAAGATTGTTTAGGATTTTGTGTTACTCGGATGCTTCTTGTAGGCTGCAAAAATAGCCCCTACATAAAGAAAGTGAAGTGAAACGTTTCTGATCGATCCTTGCCGCATTGCAAGCCTTGCAAGGCACGCCAGTAATGCAATATAGTTTCTATCCATCTCTTACGTTCTACTGAGCATACTTTCCATTTTTAACCTCATAAGAAAAAGAATGAACGAAGAAAAGAAAAAAGGAGAGAAATATGACGAGTCAGCGGAGACTGACGGGTTGAGGTGAACTTTAAATCAAAAGCGATTAGAAACTGTACGCAAACTGCCGCAACTACTGCTCGCTAAAACTCGATTTGATTGGTTTTAATACCTTCATTTCAATAAAAAATAAAATACATAAATTGATTAATCAGAGGGAAATTTTTATTCTAATTTTTATTCTAATTTACGAGATCATAGCTCGAGGCTTAATAACAACTTCCTTGTGATAGCATTTGATTGTCACCCGTTTTACCGTGTTTTCAAAGCCTACTTTTTCTTGTTTTGTTGTTGCTTGTCGCACGTTTCCAATTGTTTTTCATCGCTTTAGCTGGCTTTATGCGCTTCAACAAGTGTTATAGAGTGACGCTTTTAGTTGTGAAAACAGAAATGATACAGTAAATACCAGAAACAGAACCAACGCTTTGCTGAAACACGACTGCAACAGCCAAAAGTGCATAGTGATTATTAATGGCCGCTTCTGCGCACATTGCTCCTAAAATAAACGGATATTCAAGCAGAAAAAGCCGGTTATAGAAGACCAACGACTGACAAAAGACTCCACGACCAAACGTCTGGACAATACTGACACTATCAGATAGTCTAAAACGTAGTGAACTGAACTGAGTTTCACGGTATCAATGATAGAATCACGAGACACAAAGCGATGAAAATTCACTTAACGTCAAAGAAAGAAAAAGTCAATATCATCAAACTTTGCCAATTTTACTACAACTAGGTCTAGTTTTTAGACAAAAAGCATTGCTATTAATTATTTGAGTGCAAAATTCTTTGATTCTTTTTAGAATTGATTCCCACTCAAAACCGATAGCGAACTATAGAACGAATCGATCTGATAGTACAAAAAATGGCGAGCGCCAAAAACGGTTCATCCCGCTCACCTTGACTTTACTACTTGATAATTCATATATTCAGATAAACCTCCACTTCGTAGACAAAAAACCTCAAGATGTACAATGAATATATGAATTTTACGCAAGTTTACTACGAATTAGCATATCAAGTAACGAGATGATGTCTGAGAAAGAGTTTTTCTTGGCTATCTTGGTCATTGTCTACGTAAATTGAATTTCACTCAACAGAATTTTTAAGTAGCAATATTTCTCGGAAATATAACAAGAAATGGCTTTCATAATGTCAAAAACTTTTGTTCTTATAGTTGCTAGTTGTAGCTAGAATTCTGTATATTTGTTTTCTATTTTCTAGGGAAATTTTAGTATAGATTTTATCTATATAATGAATTGAATTGTAAAATCATAAATCGATTCATCGGAAGTCTGTGGAAGGACTACAGTTTGATGCTAGATTCGCTTTGTTCATTTGCAAGAACTTGCACTTATTAGAAGCTCGCCTGAAAACAGAATATCTTATAAATAATACTTACAGTTTTGAAGATTGAAGAAATCATGAAAAAAAATAAACAATGAAACTCGAAGCCTGTAAGAAAAGAAAATGGCTCAGATTATAAGACGGAAGCAACGAAGCATGGATGGTGGTCAGCGAAGAAGACTCACAAACATTCTTTGAGTACACATCATTCTTTCATCCCACAACTTCCCGTTGAACAGCTACCTCACCTTCTGATAAGCATAGAGAGGTAATTCCAGTTGCCCCTCGGCCGTGGAATACGCAGACTTTAATACCTAGAAACCAGAAGAACAGAAAGAATGAGACACGAGCGAAGTCACATCACATCTGTTCGGTTTACATATTATTTTACACACGAACGAGTACCCAACTACATAAAGGTTTCTACGCTTTTCCACTGACCCGTAAATGAAAGAGTAGCTTAGCAGGGGTCGCAAGGCCTTATTGACACACATGCACACACACACAAACCCGCTCACTGGGCCGTCCATCGACTACAAGCTCCAGCTACAAAGAAATATTTTCTCGGTTTAACACAATAAATATTTCATTCATTTTCAAAGCTTGCTGCATAGTGAATGGTGCATCGAATATTGTCCTAGTTGATGAAAATCATTAATTGTGACCAAAGCGGGCGGCCATGTCATATTGCCAAAACTATAAAAACCTTAATCAGTCTTCGATACCAATTTTTCACCTTAAATTTAGTGCAATATTTTTTTCTTTTTTCACGTTAACGAGAAAAAATAAATAAAATATTTCCATGATCACAAAACCAGACGGTAAATAATTATTCGATCAGCTGTCATACATTGGCAATTTATTTTAATCAATCATTTTATTCGCGTAAGCACTCTCATAACCAAACGTCATGACTAACGCCAATACTCCAACTATAGGTCACATGACTGGTAATTTCAGTTTGAGTTGCAAACTCGTCAATCTAATAAGCTAAGATTTACATCAAATTACGAATCCCCTCAATAACTGATCAATATATCTTAATATTCAAATATATTTGATGTTTTAGCTAATTCGTAGTCATAGTACGAAAGTCATTTGGTCTGCCGTTTGGTTGTCAATGAACGTCTCACTGATAAAATAAACTACATATGAAATCTAACGGCCAACTTGAAAATTTTTTTCTTCCTCAAATACGAATGTATAATTTGTAATACAATATTTTCTCAAATGATACGAATCAGTCTACTCTTTAAAAAAAACTTATATTTCCTAAGAATAAAACCTATATTTTTTCTCTTATTTTTGATACTACTTTCTTTCTACACGTATTTTAGTACTTTTCATCTTTAAAACGTTGCAGTTGTTTACTTCTCGTTCATAAATTGAGCCTATAGTTTGTTCATTTAACTGACCGTGTCAAACGACCAATTCAATAATTTAAGACCAAACAAACTTGTGACCTTTATCTATGCATTCACAACTTTTCAAATAATCGTACTTTTTGATCAAATGAATGAAAATAAGTGCATAATAATGGCATACAGCTATTGTACAAAAGGTTATATGTAAGTGCTGAATACTGCATGAAATTACATGCGGTTCCACTAGCGATAGTCACTGGGAAATTATAACGAGAGTCTTTTAGAAGCAGCTAAGCCACTGCTCACCCAAAGTTTTTTAAACCTCCTGTTTGAACTTTAGTTTTCCATTAGCCCCTTCCAATGACTGCCAATGCTGTTCATTATTCGGTCATGGCGGGTTTAGTCAACTTTTCAGTTCAACCTTTCTGAAGAAGCCGTTTTCCGCCATAAACTAGAGTATAGAGACTTTGTACGACGCGTGTTATATTAGAAGAACTTCCATTTTTATAGTTAATTGACCGCTTCTTGATGGAAAGAAGAATATATTTTTGCAATTTTTGGCAGGGATTTCCTCTTGCCATGAACTTACTGCAAACATTGGCTACATCAAAAATACTCAAATATCAGCTAACATCGATTCTGAAGTAAAATATTTCCATATTTAAAACAAGGAAAATAAATATGATAAAGTGATTCATGAATTTCCGTCTTTTGTGTGATGGGCGCAGTTTTCCAGCCCAAATTACATTGGATAACACACACAAATCCACTTCCATTACGTTTCCTTTCCAATTTAAAACTTGAAATTTAACTTGAACTGGCCAGCACCAATTTCCGACCACTAAAACGGTGAACTATAGTACGATAATGACTAGATTTTACACCAAGCCAACTTAATTTCCAACCTATTTTTTGTCTTGAACATTAAACTAGCTTACCTTTTTCAGTCTTTTATGTGCTGAGTTTACAACAAACAGAAAACTGACTGCCGTGACAAGAAATAAAGTTGTTTTCTTAAGATTTCTGGAACGTTCACAAAAAGGCAAACAGAACGACTTGAGAAAAAACTAACGCGTTTGCCGGATAAAAATTAACCACGTCTTTCTGTCATTTTTGTCTGTAAGATTATTTATCGATAGCAAATGGATCAACAAAGATATCTCAAGGTAATTAGAACTCTTTGAATACTCACCATTTTTTTGTCTGGGAAGTAATTTTTAAAATTTAAAATTTGTTTGCCGTTAGAATAATAAGTATTATATACAATCAAACATGGAATAAAATAGAAAACACGAAAAAAAGAAAAAAAGAAACGAAAATCGCCACCAATATGGCAATTGGATATCTTTGTTATTGATCTTCATATGGAAGTCTGCGGTGCTCAAAACTGACAGACAGACAGACAGCTGGTCAAGCACGAAAACTCAGTTATCAAGTTTATTCGTCGTATAAGAGTCTAGAACTTTTAAACCCAAGATTCAAAAACGGCTAAATAATTAAAAAAAAAACGAACTTCGAGATTGGAGAGACAAATACGAACAGTAACGTAGTAATCTTACCCTTCGGTTGCTTGGCAACTAAAATTAATTGGCAATTCGTCTTTTCGAGAAACTTCCAAATATTTCAAATCATAGTATGTTTAAATCAATGGAATGAATATGGAGGCGCAGAAATACGGTACAACATTGCGCGCAATATTCTAGACAATGTTGCAGAAGTACGATCGTTTTCTAATTTAGCAACATTGCGCCGGTGTTACAAATTGCATCGTGTGACATGGCTCACAACATCGATTGCGTGCAAAATTTCGCGCAATGCTGCATCGTGTGTCTGTAGCTTGAGGGAATCTGAGGGACAATCAGATATTATAGTGTAAACTAACTTCCTGGTGATTTTGCTTTTCTCAGGCCGAAGGAATTAGCCAATCAGTGGACATTTTGTTCGTAGCTCAATGTTTCCTAGTTCCAGGCTTTCATCTCGATTTATAACAGCTTTTGCTCGAAAATAAAGAAAATCAAACTCATCCGTGCAAAGATCGCCAAATTTCTTTAAGAAAAAGCATATGTTATCGGTTGTTGGTAGAAAATCGTTTTGACAAGAGATATTAGAAAACACTTGGACATTTTCGTTGTGACAAACAATGCATTGCGCGCCTAGGTTCCAAATCACCTAATTTGGAAAATATACTATCGAATTAATATGACTGAAGCCGTAATGGTAAAAATAAACAAATTTAACACGCACAGTTTTTGTGGTGAAAAAATTGGAAATCTTACATAAATACCGGCACACTTCGCAGGTTTATTATTGGAGTTTATTTTTATCTTTTTTTTTTTTTTTTTTTTTGCTTGTTTTTCTTTTTTAATAAAAGTGACCTTAGACAAATAATTTTGATTTGTTTTTGCAGTTGTGTTTGTTTGTTTTGTTGTTTTTTGTATTTTTCTTGATTTATACACTATGAGTTTTCTAAAGGTAGCTTTCAACTGGGGAAGATGGAGGCTTCTTAGCAAGGAAAGTTCATAAATGTAGCTAAAAAAAGATGGCATACCATTTTTTGTCTACAAGTTTTAAAAAGTGAGAGGAATTTTTTCTTTACTGATCTTGTGCAAAAACCTTGAGCTTGGGGTCCCTGTAATGTCCCTACTTCTTCTCCCCAGGCCTTTGGGTAGCCTAAGGGAAAAGGCCAATCAGTTGTTGATTGATCATATTGATGATCAAGTAACTGATGTGCACTAATAATAATCAATGGTCATTCTTGCAACAATACTAGTGAGTAAGTGGTATGGAGGAGTGGGAGTAGAGGAAGAACAAGTTGATATTAGATTGTTTCATTTCCTGAACCCTAGAAAGTTCCAGAAAGATGATAAAGTACTAGATGATATAATTTCAATCCGGTCTATTCCTGTTTGACAGTCTACCTGTTCACATGATCACAGGTGCCCTTCTAAAACCCACAATCAAATTATACATGCTTTAAAATGTTTCAACCACATATACTTAAAACAATGTTACAATAATTAATGAATTTCAAGAGGACCAATTTAAATTACAGAGAAAGTTTCTAAAAATTAACAATTTCTGTACGACCCTAAGACTCAACCACCATCATCTCCCCATCCCCTCTCCCCCAAATTGAAATTCTGTATGCTCAACGGCATTATCCCCAATGCATTATTGTCTGTATGTAAATGGCCAGGAAATTATGAATCAAACATGGGAATTTGGAATATTAGTTGAAAATTATTCTTCAGCCCATTTTTCTTCATGATCTTTAAATTAGGTATTCATTGCCATCATAATTGTATTTTTCTTAGAATATGATGGATATTTGGTATCTATGTTACATAGCCTGCAGATATATTAAGGCATACTTAAAGCCCAGATGCTGTTCACTGAATAATTTATAAATATAATACCTGACAAAAACAAACACTTATTAGAGGCCACAGACATGCAATCATGTTCCTGTATATTAGCAAGGCAAAAATAACCAAGTGACGATTACAAAATATGTATTTGCATACAGAGTAATATATGTGCAAAATTATTTTTTTGAAACAGCCAGTTTTTAAGTGACTGACTTACAAATGTAAACCTTACACTGGCCAGATAATACTAAGATAACTTTTAAAAATCATTGTTTGCATTGCAGTCTTAGAAAAAGAGATTTTTTGTCTTTTTAATGATACACTGGCTCCTAATGCAGTGGAGAAGTAATGAGTGTAAGTTAATACCCAATATATCCTAAGATTGCTGGTATGAATAATAAAGGCTGGTCAGTGATCGAGTACACAATGTCTGCAAATGTCTGGGTAAATACAAAACTAAATTAAAACATGAAAAAGCAAATTTTAATCAATAATTTATTGGCATAGATCTCTCTCTCTCTGTACGAAATACAACTCTAGCTGAAATAAAATTACTCTGTTTTTAGTCATAAATAGATTTCATTCTACCATGCATTTTACCTATTTTTTCAGTCGACTGTATTACTCTAAATATAGATGTTACATAAACCTCACGACGAATGGAATTCATTATCTGAATGTGTTGCGAAAGCCACCCACATCCCAGGCTACGGGTGCAAGATAAATAAATGCATATTATTCTTCAAAATTTATCTAGTATCTTAGAATACAGAGTTACTTAAGGTACACCTAATAGAACTAAGTGAGAAACCAATTTTTCACGTTCGACTTTACCGGTGTTTTTACTAGCAGTCGTTGGAGGGCTTTCTGGATAACTGCACCTGCACTTCAGGATCTATCGATCTTTGCATATTTATCGCAGTGCGGGGAACCAGTTCTTATAAAGTAAGAGAATAAAGTATTTGATCCAAAACTTAGAAGATCATACATAGGAAATCGGTCTGGATTGTATTGTTAAGCTAAGAGTTAAGTTTTTTTAGCGATTTACGCGTATATTTATGCAGGTTGGAACAGGTTATACATAACTTTGAGCCGACAGAGGTTAGGAGTATATTGTGGCACATCTTCATAGCTTTTTAGATAAGGAAGTTGTGACTTTCTATCAGATTTTGCTTACGTTCATTCATAATAGCTGACTGAAAAATAATGAAAGTCTTTTTGAGTTAATGTAAACAGCGTTGGAAAATAGGTCTAATATTCGGCCTGAAAATATTCAACCGGTAAATCGGGAAAATTACTGCATTTGGAACTATTTGTGCAATTTCTTTGCTACGCGGTGAATTTCTGCAGAAAGTATTTCCCTTCGGCTTTTGAATATGTTATCTCCGCCAGACTTAATATTTTATCGACAATTTATCGGTTCTAGGAGAAGAAGAAAAACGACAAATGAATTTATTTGTTATTATATTCGATCACATGAACTGGCTGGCGTCTATAATGTAGTCACTATAAAACCATGGGAAAAATTAAAGTTGAATGTGTGAAAGCATCGAAAAGGCAGTTCTTGTTGGCTTGAACTCCTTTTTATACACTGATACACATAGATTTGAAGTGAAAACGCTCTAATAAAGCATGTATTTTTGAGCTCTTTGAAGTAGTGACTGCAGAGCAAAGAAATCGGTCGACCAAATATTCAAGTCGCCCACAACAAAAGCTTACCTGAAAATAAGATAGAAATTCCCCTCGCTCGTTTGGTTGTTTTGAAACCACGGACTTCATGAGTGCAACCGCGAGTCTTTTACATTGTCAGTCACTAGAATCTTGAAGTGTTTGAGCACTCCTTTCTCGATCCAAGTCGCCGTTTGTCGAGAGAAATTTCTACAAATCCATTTTCTGTCTGAGTGAGTGGAAAAGCACGCTGACCTGTCTCGAAGTGAGCCGGCTTGACTCCGCCTCCACTATAGTTCTTCCTCTATTACATCAGAGCTTTCTCAAATAAATATTCCAAAACCTCACAATTCGACTTGTCAGACGTGCACCATCAACTGGAAGGCACTTTTATTATTGTGGTTTTAAACGTCAGAGGTACTTTGCACCATTTAATGATAGAAAGAAGAACTTGTAGCATTGGACTCATTGGACCGGAATAAAATTGAAAAATATTTTGACTGGTACTTTCGCTCAGCCTCTAAATGAGCTTCAGCCACCGGGTTGTGTTCAATGAAATACGCAGTATATGAAAAATTGGCGATTAAGTCCTAAATAATTTGAATATTTTAAGATGTTGGGTTGAAAAATAATATGCGATCTTTGGCAGAATGATCCAAATCCTCCCCAACGGATCGGAGCCAAGGTCTGTAAGGGCACCCAACTGGGCACTCAAACCTAACAGTTTCATTGGACGAGTACGATGCATTTTAATGACACAAAATAGCTGGGTTTCTTTTTAATTTCATGTGTTTAATGTATACTTATTTAAAGCAATACTGAGCCAATGACGTCAAAAATAATGTCAAAGTTTTCCCCCAGACTGTGGGCTATGTTTGCCTCCGTCAATGGTAATGAAAAATCAGGTTGTCCATTGAATTCTCCAAAATCTATGAATAACTATGACTTGAATGTAAACTCGAGTGGCTACAATATTCGCTGTTTTGCACGGAGTCTTGTTATCTTTCAGCTAGCACAGCCGCCAAGCACTGCAGATGTTACCAAATAAGGCAAAAAGATTTCTAATCGAGGGAAATTAATCACAAACTGATTGTAAAGATTGAATTTAAGCATGATGTGTTTTTATTTTACACTTAGCGAAATTCAGTGTTATTCTAATAATGAAGAACCTCAGCATTGTGGGTGATGGAATGATATCATGCAGGGAGCAATGTAAAAACAATAAACATGTTTTTCTGGGCGTTTACAAATGATATCCTGTAAGGAAAAGAGAAAAAAACAGCTATACTTGTTCAATATATTGAGACAAACTGCCAATCGATTATTAGATACCATGTCATATATTTTAAGCCATTTGTCTGAGCAAAGTGGCGATAAAAAATGCAAATGTTTGCCATGTACGTCGAAAAGGAAAATGGAAATAACTTGCGAAAGAAGAGATTTTGTGCATTTACGTTTTGTTTCATATATTAGCTATCGACATCATTAGCCTGGTTCTTTCAAGCTCATTTGCTCATTAACAGGATATAATTGTATGAGTTTTACTTTTAAAGTGGAATTCATAAAAAAAGATCTTGTAAAATTCAATTCAATTCAGTCAACACAAAAATCCGTTAAATAAGCTGATAATAGACGCAACTTCTGCTTGAATACTAATATTTTCAAGACAAGGATCCAAAAAAGATTTTTCAGTTTAATTTAAGGTGGCTCCTTGAAGGTAAAGTTTTGATATTAAGTTCCTTGAAGGATAAGAAAATACTTCAGTTTTGGTTTTTACACTAAGTTTGCGCGTAATACATGCGTCACGGCTAGTTTTGTTCAAAATGCGTTCCACATGGAATACCCTGCTGGCAGTCTCCTTCCTTTCCAGGGTGGAAGCTTAAAAGGAGGCTCTGCCTGCAGGTTGCACATACGTCAAAGCAGCTCAGTTTGGAGGGAAAAAACAAAAGAATTTCAATCTCCTGAAAATATTGGAACCTATTGTTTTGTCTTCCAAATTGAGTTGCATACCGACGTGCTGCAAGGGGTCTATAGAAAGACGTGACCAAAGACACATTCGAAAAATGGCCGCTTCTAATATATTTACAGATTTTCTAAATTTAATGCCTCAAGAGAAACAAAACATATCAATGGAAAGAAGATAATATAAATAAGGATTCTGTGAAAAACCTTGGACAAAAAAGTGATTATTTTAGGAGTTACTGCTGCGTAAAGTGTGTAAATGACACGAAAGCGAGGCTAGTCAGTATTGATCAGCAAAATCTGCTACTTACTATATCTGTAAATTCATTCCGTAATAACTCGGGTTTGATGCTCATAGCAAGGGTAAATCGTATACAGTCTAGGGGCTGACAAAACCATTCCCTTAGAATTCGGCCGAGCTTCCAGATTTTCATTGTCTTTTTTATTTCTTTTTATCGTTATTTTACGAGGTTAACATAACTAACCTCTCAGTTATCTAACATATGGTTCTAGAAAAACGAAAAAACTATAAATCTTGAAAAATACAAAAATAATATACGATGTTACAATAAACAAACAAAATTAATTATACAGAAAACTCATCAGTCTGTAATTTCTCCAGGTACGTATAGTGGTATTGGGGCTGAAATCTCTAGCATAGCCGTAAATGCTTCGCGCTGTCATTACATGCGACGCTTCAGCACTCGATGTCTAGAGATACGGTGCTGGTTTAATCAATCTATGAAAATAACAGTCTCCCTAGCAGATGGATATAAGGTCAAGAGAAGTCCTAAGCGGTACGAATACAAACGTTGAACCTTAAATGAGCCAAATATATTGACATCAAAAACGACCGCCTTCTTATCCATCGTTTTCGATGCGTTCGGCTCATGTGAAGTTCGACGTATGACTTAAAGGTAAAAAGGTAAAGTAACTATATTTAACGTCGGTAGTTCCTTCAGCTACGTGGCTGGTATCCATTAAAGTGGCTGATAAGTTTTTTCACCGATCAAGTCGGCAAATAGCGTTTGCCATACATTCCAGGTTTAAATGATCATGTGCTTCATATACTGGTTTCGTATATGGTTTATAGCAAAAATATTTGATTGAACGGCCAGTTTTGATCGTGTCTAATTGGGCCGCTCGGCTGACATGAATGAAACAAGATGCGGAAAAAAAACTTTGGTAGCTTCGGTGTAGTTGTTGGTGTTAGGGTCTAAATAAATCTTTGTTTAATAATCAATAATAGTCATTTCATGGTGTGCACACGGAGGACATCCTCCCGTCTAGCTAGTTCTGTAGCATGACACAGGTAGCCCAATTATTCGAAAATTTATTTTTAACTCCGCGCGCAAACTGAACTGAATCAGGAATCGCACAATCTCGTACCCTTAGTCCTCCAGCTTCTTACCGGCGCTAGCCCGCTGACCAAAAAGCCGGAAGACTCTGGCTCGAGATTGGGTATCGCATGATAAAAATATTTCAGGCTGCTCACGGAGCTAAAAATAGCTGCACGTGGAGCTAAAAATAGATTTTCAAATAATAATCATAGGGTGTGCTCTCTTACTTCATACTCTCTTGTTGTGGGTTACTAGATTGAATGTTTGAACAAAAAAACAAATTTTGTCACGAAAAATCGCCAGAGAAAAGGGTCTTAAGATCTTTTGTGAGTTCTTTCAAAATTCAAGTTCTTTGGAAATGACTAGAGAGGCTACTTGTAGGTATAGACTTTACCTAGCAAAATAGGGATTAGCCTGTGTAGTAGCTCAAGGGGAGGTGGAAAGGGGGAAGAGAATTTCTAGTCCCCTCCAACTCCCTTACCCCATACCCTTCCCCTAGTAAATTCACCATTTTCCATACATTGATTCACTGGTCACAGACAAAGCATTCAATTGAGGCTCAAAGGTAGTTTCAAAAGATTACTCAAATTTAAACCTTGAAGGCTTGACTGAATGCTTTGTGTTTGACCAGTGAATTGATGTACAAAAAGTGGTGAATTGGCTAAAATATCACTAGTATGGTCACCAGAATAATCGAATCACAAAATTCCCTGACTTTAGCCTGACTAAAGTATGATTTTCCCTGACCTGATAGTTTAGATATTCTATGTTTTCAATTTAGGCTGTGTAGCCAGGCGTTCCCTGTGTGTTCACTGTCTTGAGCAGATGAGAATGATATATAACTGTCATACCAGCTAGGAGGAACCATAAATTTTCAAGTACTGTGTGAACAATATGATACCCTGACTTTTCCATGACCTTAAAATTTTTTTTTTTTACTTTTCCCTGACCTGTGACTAGCTCAGCATGTGATATCAGTATCTTTTCTTCTTTTCATGATGAATCCTTGCTTGGTACTGCTGTTGCATTAAACTATGTGGAGGTGGATTCCCATATTGAGGAGAAGAATATCCCCCATGCTGGTACCGTGGTTGTTCCTGGTAATTATTAGATCCATGACTATTTTGTCTGCCGAAGAAGGGTGTAATATTGTCATTTGGCTTAATTCCTTGGAATTGTGGAACAGGACTATGCCTGGAGAGATCAGAGTTAAAGCTTAGTGGAGATGACCTGTTAGCTTGGTTAGGGGCAGGTGATCCACTATTTTGGGGTTTAACGACAATACGCTGACCATATAAACATAATCCGCCCAAAAGTTCGGAAGCATATGTCACTGAGACAGGGGTAGCAAATTCAACAAATCCAAACCCACGTTGTATACCAGTTTCCTTGTCTTTGGGAATAGATACTCTCTCTAATGGTCCAGCCTAGTGGTTAAGAAAAATAAAACAAAATATGAAGTTTTAATTTTTAAATTTAGAGAATAGTCCACTTCACAGATCCCTGCGCCATCTTGAAAGGTAGCTGTGCCTTGAGCCTGGCTATGCAGGCTAGGTGAGCTTGCAATGATAGAGACCTTTTTAAAACCTTGGACAATTATTCACATGTCTCTATCATTGCAAGCTCACAATTCGTCTTGCTTTGATGCAAAGGCATGGCTACCTTTCGACATGACACAGGGAACTGTGAAGGGGACTATTATAGTTGAACATAATCCTTTTTAGCTTGAGTATGATA
Organism: Anthopleura xanthogrammica; assembly: GCA_964019055.1. NCBI lineage: Eukaryota > Metazoa > Cnidaria > Anthozoa > Actiniaria > Actiniidae > Anthopleura > Anthopleura xanthogrammica. The sequence continues at coordinate 6,497,754 of OZ025210.1, forward strand.
TTTTTCCATTTTAGACTATGTGTCATTCTCTTGAGAATAAGATTCTTTGTTTGAGTTGTATTCATATTCCTTTCTGTGTACTGTTGTAACTACTTCGAGAGGTCGACTTCCATCTTATAGATAAGTGCTGTGAGACAGATTACTAAAACATTCAGAAATGGAGGTGCTTAAAGGGATAATTTAAAAGAAATAGTCCCATATGTTATAGCTACATCTAAAGACCATCCATTGATTTATTATATTAGATGGCAACAGTAGAGGGGGAAATAAGCAATTATTATGGAGATCTATTACAAGTTACATTTTTCAAGAAATTATGCTGTGCAACACCAATCATAAGACTTGTCTCACAAACCAGGGGGAGGGAGGATTGGCTTGATAGGGATGTGTGGTCTATTGTACGTTACACTAGTTTTAGCTGAAATTTTCTCATTTAGCAGCACCTTCAGTATGCAATGTGTTTATTTTTAATACGCCAAAATGTTCCAATAATTCAAATGAAATGTATTGCATCTTTCTAACAACATAATATAAAATACAAAATAGACATTGACAGACAACATGATTTCTAGATTATTTCAATTCTTTAAGCAATCATTAGGACCATACTAACACTGCGAATGCCACTATCAATGTTAAGCCCAGATCAGGTTGTGTGTGAGGGTGAGGGAAGTTGGGTGGTGTAATTCTCTTTTTAAATCACACTCTAAAACTTGATTCTCCTAGATTCTCTTAAAAATAGTAAAAAAATCCTTTTTTTAATCCCGAGATAAGAGATTATACTCTTATAAACTTATAAACTTACGATCTCTTACTTTTTACTAGTTTTGAGAGAATCAAGTTTATTTGGTGTCAACCAACATGGCGGATCGATGGTTCATTGTTATTTCATAATATCTCAAGATTTAGTTGCACGCCAAGAATTAAGAAAAATACTAATTCAGACGGTTGGAAATATGATTGATGGAATCCAAAATTGTCTGGTGTAGTGTTGGTAGGATAAATATAAAAATGGTAAAATATTTTTTTGTCTTACTTGTAAAAACAGCTCCCACATAATTTCTTCAGTGACTCTTTTCTCGAGATTTCCAACGTAAACCGAACATTCCCGACTGCTATAGTCACCTTTAGACATAGCTTAACCACTGTACTTAATAAAAGCACTTTATAGTGTTTGGTTATGATAATAATAGGGAAATAACAGTGAAAATTTGAGTAAAACTAAAAAATTGAATATTGTTGAACTGCAATATTGAACTGCTGGTCAGCGGACTCGATGTCTAACGACAAAGGGTTCCCAGTAAAGCAGAAGCATTTGTTTTTTGGGAAGAGAATGGCTGCAGGCAAGAGAAAATTTTCTGAAATGAAAAGAGAAAAGAAAAGAAAAGGAAAGGAAAGGCCGAAGGAAAGGAAAGAAAAGGAAAGGAAATGAAAGGAAAGGAAAAGAAAAAAGTAAAAGAAAAGGAAAGAAGAAAAAGAAAAGAAAAGAAAAAACAATGATATGGAGTCCAAAAAAGGAAAAGGAAAATGGAACTGAAATGAAACGGAAATTGTTCAGTTGCTTTAATAACAGTGTAAGTTTTATTGAAAAGTCAATAAAAATATAGAATAAAATAATATGATATATGTATGGTAAATGTTGAAAGAATTCAAACAAATGACTAGAAACCTAGACTTACAAATGAGACACTGATTTGTCTTTTATCCAGGCAAGCATATTAATCGAGCACGCAAGCCATCATTTTTCACGCAACAAAATACAAATTAGGAAGCCTAGTGGGTCTTTTTTTGGTGCAGACACACTAATCTTTTCTTTTTTTGCCTTAGGGCTTGTCTTCTCACACTATAATCTCCATTCAGCTTAGAGGATTAATTTAGAGAGCCCGCCCATACCACCTTTTAGATTTTTTTCCAGCATCTATACATTAAAGATCACTCTCGTAGCTAAGTTTAGACACATATTACCTCGTAAATGCACTTAAGTTCAATTCCAAAACATGATTTTTTTAAATAAAAAAATTGTCTTGATTCAGAAGGTTTTTTTGGATTACCGTGGGGGCAAGGCTATTACTCCAATGCTACTCGGTCTTAACTACGACCGAGAATCGAAGAACTGTAGACTTTGAATTCGCAAAGTCCTTCGTCTCCGTATTAGTTTACGCGTTGAATAACGCACAGTGCGAAGGACTTTTCCAACTTTTTTCCCGCCAAAAAGGGGTTGCCGAATTATGCTAGCGCTCTTTGTCAAGAACCTTTGCAAGCTTTGACAGCGTTTTAAAAAAAAGTTAAGCCTTCTTCACACTAGCGACGCAAGCACAAGCAGCACGACATACGCATGCGCAGATAAGTGAATCGTTAAGAAAATATTAATTTAATAGCTACTGACGATCTGACAGCATTGGAATGGCGAGTAGCTTTGACAGATTGCTTTCTATATTTTTCTATGCTTGAAATTCCGCCGAAAACAGAGCAGTAGAAGACACATCGATTTTCTACACATTGCGTTAAGCATTTTAGCCTCTAATTTTAAATAGTTATATATTTAACTAGACGTTTTTAGCATTCATTTCGTATCAGTGAGACTTACAAGAGCTGATAGAACTGAACTGGAAAAAAAACTAAAAAAACAACTTGAAAAGCTATTTTGATATCGATTCTACTTTCCTCAGGTTTACAATAATTAGAGATAAAGATAACAAAACTACCAGGATGTGCTTTGGACTGATTAGAATTAAGCTCGATAAAATCTGGATTCCTGTTTAAAGATGGCATGTAAGACACTACATGGTTAAGTGCGTTTGAAGTGAAACTGACACTCTATTATTTCAATACCTATTGCGCATGTCGGTCACTATGCATGACGTCACATTCAACTGACATTGTGAAAGAAAGTGAGTGGCGGGAAAACTGTAACTTTTTAGGGAAAATTCTCAAATACAGCATCGAAAATATTAAATATTAAATATTGGCCAACATGGCGGCCATCTTAAGTTTTCGTTCTTTTTTTCTATATTTTGATACAATATATTTTATAATATATTTAATATATTTTGATTATAACTGCAAACCACCCCAAAGATCAATAATAGTGTTTTCTAGGCTAACAGGCTGTGGGCCTGTTCCATGATAATAGCGTTGAGCTTCTGCCTGTCAACCATCTTAACACTATACTGAATCAGAATTCACACTGTGTTATTCAAAGTTGCGATTCTTAAGATCTTTCAACTCAAGTTCAACTGAAAATAACCCTTTGGCATTATTAACAAGTTCACACTTTTCCTAAAACTGTTCAACGTGGATTTTAGTTAGGCTAATATTGATGAATAAGTTAATAAATTTGATGCATGCTACGAGGGTCTAAAATCATTGCTGACAAATGAAAAACACCATTCAAGCCATTCACAATTTCACAACCTTGAAACTGTTGTTTACTGTGATGGATGAGTAAAAGGATGACACAGGAAGCCCAAGCTCATTTTCGGTGTAAATCTAAGTCACATTTTATTTCTATCATTAATTTTTGTGACTTATCCGGTATTCGCCGACGCCATAGCCAAGTTTAAGTGGGAAAATCATAGCGTGGAAGTCCAAGTAAATAAATTAAGAACAATAGTTCTGTGCTGTGAGATACTGAGCTCATGCTGGAGAGATAAAGAGTAAAAGGAAAGAAACCTGTCAATCTACCCGATAAAGATGGTTTGTCATCATTGCCTAAAGGTTACAGATCGATTAACAAGATTCTACTCAATAATCGCAGTGGTGAACCTGTCACACTTAGATCTCACTTAAAGTGGCTTTCAGTGGCATATAGCTGCTCAGTAGCGTAGGGAGTGGGGGCACGGTAATTTTTGTATTATTTTGTACTGCCCCCCCCCCCCCCCCCCCCCACTTTTTGTAGAGATAGTTTTATTCCCTATTTCGTCGAAAAAGGCCCCTTTTTATTTTTTTGCTTCGGCGATTTTTGGCGGAGGTGCCCCCCAGAACCTAGGTCCTCGCTACGCCCCTGTAGCTGCTTGTTTTTTGTGCAATACTAAAATTCCCCTCCCTTCCCCTCTTTTTTCTGGCCCTTATCCATTTATTTTCCATTGAAAAAAATTATCAAATAAACGCTTATGTCGATTTTTTGCCTTTTTATTCATTCAATCACGTCAAAATCTTCTTCACAATGACTGACAAATTTTTTACTTGCCAGTCATTAAGAAATCAAATAGATTAATAAAAAGGTCATAAATAATTCAAGAGGTTTTAACCACATTAAAAGAGCTCCTGTGAGTGAAGAGGTGATTATTATTAGCATCAAACTTATATATCGCTCCATCAGCCCGGCTTACCAGACTAAGTGAAAGATTTTACTAGGCGGATATAAGCATGATAACCGTAGCAAAGTGATTCTATACCATTGCTTTAGACTGTCACTGGTTCTTTGGCGTGTTCTCGACAAGATTCCCGTTGATAATAGCCGAATTATGTTTCCTGTGAAGTTGTTAATTTATGCATAGATAAAAACTGAAGATATCTGTGTAAGTTTTATGCTAGGGTTATAAATAGCTGGAGAATGAGGAAAGAAATTAAAGGATAAATGAAAGAAAATAACTGAATAAAGCGAAGAAGAAACATGGTGGTAGGATGGAAGAGAACTAGAAGAAAGGAAGAACAAAGAAAGAAAGAAAGAAAGAGAGCAGAAAGGATACACAGAAGAAGAAAAAAAAGGAAAAGGAAAAGGAAGAATGATGAATGAAAAATGAATAAATGGAAGAATAAATAACCTAATGAACTGGACTAAAAAAGAAAGAAAGAAAGAAAGAAAGAAGACCAGCAAACCCTCACAAATATAATTTATTTTTATTTTTAATACCTTCTCTATCACAATATTAGAAAGTTATACCTTTACGATAAGTGGTGTTGCTCAGCAATATCACATTACCTCGTGCTATTCCACAACGTAACAGCGCCGCTATTGAAATTCTAACTGCAAGTGGTTAAATGAATTATTATTTTTCACCAAACCATTTTATTCAAATAAAATTTGCATCTTCAAGAACCTAGTTCTTCAAGTGCCTCATACAACTGCAACAATTCCCTTCTAAATCCAATGAAAGCCCGAACTCATGTAAGACATCGACATCGACAAAACTAGAGCAATATATCTGTGCAAGGCCGCAATCTTCTACGAGCGTCAGTTATATATTGCCTTAAGGGAAAAACCTTTCAACACTTGATAAAACAAGAAAAAACAGACCCTTTTAATTTAAATAGAATTTTGCACTTAGTGATTCAACAGTTGATGCTTTTAACATGTCACATTTAATACTGGCTCAGACTGAAAATTTGAGTATGTTAATATTCAAGCTAAATATAATTCTTTCCTTTTCCGGAAATTCTTTTTTTCCTTTCTAAAAGTGAGGGGGAAACATAAAGTGTAAGAACAATAATCAAAAAGTGGTTGTCGTGTTTAATTTTGGATACGATTGTATTGGGACTGAGCTATTAAATGGACTAAACTCAGAACTGCAGGATACTTTCTTATCTCAGAAGTAGAGAGCATGTAGAAAGCATGCATTAGTATTATCAGCCCGTGAATATCAGCCATTCAGTCTCTGTGCGAAATCTAACAAGTACATATCTGTATTGTACCTACGCAATATACACATTGACTGCACTATAGTTATAATAGTACCTAGAGGGAGAGCTCACCAACTGTGATGCTTCAGTAAAAGTTGTGATTGTCAGTAAATGGAATAAGTAGAGTGGAAGTTCGTAGAAAAATCTTTGCGGTCTTCATCCACCACTGACTGTCAAGGTAAGAGCGCGGTTTTTATACTTATATAATTTTATTCCTCTCATTCCCCAAAACAAGGAAAAAGAAAGAATTGAAAAGAAAAAGTGAAGAAGACTTTCTAGTTTATTTTCAAGTATAGACTTTGATTCAAGCCTTTCGTCTCAAGATTGTCGTTTGAATTTCCTGAGTAGCATAGTAACTAAATGAGGTCATTTTCAAAGACATTTATGTGTAAGATGTTGATGATAGATATACTAGTTCTTTGCGCAAGGAATTCTGGATCAACCGCGCTACCTCGATCTATGAAGGCAGCACTGAAAATCAAATTGTTATATTCTCATAGTACCAAGCCTTGTGCTTGAGGTACGAAGTAGAATTTTTTTTGCATGTGATACTAGAAGAACTAGATGGCGGTGGTTTGGTGGTAAAGTATCCACTTATCTTTACATGTAATCACAGCTGTGAGTGACCCCGACTGACAAGAGTGTAAAAATATCCGATCCTTTACTCTCGATTTGAAGAGAAAACCGCTAGAAGACAAATCTTACAATGTCGATCGTTTTTCTAATGTCTCTGGCTGAAACAGCTGGGTAAACCTTGAATATCTTTAGCTTTTTGTCATCTATCAGGGTAAGTCAATCGAATTGTTATATCGACTTGCTAAAAATGAATTGATTCCCATTACATGGACATAACTTTTCCCCATGATTCACTGAGACGATGCTTGCATTGTAAAACATCCTTTCGTGCATGTGAATCAGTAATAGTTCATAATTATGAAATAGTTTAATGTATAATTTATTAGTTTCCGGGACTTTCCTTTCATTCAAAGTTTAAGCCGGCACCAGGAACACGAAGAAAAATTCCAATAACAATTATGAGTAATCATTTTACTCTTAACCATAAAATTTTAAATGTTGCAGCCCTAGCTGGTGAAAATTTGATGGCGCATTTCAACAAGGAATTCGAAGAGATCGATGGTGAAATATTTTACTAACTTAACGATTCTTCAAAAAGTAAATTTTAAATTTATCGCATTATTCAAGCCAAGACAGCATAAATAAGGGAGGGAAACTTCGTAATACCGCGCGCGCCATGTGAATTCCTGGTTGGGCTTTTTTTAGCATTCAAAGTCGTTTGCTTTTTAATTTTTTAATGGCGTGAACGTGTGCGCGCGCTCTCAAAAACAACATACTTTTTGTGGATTTCTCTCACTTTTTTCGACTAAATCTATTAGATAAAGCTAATGGACTTGATGATTGGGGGAGGGGGGCCTGCATCACTGATCTATATCATTTGTCAGGGGATATTTACTAACTAAAAGAATATGGTAACCTAGCCAAGATTATGCATGGAACAGACGGAATTATTATAAAAATGGTCATGGTATCCTAGCCAAGATTATGCATGGAACAGACGGAGTTATTATAAAAATGGTCATGGTAACCTAGCTAAGATTATGCATGGAACAGACAGAGTTATTATAAAAATGGTCATGGTAACCTAGCTAAGATTATGCATGGAACAGACGGAGTTATTATAAAAATTGTCCTTGATTTCGATCCCACAATCCTTTGCACCACGAGGTCATTAAGTATTCCTTTGAAGAGGGTCTCAATGGGGTTAGCTGTCAGCCGTAAAAACGGCCCAAAAATTTAGCCTTTAGGCATAAAAACAGGGAAAGAATAAGCCTTAGGCGTCAAAAGTCTAAAAAAAGTTAAGGTTTGTTTAAACTGTATGTAGAACTTTTCGAATGTTTGTACTAAAATGCTTTTCCTTGAGATGCGAAATTTAACAAATTTTCCAGCGGCCATGTTTGTTTTTTGGACAATTTGGCGCATGCGCGTATGTTTTTCAGCCGCCCTGTGAGCGAATGGTGTGTTTGTGAATTCAGGTGTAATAATTCAAAGTCTCGTTCTCTTGTCGCAGAATAAATAGGATCGAAATGTTATTAAGAAAATTGGGGCTGATTTGCATTGATATTCTATTGCTTTCTTAGTTACGGTGTATCATCAGGTTTATATCCCCGCTTTGCGTCTGTCAGCAATTTATCAAAAGCTGAAAAGTTTTAAACTTTGAACCCCTCTTCCAGTGAAGTCTGGAAATCTAAGGAGTAATTTTAAAAGAACAATCTGTCAGGGGTTTATCGGATGGGATTGCCATGATCGTTAGATACAACAGCTAAAAACTTGGCTAAGATACGATGCCGGAAGGCCACCCGTGGATCAAGAACTCGCTACATTCCTGCGAAATAGTTTGTAAGTTGGTGTAGAAAAGAAAGGAAGGAAGGAAGGAAGGAAGGAATAATAGCCAGCAAAGTAGAAAACCAATAAGCAAAAGCAAACAAACAAACAAATAAACAAACAGCAACAACAACAACAACAAAAAACACACACAAGCGAACAAAAAAAGCCCCGAAGAAACAAACGAACAATAAAACAAACAACAACTAATCCCCCGAAACAAGCAAGCAAACAAAGAAAAACAAAGCGGATACAACGAAACCAACGAACGAAAAAAATTATAAATGTCACAACTGAAATAAGCAATCATTCCAATCCGGTAAAACAAACACACAAACGAGCCAATGAACGAACAAACAAACAAACAAACAAACAAACAAACAAACAAACAAACAAACAAACAAACAAACAAACAAACAAACAAACAAACAAACAAACAAACAAACAATCAAACAAACAAACAAACAAACAAACAAACAAGTAATGCAAACAGGTCGCGCTACTAATACTGACATTAGATTTTTGACCAAAGACATTGTCTTTTGGAAACGATTAGCATTGCAGATTTCAGTCGCCTCTGTTATGAAACTGGTGTTGTGAGCGTCGACTGTTGGCGATGCTGGGTTATGTATCAGTCGAATTGTCAAGCTGGTTTAATAACTGATGAGATATTGCTGTATTTCAATATTATTTCCATATCTTCATATCATTCGTGCACGCCCTAAAATAGATGACTACTACCAGAGCTGTCCAGTCAGAGGTTAAAAATAGTAATACAAAGAAGCGACCAGAAAGCACGATTTATGATTCCGGCTCACATATTTATAAGTGAATAGGAAGACTTTTAACTGATTCGGGAGAAAATTGAAAGTGAACTATTGAAGTCACCTTGAAACAAGAAATTAGTCTGCAACATCTTGAAGAAGAACCGACCAGCCAGCATGGTGCAACTGGAAAAGATTAACACTGAAGACATCTTGATAAACCTATTGTATTCACTGCAAATGAGGTCTTGCCTCAGCTTCTTGAGATGGCTTTATTTCCTTATCAGTAGATCTTATTTTTTATAAGATTACTTAACCACTTAAGAGACAATAGCATGCTGTTCTTCAATAATGTTATCATAGCTGAACATAGCGACCCATTAGCTTTGACGCCTTAGGGAAGCTTTCGTGAACTCATATTTTTTTTTGGAATTTTCAATTTTGCTACCGGTCTGCCTATTAAATACAGGTCTTGTCTACAAACGTTAACACTTTAAGAGCTTAAGAAAAGAGGGCTGAAGACTTGAATATCACGTATCAAAAACAGAGTTAAATAAGCTCAACACGTTCTTTGGCTCAGTCGACGTCTGATAACATCTCTTGACCTATGAGTGGATAGCGCATCATAAAACTTCACTAAATCTCACAGAGTGGATTGCGTGAGATACACCAACATATATGCTACGTACACATGTCGCTGATGTTTTGATGTTGTGAGACTTTGGCAAAATGATTAGTTCATCAATTTGGACCCGATCATAAACAAGGTACTTTATCATAGCTAGCTCAAAGTCTGAGAACTTATTGTCATTTCATAGTTTTCCTGTTACTGATGGTATTAATGACTTCCACTACATTGCATCGGATGACCGAATCATATCATTCTACAGCTGTGCCATGGAACTTTAAGATCAAGGTTTGAACGTTAACCAAGATCATCAGTATCGCTATATTCCTATCTATCATTCCCACTATATCTGTTGTTACATCATAGAGACGCATTAATCGTGCCCCGACAAACTGTAGAATTGAAAGGTTTGTCTTACACCCATTTTAATGTATTTTATTGAGCATGGAGTATTGAGTCAGTATTGGCACACTAGTAGTGGGACAATATTACAGAGTCCATTACGGCCCGGAGAGTTTGCCATATGGTCGGATCAGGTAATCATTGTGAAAGTGTATTTTTAGACTGTTAATGTCAATTGAACCTCAACCTTTTTTTGTTATTCGTATATAGTTTTTATTTGAAGAAAATAAGCCGATTACGTTTAGCTCTTTCTCTGATCTTAGAAAACTGAACTATGACCATTAGGATTTCCCAGCTGGTATATGATAATGTAGAAACAGAAACGAATAGATTTTGATATAACTGAAGATGACCGGCACTGTAGTTTTACTATACAAATTTTAAACATACCTGACGAAAAAACTAGATGCAAATACTCTGTCATCGTAGGGTGATAAACAGGTAGAGTTTGTTTCTTCTCAGTTCAGCGTGGGTGTCATTCGTGAATTGAGTTTGTTTGATGTGATTGTTCTCTCCGATCACTTGCCACAAGGGTTTTTCTCCCGGTACTCCGGAAAACAAGTCAGCTGGGAATTGTATGTTACTATTACTGGAGCGAGTATGAACTAAAAACATATCACAAATTTCCAAAAACTTCCTACCTACCTACCCTTCGAGGAAAAAATGTGACCCACAGATGGAAACTATGTACTAAAAAACTATTCAATTCGCAAAGCAATTAAGTGTACCAATCACCTTCTCCCATCGTCTTCCCCCATACAAGGTTTATCACTCAGCGAGTACGGATCGTCTGTGCCTTTTGCCGGTCCATTATTTTGAAAGTACTCTCGTAAAGTGTTTGTTCTTGAGCCGTTTTTGTAAGGAAACGTGAGCTTATTTTTCTTCTAGAAAAGGATGGGCTCTTGTTACAAAGAGAAGAAAGAAAAAAAAACATAATGGAAGAGCCGCAAGGCAGATCTTAATTTTCTATTCAGAAGAGCTATAGAAGAAGACACCAAACAGACAAAGAGTACTGAAATGATGCTTTCTGTTGCCCATGGGAAGGAGTTGTACAACAGACCCGTGAGCCATTTTACCAAAATAAGGTTTTTCCTGCACTCAAATGCAGCGTAGTTTGTATCATTAATGCAACCGATACCAGCGGCTAAAAATCGTAGGACAACATACAATAGTTTCGGCAATGTTTTAAGGGGGAAAATAGGACATATATAGATATGTATTTATGTGCCGCATTTTATCGTTGTGCCGGATGATTAACAACCGCCTATACGTATCTATTTGTCTCAAAGACCCCAAGCAAGTCCAGCCTAGTCACGATTCGGGGCTGGACATTTCCATATTTAATCGCATTTCCGCAAGTCTGGTATTTGTTCTGGAAAAAATATATAGCTATGTGGTCCGTAAAGCAATCTTGCAAGTAGTCTAGGAGTTCATAGATTATCTGCACGAGATTGGCGGAACAAAACGTCGAATTTTTGCTGACGAATTCACATAGATAAAAGAAAGCCGCGAAACAACCTTTTATTCCGAAAATATTTGGTACACAATAAGCTCGATCCATAGATAAATGGCAATTCATTCTATTTACGACACCAATTTGAACCGAATTTAAAAACACATCAAACTGGGCAAGTGATTGATCCAGGTAAGATTGGGTTATAAATGATGTTTACTGCCAAAGGCTTTCGATGAATATATTGAAGATATAGCAAGAAAAAGGTTTCATGTCCCACAGGAAGAAAAGGTTTCATGTCCTGATAGGAAAATAATCCGATATATAGGTGAGTTGATAAAGTTTAGTTTGTTAGTAAAATAATCGGATCAATAGTCTAGGCACTGAAAGTGTTGCTCGCAAGATTTGAATTTTTCCTAATTTTTCTCCTCAAAACGAACTGTTTCGTACAATTCAAAAATGACAAGGATCATTTGTAGAATGTTTTTCACGAACCCTTTGTCCATAGTGATTCATTTTCTTTCTCAGGCTTCTAGAAAAATGGGGGGAAAGAACAGGAGTATGGAGTATTGAAATATAGAAATGAATTCTGCAAAGATTCTGCAAAGCTTTGAGAATGGAATCTCCTTGGAATCTCTGAAAAAATTATTTTTTTCTTTTCTTTTCTCCTATCACCGTTTGCATTATTTGTTCGTCGGTACTGTATGAACTTCCTCTTAGTGTCTTTTATTGCTGTAGTTCATTGTAGCTTTTTGATATATTTTAGCCACAACTATTTTTATTGACATATTTCTACAAACAAATATCACTATGGAGAGTCGGTAAACTAGACTAGTATTGGATACGTGTTCGTAATCATGACCGAGTAAAATGATGTCTGTCCCTAGTAGACTATGTAACATTTCCTTGGGAATTAATTGTATCAGATGTCAAACGCAAAGAGAATCGCTAGGTTTAGAGTTAGAGGTTTTGAAAAGAAATCCCGAAAAAAATAAAAAAAATAAACATCACGAAGCAAGAAAATACTGGCTATCGTCGTCTTGCAGTGCGCGTATATATGTTTAGAAACCTTAGACTTTTTAATTTGTTTGTAAGAGGTGCTTCTTAGGTACCTAGGTTATTTGGGTTGCCGAAGTCTATCCATGGCGTTGGTTCTATCGTATCTCATCTTATTAATGGCATCTTGGGAATTTTTTGGAAAAGAAAATTTGATATTATCTCAAGAAATTTCATGAAAGGTCTAGACAACATCTTTTTTTCAATTAGGCGCCTGTTTCTTCGAATGAATCCATTGGATCGGTAATTATACGCAGTTCTTTGTTCTCTTGTTTTTCTTTCATAGTACTACAGATCTCTTGGTAAAACAAATCAGTGAAAATACTTGTATAACATCCCAAAGAAAGAAAAAAACAAGTACTTTGACACGATTCCAAACAAATCAATAACGCTTTTCAAAAAATGAATTCTCGCTAATAACAGTTATCTTTCCAGAATTTCAAAATATACATATTTATGCTATTTTATTTCTAATTGTTTTAAAATTCACTGATAAAAACTGAAGAATTGCGGATTTTCTGAGGAAATCAGGAATTTTCCTCACTACGGAAACGAGACCTACAATGACCCAAAATCTCGAGCTCAGTGTCAATATTACTTATTTTGAAAGATAGAAAAAGCAGTTTACTTTAATTAAGGCAATAACTGAATCTCAATTAAAAGCAAATATGTTCAATCACGCTTAATTTCAGTAAGGTAACGTATTTATTACTTTCCTCCTCAATGAAGTATAAACCTGCAGATGTCTATTGTAGTCATGAAAAACAGTTCCAGTGAAGAAGAAACATTTTGGAAGTAATGTAGACGGTAGGTTTATTTCTACGCCGGTATTCAATGCAGCACGCTCGGTATAGACCTAAGATTAACTGCTTCTAGTAAAAGTGTTTAGATTTCCGGGCCTGGCGTTTGCAGCTTTGTTGACATTTCTTGTCAGCTTTGCTATTTCTTGTCAGCTTTGCTTAATAAGCCACTGGGACGTGTTGTATCTTAGGCAACAATTGAGGGTCGCCGTTTTTATTTTTTACTCGGAAGATTTACCAAGTTGTATAGAACTGAACAAGGCAAATAAACATTCGGATACACAGGCTTTGTTTAGAAGAACAAACAGGGAAAATATCGACCACACTACTATAAGATGAATACTACAGTGTGATTTTAACAGGTACATAAAAACCAATGCAAAACTTTGCAAGGCGGCAAGTGTTCTGAACTGAAACCAAGAACGATAGATAAAAATTGTAAGTTTGAAATTAAATTGTAATTTTGCCAGGTTAATTTAATTTGCATAGCGAAAACTACTTTGGCTGAACCTGTGAGTTTTCCGTAAGATTTCGTGAAGATTTGTTTTGAAAATTTCTGGCAACCAATGTGGGACCAAGCTAACAAGAACCACTTGAGGCATTAGCCAAAAATCATCATCTTCAAATCGCAAAATAATCATTTCATAGCCTTTAATAGTAACTAGGCAACTGAAATGAATTCATGTAAAACCACACACATTTTAAGGGTGTTGCTTTTATACATTATTCATGAATTTAATTGCCACCAAACGTAATATTCAGAACTTATCACATTTCAATCATCGCCAGTGGGTTATTGCGTAGCTTTGATTATTGAAATTCTATTCGTTTTGTCCGGTAATGATAGCGAATTGTTTGAAACAGGATAGCGAATTATTAGAAACAGGATAGTAAATTATCTCAATTGTATCTGTTTTACTAATGGTAATAATTGACTTTGTTGCAGGTAATCGCGAGGTAGCGAGACGGGAAGAGGAGCCGGGACGATCTTCAGTTCCATATCTCTAGGCAATTCAATTGGTGTATACAAGAACACTTACGGTGATTATTATCAAGAACAGAATTTAAGAAGGAAAGGAGTCATATAGAAGGCATATATTTAAGTAATTATCATCTCAAAAAGCCAAGTAAGGATACAGTTATTTTTTGGGGAAAGAAGAACTAATTCGTGTTGCTCCGACAAGATTTCTTCACATCCACAATATTTCTTTAAAAAAATGTCTAATAATTCTTCACTACCAAACCAAAGCTTGGTGGAACAGCCAGTAATTGACTCCAGCACGGGCGAATCATTGACTTTTAAAATAGTGAAGTTGTCTCTTTACGCCTTAATATTTGTGATCAGCGTCGTGGGAAACGCATTGGTTTGTATTGTCATTGCAAGAAGACGTCGCATGCGAACTGTCACTAACTATTTCATCTTGAATCTGGCAATTGCAGACCTGGCAATCACATGCATATGCATTCCGTTTGATATTCCAGTGCAAGAGAACAGTTACAAATGGCCATATGGACATTTCATGTGCAAGATCTTGTATCCTTTACAAACAATGTGCATTTTTGCCTCCATTTTCACTTTGACTGCTGTAAGTTTGAACAGATTTTGGGCCATAGTTTATCCACTAAGAAGGCAAATGACAAAATCTAATGCCACAATCGTAATTATTTCGATATGGATCATCTCATCAGGGCTTACAGTACCGTATATGTCAGTACTCTACCTCAATGGAACAGAGTGTACCGAAAACTGGACTGCTATTGAATACCGAAAGGCATACACACTATGCCTCTTTATATTTCAGTATTTTCTTCCATTACTTGTTATTGGTGTAGCCTACATCAAAATAGGCATTGAACTAAAAAAATGTATTGGACCTCAAATTAACGCTGCTCTTTGTCGAGCTCAGCGTGATGATGCACGTAAAGTAGTGCGCATGCTCATCATAGTGACACTGCTGTTTGCATTGTGTGTTCTTCCCAATAATATTATGTGGATATGGTTGGACTTTGGAAAGGGGGACTCGTATGAGCATTTCTGGGACATGGTCGCCGTCACCAATATCATACTATTTGCTAATAGTGCAACAAATCCGGTGGCTTATACAATTTGCCATGAAAATTTCCGAGAAGAATTTAAGCAATACTTCACTTGCGATCAAAGAATCTTCAATAATTTATCAAGTTCCATGCTTTCTCGCTCAGTTTTTAAAACCTTTCGAAACACGGAAGTCGAACTGAAAACCTCTCCTGTGACCCCTGAAGAAGTATTATTGATTTATGCAAAAGAGACTGTGTTGTAGTCGTATACAGCTTTTTCAAAAAAGGTTGGTGAAGGCTTAATTGCATTTTGCATGTTGCAAACCAAGCCCGAAATGTATGATGGGCGAGTGAGTCCAATCAGCGAAAGAACGCAACAATATGGAATTTTACCAAACTTTGTCTACACGTTGTCCGGTATATTTTCTTCTATGTTGACCGTCATTATCTTTTATTTTTATCTTTTATCTACAGATGAAAGTAATGTATTCCAAGGTCCAATAAGCAAGTTTAACATGCAACGTGTAATTAATACATGCATGCACAATGACATGCAACAAACTTCACCAACCTTTGAAACAGTAGTATTTTTACTTGTAATTTCTGGCACTTAATAGCTGTTCTAGAAACAGTTTTATGCTCTTGTGCTATCTTGGATTAAACAGATACATTTGCAATTTGGAAGGTTGAAATATATGCATCACTTGGAAGCATTAATGATTAAAATGGTTGTAACGAGTCCATTTTCATATCTGATGAAAACCGCTGTTTTTATTTCTCAAGTAATCCATGCAGTACCAATCGTAAACAATTCATAGGATTAAACTAATAATAGATTGGGCATCCAAACAATAAAAAAATCTAACCTAACAAAAGAGGTACTGTACTAAGGGAGCAATCAAAAAGCAGCTTTCGATTGGTACTGGATATTTTTTTTATTTTAATGACCACATTGGACAGCAGTAGCTAGAGAGAGCGAGAAAACATTTGTCCGGATAAACTTTCACTCGGTTCACTTGAAGAGTCTCAAATTTTCGTTGCAATTTCGTCAATTTGAGTTACCATTCATTTTTTCTTGTTCATTTTTCACCATTTTACACCAGCCTTTTATGGGTTTCCTGTGGTATTGGCGCGAGGTAGCATTAACGACCACACCCCTTCCAAAAATCCTGGATCCGCCCCTGATAACAATCTATAAATGGATGCCAAGACGTGTTCTATCTTATCGTATACTTGGTCACAGCGTGAATGTTTGAAATGGAATTTATGTCGATCTAAATTAATTTATCTAAAGGTTTTTTAAAGAACAGCAAAAAGATAAACTTACTTGATGGGCAAAATGTGAAAGCTGGCTTGCATTGGGATATCTGAAATAGAAATAATGAACATTCAAAACTCTGTTCTTATCCGTATTTTCAAGGAAACAAACAAACATCCCCTCAGAATATCTGTAAATAGATCCTTGTATTATCCCAATAGATGCTACACTGAACTTCTCACTAGATCATTAGTTCATCAATTTCATTTATTTTCTTAGTTTGTATGTTGCAGGTAGACCTGAACCCGGTTGTACGAAGGGTGGATAGCGCTATACTCCTTATCCAGTGGATAAGATTTATCCATCGATCGGGTAGCGTTATCCACCCTTCGTACAACCGGACCCCGAATAAACCCCAGCATTAAACAGAAACAAAGTGCAGTCTTCATTTTTCAGTTGAACTGCACAAAAAGGGTCTCATGGGTGTATCATGAAAGAGAATAGCAAGGGACAGAATATTTCATGCTAAACTTAAACTCATAATTGTTTGGAATGCGCCTGAACCAGTCTGTTCATTTCATTGGTCCGCATTGCCAGAAATATTGGACATTGTCAGCGGTGTTACGCATGAATGAAAATGAAGTGGTTTTCTAGAGGAAAAATATAACTACATGGTTTCCAAGCACATATTTATATTCAACTATGATGTTAGTAAAACAATTCTTGCCAAAAAATAGTTACTTGACAATCAAAAGAACAACTATTATTTTTCTGTTGATAAGCCTCACCACAGGAAGCCCATGAAGGACAAGAAACAAGTTTCAAACGTAAATCGTTACTTTAAGCTTCCTTATTGTATCTCAGCAGTCAATAGGAGCTTGTAAAAACAAAATGGCGATATTTAGGGGGTTTTGAAGCTGTTTGGAGCAGTTCTCTGTGGTTTCTTGTCATTTTTAACTGAAAACTACGAGCTAACAACGCGTCGAATCGCTTAAAATTTAACCTAACTTCAAGCTTCTTGGGAACCTACATTCTGAAGGCATGCTGTCTATTTTAAGCGGTTTTGGATTTATTAAACACTCGTTTGGTGATATCGAGGTGGAGCTCTTTTACTTTTAAATTTTTTCGAGCTCAAATAAGACGATTTTGGGGTCAAGTGTGGCCAGATTTATAGACGATGTATGGAATCTAGAGCTTTCGAAGCCTTTCGAAGGCAAGTAGTCCGGGAACCAATATGTCGCATGATTCAGTGATCATTTTACGCTTATTTAGTAGCTTGTAGGGTGGGTTGTTTGTCGCGATGTGGAGCTCAGAGGAAATAAAACCCTATTCGCCGTAAATAGAGGAAGCTCTATATTCCCCATACATTTCCTATAAGACTCGGCGGCTATTTTGTAAGCTGAAACGCATCATTGCGCATGGATGAGCAGGCTCATGTCCCATATTTCTGGCAATGGATCCATACCGGATCAACTGAACGTGATGGCACGGTCTACACAAGAGATTCGCGCTAATCTCTAAGCGCATGCTCACGTGATGTAAAAGTGGGACGGTATTTTGTACAATATACTATACTTTAATTGTATCTTTCTCGTCAAGCAAAATTTTCATTCAATATTCAAAATCACGTACCGTTAAACCAATTCAAATCAAACATACCGAAAAATAGCATATTTGTCCGGCTAGATAGGGTATGCAGGTTTTTGAGATGTTGGTCTATAGACATAACATCATAACAACAACAATTTTTTTGTTGTACCCATAATTATTTTGTACCCAGAATTGTAAGTATACAATAAAGATTTATAAAATGGCAAAATTGCAATAGACTCCCAATCCAGACAATACAATACACTACATCGCCAATTTTTTTATTGGAAATGCAGACTACTGCATGCTGCGCAAGCAACCAATCAAGTTAATCAGTATACAGCTATTTCAAAAACGGTTGGTGAAGGTTTTGTTGCATCAGTGTTGCATGTTGCATGTTCAGTGTTTGTTGCATGTTGCTTACTAGATTTTCCACAAGTCGAACTCGCTGTGTGTGTTCGTGGCGGGGTTCGTGGATAAGAGCGCGAAGCGTTCGGGGGCTGCTAAGAAGGACTTTTGAAAGTCTAGTTGCTAACCAAAAATCATATGTAAATAATCTGAATAATGTCAGGTCAGACGGGCCATCCCAATCATCCAACCCACCCCCCCCCCCCCCCCCCTTCCCCCCCCCCCAGGGTGGGGTACGCAGTTATGAATATTTAAAAATGTAGAAATAGAAATAATGCCGTTGGAACGCGTCCACATGGTTTTCTCGTGCAGCAACGTATGCCAGAATTATTTTCCGCAACAAATAAATACTTTTTTTGACGAAAAGAGAAATACAATAAGAAAGAAAAGTGAAAAATAGTACTAAGAAAAAATAGCACGCTAATTGTTGAGAGGGCTCAGGACGTTTGTGACGATCAATGATTTCATAAATTATATTATATTTGGCATATGGCATTTCTTCAGAATTTTTGACATTACCTTCAACCTTGGCCGATACGTAATTAAACGTGCCCGACCGAGACTAAATTTACGTACATTTTCCGACAATACAGTCAAAGCATTTTGTTTTCTTGGTTACAAAGGAATTGAATATTTTTATCCCTTTTCCGCCGATTTTTTCTTGATTTCGCCCAACGATTCTTGGTTATTTATCGATTAAATAATAAGATTAAACTTCCTGCACACCAAAAAACTGAAAATCCAAAAGAAAACATTTAGAAATGGGTAGAAAAGTGGGCTACTGTTGATTAATGAAGATAGAATGCACTAACGTTTATTAATAACAAACACGGTTGCCATGGTATCGTGACGTAATTTATCATACAGGATTTGGAATAATTTATTTTGGATCTCAATCAAAGAAAAGTTACAAAAGCACTGTATTTACAAAGACGAACTCGCGCTAGATGTGCAAATTTGAAGGCAGAATACCTACAAAGCTAAAATGTTAAACGGTTTTATTTAACAGAAAAGAGAACGAAGGAGGATTTTTTAGATTTTAGCGCATGAATGGAGTCAAATACCCGCTTTTGACCTTCTATTTAAACCGCCAATTGCTCGACAATTACTTGAAAAGTTGCAAATACTGCCTTTGATAAAACATTGCACATGGAGGATTTGTTTGGTCCGAGCAATTTCAAGAGAAAGTATGTTTCAATCCTTCGTTTCTTGTGTATAATCTCATGGCTTCTTGTTTGCTTGGCTACTCGAAGCACGGCTGCTGGTAAGATATAAGTTACATTATACTTAGAAATATTTATGTTTACCTCGAAATCATAAACTTTACTTTTGTGCAAGCCTTATTCGCCTAACATTTTTTGTGCAATGATAATGTGTAGGGCCTTGTGACTGTTCAGCGTGTGGCTCACAATGCAGTGGAAATATCGACTGTCCGGCAGGACAGTTCTTGGTGTCAAACGGAAGCAACTGGGGATGCGTACAATGTCCTTCGGGGTATTTGTAAGTACCAAGAGAAACGTCAAAAAGTTATATTGATTTGTTATTCTTTTATGAAGCCTGTAAAAGATATTTGCTACTCTTTGCCGCCATTTTGATGTTCCCAGGCATCATAAACTTTAATAATATACCATACATAACTCTTCATATACTGAAAGTTGGGTCCATATGGGGGTGCATACCATGGTAACTTATAAAGATTATTAATGATTCGTCTCGTCTCGGTCTAATTGGTATACCGTAGACCACGAATTTGTTTTCGTGTTGAGCAGTTTGACTTCATGTAGGGCCGAGAGATTTAATAAAGGGATATACAAATTCGTAACATTCATTCCTTCGAACGCTCGAACTTGAAATTTATAAAGTACATTACCCTGTATTATTGGGAAGGAGATAATTCAATTATCAACCAAATCAATTGGATAACTATTATAGGGAGTAGGTCTACCATGCCTACAGACCAATACATGATCTACCTTGCTCGTGTATATTATAAATATCCTTGGTAGATCTAAATTTATTACAATTACTGCTATTTTTATAAACATGCGAACTCTGTAGTTGCGAGTTGCCCTTTGGAATTTGGTTTTTCACTGCAGTCAGTCAAAAATATAAAAGGTACCGACGGATTATTTTTGATTGACGGAAGTTGAAAAACAAATTTCAGCATGCAGGGTGAGCTCGCAGCTACCAAGTTCGCATGTTTATGAAAATAGCCATAAGATCTAAAACTGGGGGTTGTTATGATCAAAGACAATTAGCATTTTTCATTTTCACTGTTTATGGTTTATAATCATATTCTTTTTTAGTTCAAGTCACTCATTAACAGCCTTCAACATTTTTCTTCACTCGTATAATTATAAGCTAGCATTTTTCTTTACTCTTTCCAAAATGCATCAATCAACAAATGATAGCGTTAATATTGTTATGACAATGAAAATAATTTCATTTGAATTCAAAAAGTGAAAAAAAAAAAGGAAAAAATCTTCCACTTTGATATACCAGTAGTTTTTGCCTTTGAATTACAATCTGCTGTATACCTTTGAGATGCATTTTAAACTGAAAAAATTGATTTAATTTAATATGGAGGTTGTCGAATATGTTTATCTTTTAAAATGCACATTTTGTTCATGTTGATTATGTAATTTGAATTGACAGTTTATATTTATGTTTTAATTTTAGTTGTCCTGGTGGACGAAATGCTTCGCAGCCATGCCCTTCAGGATATTATACACAAAGTCCCGGAAGAATGGATGAAGGAGGCTGTGAGGTAAGCAAACTTGGCTTATTGTGATCAACCCACACTATACATGTACAGTAAGGTGTCAGTGAGTAATTGATAAGGTATTCGTAAGTGGTTGCTAAGGCATCATTAAGTGGCTGATAAGGTATGGGTAATTGGTTGCTAAGGGATCATGATTTTCTTGTTGGCTTCTTCTCTTGATAATTTGCTATCTGCAGAAGGTTTTCTCCCCTTGATTCCAAGTAATAAATAGTTTCAGTTCCATGTGTATGCCACAATTGCTACATTAAATATGTTAATTTTCACTCTAAATCAAACCATGTATTTCCAGAAATGTCCAGCCGGCCATTACTGTCCAGTAAGAGAAGAACCACCTCGACCATGTGACCCAGGATACTATACAAATAGTACTGGTCAAACAAAATGTGAAATTTGTCCAGAAGGATCACAGTGTGAAAATCAGGCCTATAAACCAGAAAAATGTTCAAATGGCTTTTACAGTGCTCAAGGAAATTCCACATGCAGTATCTGCCCAGCTGGATATCAATGCCCAAATGGTCTTTCTCCTCAAGCATGCTCTGAGGGTTTCTATGCACCATTAAGATCATCTTCATGCTTCGCTTGTACTACTGGTTCAAAATGTCCTAATAAAGGAATGGCCGACCCAACTCCATGCCCAGTTGGCTCATATACTAACATTACAGGACAGTTATCTTGCTCTGATTGTGAAGCAGGGCATAGCTGTCTTAATCAGGATGCTTCTACATTATGTCCTGCTGGTCATTTTAGTAGACATGGTGAAGCTGGTTGTTCACCATGTGGCCTTGGAAACTATAGTGAGGCAGGAGCAACTGTATGCAAGACTTGTCCTGCTGGACAACAATGTGTAGACCCAGCACAGCCACCAGTAAATTGTACAGAGGGAACATATTCAATACAAGGTCAAGCAACATGTTTTAAGTGCAGTGCTGGACAGATAAGTTCACCCTCAAAGACATCATGCTTACCATGCCCTGCTGGATATTATTGTCCTGATTCGAGGTATTTAATTTAGAATAGCTCTATTCAAATAATTTAGAAATGATATTTAAAAGGCTGCTTTATATTAAAAAATAAATAAATAAATAAAAAATACATAGATAGCTCATAAGTGAATAGGCACATTATTGAATTGATTAAATTTGGTCATTTTGGAAGGTGGAATACCTCTATCTTATGATATGCCTGGTTTAGAAGCGAGTATTATTCAGTTTATTATTACAAGAATGTGAGTGGTTGTCAAAGAAATAGAATAGGTATATATATACAATTAATGAAAAGGATAAATTAATGCGATAGCATAAGCTCTACATTAACTTCTGTTCCAAGGGTGGTCCTTTCTGGTTTGGTCATCAATACATTGACTAACTGTGGTTTCTTATACACACTAGATTTAATGTAAGAATTAATAATGGTTTTCACATACATGGACATTTTGTTTAGCATGCACGTGTCAGGTTTGCATATGATATTAAAATATTTCTCCATTATACATAAGTTACATTTCTTAGCCGTGCTTGAAGGGCTACATATGTATATATAATGGTAATTGAACTAAGTGGAGTGCAATTTGGTCTGATATCAAACTCGCGATAACAAAATCACACGACCGCGTAGCGGGAGTGTGATTTGTAATCGCAAGTTTGATATCAGACCAAAATTGCACGACATGAAGTTCAATTATCACTTTATTATATCCATTTGGAAATCATATTAGATAGACACTAAATTTGTGATAAGTACAAAAGTATTTATTAATAAGTAGCTGTTAAAATCATCCATTTTGTTTCTTTTTGTAACAAAAAATTGCAGTCAAACTTGAAAAAAGCTACATTTTATGTTCCTTATTTGCTGTAATCTGATTGGCTGATTACATACAATCCTGTAATCTGATTGGTTACCTTTTCTAGTGTTGCATTGTGATTGGCTGACAAAAAGATGCGATTCGGACTCAAAATAGTGTGATTCGGACTCAAAATAGTGCGATTCGTGCTTGAATTAATCTACTGAGAGCCAATCAGATTACAGGATTTGCTAGTGATTTCAAAATGGATATAATAAATAATGGTAATTGAACTAAGTGGAGTGCAATTTGGTCTGATATCAAACGCGCGATAACAAAATCACACGACCGCGTAGCGGGAGTGTGATTTGTAATCGCAAGTTTGATATCAGACCAAAATTGCACGACACAAAGTTCAATTATCACTTTATTATATCCATTTTGAAATCATACTAGATAGACACTAAATTTGTGATAAATACAAAAGTATTTATTCACAAATAGCCAGTATTTTGTTTCTTTTTGTAACAATTCCAGTCAAACTTGAGAAAAGCTACATTTTATGTTCCTTATTTGCTGTAATCTGATTGGCTGATTACATACAATCCTGTAATCTGATTGGTTACCTTTTCTAGTGTTGCATTGTGATTGGCTGACAAAAAGATGCGATTCGGACTCAAAATAGTGCGATTCGTGCTTGAATCAATCTACTGAGAGCCAATCAGATTACAGGATTTGCTAGTGATTTCAAAGTGGATATAATAAAAACTTGTATCAAAAACATAAATAAAAATCATTTTCAAATATTCATAATAAATTTAAGAATATTTTCATTTTATATTTTCAGTACTCCATCCACTCCGTGCCCAACAGGCATGTATTCAACAGGGGGAGCATCATACAACTGTACTGCTTGCCCAGCTGGGAGTGCCTGTTCCAATCCTGCAGCCAATCCAGTACCATGTTCTGGAGGTATGTTCCAATCTTATACAGCAGTTTATAATTAGTTTATTTAGGATTACTATACTGTAAATTATTGAATGCTTGGCATTTGTATTACCTTATTTCTACTGTTGTTCATACTAATTTGTGAACTACAATCTCGATTTCCAAACCACGTGTCAGAAGATAGCCAAAATAAACAATGACAAAAGCCCCCCTCAAAATATAAGCTTATATATATATATACAGCCAAAAATTTATAGCATTGACAAAATTTATCATTGTAAATATTGCCGATAATTAGTTTTAAAGTGTGTTATTTAGATAGAATGACACTAACCTTGACAAAAGAAAATTTGTTGTAAGCTTACAGTTCTGTAAGCTTATCTTCTTACCTTTCTTTGTCTTCTTTTTCTTGAAATATTGCCGGTTTCCTTGAAGAAAAAATTATAACGAACAACAATCTTTTAAAGCTTGTTTTAAAGCATTTCCCCCTTGTTGTATCCAAGAAAAGATAAACAAGAATACAAGAAAAAGACAAAATGGCGCCTTTCCTTGCTTCTTTTTTTTTTACGTTTTACAAGCGCGCCAAACTTGAGTTTAGCGAAAATAGTACGAGCAATTCGATTGGCGCATAGATTTTCTTTCGCTGTACCTGATTGGATCGTTCCTAACAAAATAAACCCGTGAACATTTACTAATATAACTAAATACTTCAAAGTTGTTCGTTTTCTGTTTTTTTTTAGCGCTCATTAGTACTTTTTCATGGGTTTATTGTTTGCACTCTTAACAAAATTGACAGAAATAATCGATGTTTTGTTCACTGAAGTTTTCGATGTTTTTTCCTCCTCTATCTCAACTAAAGCTACCTATTCTTTGGCCATGTGGACTGAGTGCAAGACATGCCCGGCCGGTTACAGATGTCCACAGCACAAAACTAAAGAGCTGTGCCCATTTGATGATGCTGCAGGATATTATTACAGCACTGATTCGAGTAAGTACCAACGCTATAAGCTAGTTTTTTTTTATTGAAGTGTTGAGCTTTTCTTCTAATAACGTAAGTAAGCTTATATATGACTTTGTTATCTAACTACTAAACTAACATTTAGTGACATTTTTAAAATTAAAATTGTCAAAACGTACACACACAAAAGAGGTCCGTATCTCGAACACGATCGTCTGCCTCTTTACGACGGCAATTAATGCCAGTTAATCGATCCCTTGTATATCTCTGATTCCATCCAAAGACACACCTGAATACGATCCTTCAAATATAATTTCCTTGTATTTCACAAGCTACGTTTTAACTTTATAATGCTTTTTGCTAGTGATCGATTGTGCAAGCTGCCCCAATGCAACCACAGGGAAGATCTGTTTATCACGAGAAAAGCAACCAGTCAGCTGTCAACCGGGTGAAATTCCCAGTTCTTCTGGTACCTCATGCGTTCGTTGTAAGCCCGGATACTACTGCCCCTCTCCAACAGATACCGAGGAACTTTGCTCAGATGGCCAGTATTCTCTGGAAGGAATGACACAGTGTATCGACTGTCCAATAGGATTCCAGTGCACAACTACTACTAGCATACCAACTCCCTGCCCGGCCGGGTATTATGCCAATAACGTGAAGATGAAAGCTTGTCTACCTTGTCCTGCCGGTAGCAAGTGCCCCACGACATCTGGTCCTCCACAGCCTTGTTCGTCAGGTAATACTTCAATTTTTTAGTAACAACAATAGCATATCCCTTTTATGAGAACGCGAACATGGTGCATTGTGGTCTACATTATTTTCGTTATGCTTTTTATGATATTGTGTTGTTTACTGAAGCTACACCAGATTGTACCCTGTTTATTGAAAATATGAGTTTCAAAAAAGTTGCGGTTATCTTGGATGAAAAGATATAGTCGACCACTAGTGTTTCGATGAGTCCGTCACGTCACACACACAAAAAAGAGAAACTCAGACCGTTAGTAAATTTGTAAAAGTCAGCAGCCAAAGCACAAAATGCGCTAAGATTTAACCAATCTTTCTTCGCCGTTTCATTCCAATTCCTGTATGACGTCACATGCATCGCAAATATCTTAAGAAACTATTGGGGTGTAACCACGTGACTTAAACCCCCTTGAGATGTAAATAACAATAAAACAGCCTCCATGTTGGTTGATATAACAAGTGAATTTTAATGAGGAATGCTTTGTATAGTCAACCAACATGGCAGCTAGTGATGTAAATAACAATAAAACAGCCTCCATGTTGGTTGATATAACAAGTGAATTTTAATGAGGAATGCTTTGTATAGTCAACCAACATGGCGGCTAGTGATGTAAATAACAATAAAACAGCCTCCATGTTGGTTGATATAACAAGTGAATTTTAATGAGGAATGCTTTGTATAGTCAACCAACATGGCGACTAGTGATGTAACATGCACCCCAAGAATATTGAATTTTTATCTGGTTACTTATTTTCATTGCTAGGAACATACAGTGTAGCAGAAGCCGTAAGCTGTATTAATTGTCTACCGGGTGTAGCCTGTCCAAACAAATCGAATCATTTAAGCAATAAGGTGTGTGAATATGGAACATATTCTGCTGGAAACCTAATGGCCTGTACGATATGTACTGAGGGATTTTACTGCCCTCTAACCACGTAAGTATTAACTCAATCGTTATTGATATTGTATAAAGCTTTTATGTATCATAGTGTATAAAATACTTATGTGTTACAACCACGAATTGATGTTAAAAGAATCTCTCGTAAAGCTACGGGCACACGGTGCAACATTGCGCGCAATATTCCAGGCAATAGCCCACTTCTCATGCACAAAGGTCTCAGTACGAGGCTCCATGCTAAATTAATTTTATTCTTTCCTGTCATGAATCACTGAGCATTTAGCACAGAGCCTCACGTTGAAATCTTTGTGCGTGACAAGGGAAGCATATCTCGGAAGTGGGCTATTAATGTTGCAAGCCATGTCACACGACGCAATTATTGCACGCAATGTTGCTGAAGTAGAAAATGATCCTACTTCAGTAACATAGCCTGGAATATTGCGCGCAATGTTGCACCGTGTATCCGCAACATTGTACGTGATCGCGTTAACTCGCTAAATTCAAACCGAAATTATTATCATCCCGAGCCAGGAAAAAAAAAAGAAACGAAAACACAATTTCATATTGATTTGAACCTATCTTCTGATTACAGAAAAGCCGTTGTATTACGCTGTTCTTCTGGGACCTACTCAGAAGCTGGTGCAGTGGCGTGTACTTCATGTCCTGCTGGAAAGAAATGCCCCAATCCTACAAGTGTTGGGATTCAGGATTGTCCTGCTGGGGAGTATTCTGTTGGAGGACAGGCCGCGTGTACACCTTGCCCAAAGGGATTTGCATGTCCTTTTAATTACACTGACCAGAGGAAGAAATGCGATCCTGGTTTCTACTCAGTTGGGAAACAGGTCGACTGCACACCGTGTAAAGCTGGATAGTAAGTCCGAATCTTATCTTTATTTTCTTTAACATTATTACTTGAGTTTGATTAATAGAACAAAATTCACCAAGAGAAGAGAACTCTTATTTTGACCCCCAGGTTTTTTTTTTTTGGGGGGGGGGGGTGTGGCAATACGCAGCCCCCAACCCCCATTCTTTTGGGCCGCTACGCAGGTTACCCATGCTTGGAATTTAAGTCAGTGCAAGGGGTCCATTTGTCTTTTCTCTTGGAATTGATTATTTTCTTCCGGGTTTTTATAGAAATCTTATTTGTATGTTTTATTTATAGTTACTGTCCACGAATAGACTCGAGGATAGAAAAAGCTTGTGACCTGGGATTTTTTTCGACTGGCAACGCGTCGGCATGTACCATGTGTCCTCCTGGCTACGCATGCCCTTATCAAAATCGTGATTACCGGTAAGTAACATATGATTTTTCATTCATTTGAATTTGTCGCTGTTGTAATCATATCCTAAAGTTTCCCAAGCAGCGCCGTAGCAAGCCTTGAAAAACGGGGGGGGGGGGGGGGGGGGCACAAAGTCACTTCGCAACACCTGATCTGAAAAAATTGGGGGGAAACGACCCCCCGCCCCCTAACTTACGGGGAGATACTAACTAGGTGGTGTAAGTGTCAAGCGTGAAGCGGGCCTCGGATTGAAGCGGATGACGAGTGCGTCAGCGGCGATAAGAGAAACTTTGAGAAAGTCTACACCTATGTTTCTCGGGTCAAATCTTGTGTATTGTACGTCAAAAGAACTATTGGTATTGCTCTTCCTTAGTTTGTCGTCAGTATTGTGAATTGTTTGCTTCCAAATGACGGAAAACAGTGCAAAAAATTTAGCCTAAGATGAACTAAGTTCTATGTTGATGAGAACAAGGACCTTACATACTTTTAAAAATGAATCGATGTTTCGCTTTTTCTAGGGAACCATGTCCAAATGGCACTTATTCCTTGGGTGCTCAGATAGAATGTAAGATGTGTCTTCCTGGAGAAGCGTGTATGTCGACTACTGCTGGTCCTAAGAGGTGCTCTCCTGGATACTACAGTGAGAGGGAATCTCGGATTTGCACACTTTGTAAAGCTGGGTTCCAGTGTGCTGACCCTTCAGGTAACATATGAAAGTTGAGATTCTATTGCTGTTTTCTTGGTTCTCTCACTTCCTTCCTCCGTTCTCATGGTTTTCTTTCTTTTCCATTCCTTTCTTTTCCATTCCTTTTCTTTTCTTTCCTTTCCTTTCTTTCTTGCTTACATGCTTTCTTGCTTTCTTGCTTTCTTGCTTTCTTGCTTTCTTGCTTTCTTGCTTTCTTGCTTTCTTGCTTTCTTGCTTTCTTGCTTTCTTGCTTTCTTGCTTTCTTGCTTTCTTGCTTTCTTGCTTTCTTGCTTTCTTGCTTTCTTGCTTTCTTGCTTTCTTGCTTTCTTGCTTTCTTGCTTTCTTGCTTTCTTGCTTTCTTGCTTTCTTGCTTTCTTGCTTTCTTGCTTTCTTGCTTTCTTGCTTTCTTGCTTTCTTGCTTTCTTGCTTTCTTGCTTTCTTGCTTTCTTGCTTTCTTGCTTTCTTGCTTTCTTGCTTTCTTGCTTTCTTGCTTTCTTGCTTTCTTGCTTTCTTGCTTTCTTGCTTTCTTGCTTTCAGGATAAGGATAACTGCATGGGGATAACTTTATATTCTACTCATATAACATGCCATAAAATTTAAAATGTATAACTCATGCTTCCTGGTGATATCTTTAGCTCCGGCACCCTGTCCAGCTGGAACGTACTCGAATACTGGTTGGTCAAGCTGTCTGTCTTGTAATAAGGGCTTTATATGTCGTGAACAGTCGTCTTCCAGTACCCCTACCGATGGTAAGCAAATCACAAAGAAAATGCAATATGAATAGAGCAATAGTTTATAAATTTGGACAGTTTATACGAGCATGGGACTTCTGCCAAAGCGGAAAATGTGATTAATTTGAAAATACCGGTAGATAGACTTGATATGTAACTGGCGTAGAGAGCAGATACTTGCCTCTCAACGCTGTCGCCATGTAGCACGGTGTAAAAGAAAGAAGACTAAAAAATATTAAAAACTTTCTCAAACGTTCGTATTTTTTGTTTAACTTTCTATTTTCCCCCCTCTCAATTGGATCTGACGATTGTCATTTTTTCAAAGGCGTGTGTAAAACAGGAGGATGGTGTGATGGCCAAACGTTCCATCCGTGTGGTCCTGGGACCTACAACTTTAAAACTGGTTCAGCGTCTTCAAAAGCTTGCATAAGCTGCCCTCCTGGCTATTACTGTCAAAACAGCGGGCTATCCAACTATACTACATTTCCTTGTCCTGCTGGGTACTACTGCCCAGAGGCAACCAAGTATTCACGTGAATTCCCCTGTCCAGCTGGTACATATAATCCAGATACCATGGCAACAGCTCAAAGTCCTGCATGTCGTCCTTGCAATGCGACCAAGTATTGTGTAGCTGGCTCCAATGAGCCTGTCATATGCCCACCAGGATATTACTGTCCAGAGTCGACAAGAGCAGGAAATCAGTTTGCATGTCATGCTGGGACCTATAGTGATGTCAGTGGTTTAAAGAACTTCACAGAATGTAAGAACTGTCCACCAGGTAGCTATTGTCCGGAAGGAACCTCTACAGAACCAGCGGCACGTCCCATACCCTGCCCTCAAGGGACATACAACCCATACTGGAATATTGGGTTTGTCTTAAATTGTATTCCGTGCACTGCAGGAAAGTTTTGTCCATCAGCTGGCCAAGTCAATGCAACTGATATTTGTTACGAAGGTTATTATTGTCCAAATGGCACAGTTGCCGGCCATCAATTCCCATGCCCTCCTGGGTCATATGGTGATCGCCCTGGACTGACCGCTGCTGAAGAGTGCTTGACGTGTCCTATTCAAAAATCATGTGGCTGGGGCACTGGGTTGAATAACAACAATACGTGGCAAGTTTGCCGTCAAGGACATTATTGTCCAGCAGGTAACCAATTAACTATTTCACAAGACTATGTGTTGTACTAATGAATGCCGGTAATTCTCCTAAAGTGGGCTTTATTCTGGTGTTTTTTTTACTTTGTCTTATGACTGAGGCAGTATTTTTTTACCCTTTTCTTAGGAACACCATCGCCTACGAAATTCCCTTGTCCTCCTGGTACTTTCACTAGCAGCTCGGATCTTCACGATGCATCACAATGTACACAATGCCCTGAAAGATCCTACTGTCTGGGTGGAGAAGCCCAGCCCAGTGGAAGTTGTCCACCAGGGTACTATTGTCTAAATGGTACTCGAGTAGCCGTACAATGGCCTTGTAACAATGGTAGTTACAATCCTTATTATAGTAAAGCTCGGCAGGATGAATGTTTGGATTGTACTCAAGGGCACTTTTGCGAAAAAGGAAGTGTGCATCCAGAACATTGCCCAATAGGTAAGGCTGTAGGATAATGTCAGGGTTTTGTTATCGTACTTTTTATTGTACATGTTAGAAAATCATAATTAACAAAAACTATTTTCATAGTAAGAAACAGTTTGTAACATTTATTTAGAACAACAGCGAAGTAGAAGAGACTAGAAGGTCTCCCCAATTAGTAGGGAACTTGTGCCCAGCTATATATTTTTTTTGAGACACTAATAAAGTTATTATTATTAGTATTATAAGCACTCTTTTTGACTGATGTCAAATTTCTGCCTTTTCAGGAACTTATATGCCTTATGGCTATAACACCACGACTTCAACAACTTCTGGAAAGCCTGCAGGTTATCAGGATGACTGCTTACCATGTCTGGCAGGGCACTACTGTCTGAACGCCACCGTAACTCCAAGTCCATGTGGCAAAGGATTTTTCACCAAACCGGGACAATCAGTATGTAAAAAGTGCTTGCCAGGTCGTTACTGTGACAGTGAAACGACGACCGAAACTGAGATGAATGCAACTATGCAGTGTCCCAAAGGAAAGTACTGTAAGGGAGGACTCAGCAATGTCACCGAGGCCACACCATGTAGTACGGCTCACTACTGTCCACAAGGTAACGTTATTTTTATATACACTAATGCACAGTAACATGTACACCTGCAGCCCAAACCGGCAGCAGTTCTTCTCAAACCTCTGCAAATAGATATATCTATCTCGGGAGTAATGTTTTCCCATTTTTAGCGGATCACTTATTATCCTATTTAGGAATAATCTTTCTACATTTAATTTATCTCAAAGGAATGGATTCACTGAGGCACATTCCCCTATATTCGCTTACAGTGTTGTGTCACGAGGAAGCCAGTCAGAATAGCGCTTTCCACGGATGACGCGCGTCACAATGATGCATTATGGGATTGAAATGCAGACGAGCAAATCCCAAAACACATGCTAATATGCTGCAACTGGCAATGTTTTCTTGTCTTGTTGTTTCTAATTCTCGATTCCCCTTATTACCCTTGATACCACTCCTACCAGAATCCGTTTCTGTTTCTTTTGTAGGCCTAATTAACACCATTATCTTGCGACTTCCCAAGGATTTGAAATAAACATTTGAAAAAACATTTGAATAAGAAAAATAATTCGAAGAGGATTCTAGTGGTAGTGGTATCAAGACGTAATAAGGGGAATGGTGAATTCGTGGAAAAACTATGTTTTTTCTACTGATATTGATCTTCTTTTCCTCGTAACCGAAGCCTTTTTTACAAAGTTTGTCCGCTTCGATCTGACGAGGCTTTGCGATATTTCTATTTTTGTAACTGTGAAAAATGCTATTCTCTCCCATCTTGTTTTCTACAATGTGATGCATTTCTTCTAATTAGATTTATAACCATCATCACAGGTACTGAAGTGGAAATTCCTTGTCCCGTTGGTACATATAACCCAAGCGAGGGAAAGGGCACAGTTCTTGATTGTATCATGTGTACAGCTGGAAAATACTGTCGGGAACAATCCATAAGTCCTACAGGAGTGTGTGATCCAGGGTTTTATTGTCCGACAAATATCACCAATGAGGTTTCTAGTCTTCGTATTGGTTCGTACGGACCTAAGCAAGTTCCTTGTCCTAAAGGAACTTATAGAACACTGACGAGCGGGCGTAACGTCTCTGATTGCTCTCAATGTACCATTGGAAACTACTGTCCAGAGGGAACAGTAAATCCAATAGTCTGTCCCCTTGGTTTTTATTGCCCTCCTGCTTCTGGTGATCCACAGCCATGTCCAGTTGGAACTTTCAATAATCGCAGTGGTATTCATTATATTGAAAACTGTACTGCCTGTACTCCTGGATGGTAAGTGTATTCATTCTTTGAAATGTTTAACTTTTTGATAAAGTTTGTCAAATCTCATGTTCATCGTTTGCTTAGGTACTGTGATGCTCAAGGTCTACCTATCCCCCGTGCTCAGTGTGACCCAGGCTATGTTTGTTACAAGGGTGCATATATTGGTACCCCCACTGACGGCGTAACTGGTCGACCATGTCCCGAGGGAACATTCTGTGTGACTGGTTCCTATGAGTATCAGTCATGCAGCCCAGGTACCTATAGTAAAAGCGCCGGTGCAACAAACAACCAAGATTGCCAGGTCTGTGACCCTGGGTATTACTGTTCAAAGAAAGAGCTTACCAAACCGGAAGGCCCATGTAACCGCGGTTACTACTGCCCAGCAGGATCACGTAGTCCAAATGAAACTCTCACTCCAAAGGGGTATTTCACTCCTGATGGAGCATCAGACAAACAACCCTGTTTGCCCGGAACATATCAACCACACGAAGGCAAAAGTAACTGTCTACCTTGCCCGAATGGGTACTATTGTCCAACTAAGAACATGAGCGAAGCAACAATATGTCGAGCTGGTTTCTACTGCCCAATTGGAAGCGAGAAAGCTAATGCATGTCCAGAAGGAACGTACAGCAATTACACTAGAGAATTTTCCAACTCCAGTTGTAAGAGTTGTCCACCAGGAAAATATTGTAATCCAACAGCCCAGACCTACCCAACAGGTAAAGTAACAATACAATACATTATGATAGGAAAGGAATAATTTTATAACATAACAATGTCTTCTATACGCATATAGAATTTTTCGTGTGAATTTCTAAAAAAATGTGGACGATGTTCTGTGATCAATCATTGTGACTGTATGGACAACAATCTCATGGGCTGTGTTTGTTGCAAGGGTTGTCGTCAATCCTTTCCCGGGTGCTCGTGAAGCCGTTGCCCTGACGTTTCACAATTGTTGTTTACCTTGCCGCCCCTTTTCTTCAAATTGCAAATATTTTGTGAATTGGATCTGCAAATAATTTTGTTGTTTTCTAAAACAATTTTTTATTATTTTTAGCGGATTGCGACGCTGGGCATATCTGTTTTGGAGGTGCCACCAGAGGTAACCCGACCTTCGAAAAGGGTGTTTTGGAATGGGGAAGAGTCTGTAAAGCTGGCCACTATTGTCCTAAAGGAACTACCTATGAGCGGCCGTGTCCAGCAGGAACCAAAAAGTAAGCATCTCTGAGACTTATTTATTTTGTTTATTTAGATATTAGATACGTATGGTTTCTATGGACAAAGTATAAATTGTCAAAGATAGATATCTAAGGCCGAACGAAGAAACACAGCTTTTCCGCCCTCATATGGAAGGTGTAATAATTTTTAAAGTTTCAAATTTTTGAGCACTTGCTTTGAAAAAGACAGTTTTTTCCTTGTTTTCCTTGTTTTTTCAAGGCCTTCGAAATGACGGTAAAGTACACACATTATTTTCGCATTCCAACAGTTTTATGATCATTTTTCATTTTTTCATTTTCAGTCGAATGTGAAAAATTCTAATACTAAGCAGCCGTTTCAAAATGCATGCTTAAAACGCCAAAAGGATACGCTTAATTAAGAGGCGGATACACGATGCGATTTTTCAAAAACTAGATTGCACCGTGTGACCACCCGTGCGACGTTGTTTTGGGGTTCATCGCGCGCGACGTCGCAAAAGTATAACTCGTTTCCCTTGGTACGTGGTCACCGGCACGGTGCGGTCTCTAAAAAAATCGCATCGTGTGTCCGTACCTTGAATTTTTGCGTTGTCTTGTTTGACATTAACTTGATATTGTGCTTTTAGTCCTTTCACTGGTCGAACAGATGAAGTCAGTGGTTGTGATCGATGTGACGAGGGGTGGTACTGTAATGCTACTGGCCAGACAGTAAGAACAGGCAAATGTGAGGCGGGATACTACTGCGCTCGAGGAGCGATCACTCCAACACCTAACAACGGATCGACAGGAGGTCCATGTCCTAAAGGACATTACTGTCCTGATGGTCGGCAAGTCATACCCTGCGATCCAGGTATTTTATTGTTAATTCCAATTTTTAATGATTATCATCCGCTTTCAAACGTCAGCCAAGAGATATCTTCTTTGAGCGTCTTAACCACGCTTGATGTGCATAAAATTCGCAGATGGCGCATGATTTGCCGCTTGTGTTGCCACTCAAACCTATAATCGGCGTTCCCGAACATTTCTCACTGTTTCACTGCTTTGTCCATCGTAAGGGACTTCGTGTCTTACTGTTCGATCTTTTTGTAACTGATTTTTGCTCGGTTCCTAAATGATAATAAATAAATGAAATTACCTTACAGAATTATTGATTATGATTATTTACCTCTAATAATAATCTTTGTACCCTTTTTCCTTCACTATGTAGGATATTTCGCCAATTTTACGGGACTTTCCAGCTGCTTGGTTTGTCCAGCGAGTTTTGAGTGCACAGGCGGGACTATTGACCCAGCTCCTTGTCCTCAAGGTCATTATTGTCTTATTGGCGATGACTCAACGGCTAAAGGAATAAAGCAAGCCTGCCCTGAGGGAACTTTCGGCTCAAGAACCGCGTTATCACTTGAAATACAATGTGACGATTGCCCAGGAGGAAAATACTGTCAAGGAACTGCAAACAAAAACTACACAGGAATTTGTGAACCAGGTTATTTCTGTCGCCGAAGAACAACAAGATCGAGCCCTAGCGATGACAGCGTACACACTCCTAAATGGTTTGGACGTTGTCCTATTGGAGGATGGTATTGTGAAGCAGATACAATTGATCCACAGCCTTGTAATCCAGGAAGTTATGCTCCAAATGGTCAAATGATGATAACTTCTGCCAGTAAATGTACCAAATGTAAGGCAGGTTATTTTTGTGCTTCTGGAAATCAAAGTGATGTAACGGGGCCCTGTGATGATGGGTTCTATTGCCTTGAGGGATCGTACACCAGCCGTCCAAGTTCTCCGTATGGAGAAAGATGTCCCGCGGGTTACAAGTGTCCTTCGGGATCCCCTTGGCCGGAGGCCTGTCCTAAAGGGTCCTATCAAAATGCTACGGGACAAAAGGATTGTCTGGAATGTCCGGCTGGATACTTCTGTTCTGGTAATACCACAAACCCTGAGATTTGTCCTTCAGGATATTATTGTCCAAAAAACAGTTATGCGGGTACTACCTTCGCGTGTCAACCTGGGACGTTTAACAATTTAACTGGAAGGACTCAGAAGTCTGATTGCATACCATGTACGCCGGGATTCTACTGTGATATACAAGGTAATGTTCGATTCCTTACTGAAACTCTGTCTTTTCGAGCATCTTCTACGTACGTTTTCCAAGTTTAATCATAAATTAATATTTCTCCATCCATTACTGAAATAACACACATTTCTGAAATTTCTTGATATAAACCCCTTGCAGCAATTCAGAATGCAGCTCAATTTGGAGGACACAACAATAGGTTTACAATTCTCAGGAGATTGAAGTTCTTTTATTTTGTCTTCCAAATTGAGCTGTTTTGACGTCACGTGCAATATAATATGTTACTTTAAAATGTTCATTCTGGTGTTTGAATCTGGTTATTTTTTTTTATTAAGGTCTTGATGATGTTGCTGGTCCCTGTGACCCCGGATATTACTGTAGAAACGCTTCCATTACATCACGTCCAGCTCGTTTAAGCGATGGTGGAGGTCTTTGTCAACCAGGTACATTCTGTCCAAGACAGAGCTCTGCTCCACAATCTTGTACACCTGGCACTTATTGCGGTAGAACAGGATTACCTGCTCCGTCTGAAAACTGTTCAGCGGGATACTACTGCACTGGAAGCGCTATATCCCCTTCTCCAACCGACGGAAAAACTGGAAATGAATGCCCCAAAGGATCCTACTGTCCTTTAGGAAGCAAGACTTTTACCAAGTGCCCTCCAGGAACCTACTCAAATACTACTCAAAATAAAGATATAAACGACTGTGCTGATTGTACCAAAGGGTGGTACTGTGAAGGATGGGGAAAGCATGAGCCCACTGCGGAGTGTTTCGCTGGGTTCTATTGTCCTCCAAAACAAATTGAGGGGAACCCTGCAAACTATACTTGTCCTCTTGGTCATTACTGTCCCATTGGTTCTCCGGATCCACTGCGCTGCAAGTCAGGTTATTATCAAGATGAGGAAGGACGTCCAACTTGTAAGGTAAAGATGAATTGTTCCCACGAATTTCTGTTGTGGAAACTATGCCGTTAATAAGTAGTTTTATTTTTTTCTTAGGTTTGTCCTTCGGGCTACTACTGCGACAATCGTCTAGCGCCTGTGGTCCTATATCAGAACAGCACATGTCCTGCTGGCTACTACTGCCCCAATGGCACCCGTTTTAGCTTTGAATTTCCTTGCCCCTTGGGCACTTTCAGTAATACGAAGGGTATTTCTCGTGTGAATAAATGCAGTCCGTGTCCAGGAGGTTATTACTGCGACGAACAAGGACAAACAACCTATACGAAAAATTGTGCTCCAGGTAAGGAAGACGAACTTAATATTAGAATATGAATATATGAAAATTCATTGGTTTATGAAAACGGCATCATGCGCTAAGTATAGAGGCTTTGCACCATCACCATCAGCCATGACAGGAGGCACCACAACAGAATCCTTTTCTCCTATAACTGAATTTTTTCTCATGTAAATCAGATTAAACCAGATTCAATTGTTCCTGCCTCCTGTCATGGCTGCCATCACGTGATGGTGCAAAGCCTCTATTAGATAATGTAACATAGTGTTATGGACGTGCTTAACCCCGACCCATCAATCCATTCTTTGAAACGCAACACGCAATTCCAATTAACTGAGGAAGCATATAGTTTTGGATAATTGTTCATTAAAACTGGATTCATCTGCAGTCTTATAGTATTTGTAATTGGTAAAACGTTTTATCAGAGGATTACACAAATACTTGATTTACGATCCCAGTGAGTGTGTTTGAAAACCCCCTCAAATTGCAGTATCAAAAATATACTTGAAATTCTGTATTATATAAAACATTGTATTTTTAAGGTATTTCAATTGCTTGTACACCTTCTATAAACTGCAAAACAACAGTTTCATTTCTGGTTAACCAGTTCCAACAACTAATAGCACGTTATAAATATATATAAATACTGCTTTTAACAATGAATGATTCTTTAATTTGATTGTCACACAGATCTCGATAATAATTATATTGTTTTGTGTATCTTCTCTAGGATATTATTGTCGTAGTGGAGCAACTGTTTCGACACCTGAAGGTCTGTCAACCAATACAACGCGTTGTCCGCCTGGAACGTTTAACTACACAGATGCTGGACCATGTCCGGCAGGATTTTACTGTGAAATAGGTACTGCTGAACCAAAGAAATGTCCTCCAGGAACATTCAGTAACATCACGAAGAAGTCCACAATCGGCCAATGTAGAAACTGTACAGCTGGGATGTACTGTGGCGAGTACAACATGACGACCACTTCTGGGCCTTGTCAGGAAGGTTATTACTGCCCAACTGGTGCTTCTAGATCTGATTGGATTGAATGCCCTCCAGGAACGTATTGTGTTACAGGAAGCGATAAACCAGAGTTATGTGCAAATGGAACTTTCCGTAATATCTCTTTGGGGAAATCACCTAGTGATTGCTTCAACTGCACTCCTGGTTCGTACTGTGATAAACTAGGTCTGACGACTGTATCTGGGCCGTGTGCACCAAGGTATGTGTACTTTACAAAGCCATTCCAAGTTAAAATAGTGTGCTGGGCCTCCCATGGTTAAAATTCATAAAATTGCATTTTTTCCCCCGTATATTTTCGTTGGACGTCCTCCAGTGCAAGAAAAATACATCCGACATTATGTCAAGCCCCTTTCTATATTCCCATTAGCTCAATAGCTCAATAGCTCAACACTGAGCTGCTTTTTCAAACGGTCGGCTAGGGGATACTGATTGGGGACTCGTTTTTGAATTAGCGTTTACTAATTAACTCTGATTACCTCTACCTCAAGTCAAGTAATTACAATAATTGATAGAATTTTTGATATTCTTTCCTTCAAAGATATTATTGCCCTGGTGGCATGAAGCGAAAAGATCCACCTGAATTCGCTTGCCCAGTTGGACACTTCTGTCCAGGAGATACTTCAGAACCAATTCCTTGTCAAAACAACAGTTTTACCAAGACAACCCATTCAAAGGAATGTGAGCTTTGTCCTGCAGGGTTTTATTGCAAAGTAGCTGGTATTCCGATCACCTGCCCACGAGGTTACTATTGTCCATATGGAACAGGCGTAGATCTTAGATCTTGTCCGCGGGGAACCTATGGCAATCAGACAGGATTTTTCGAGGTATCACAATGTAAACCATGTGATCCAGGGATGTATTGTGCCTATGAACATGGAAGCAATTTTACTGGTTATTGTTCGCCCGGATATTGGTGTGAATATGGTGTTGATCGGCCGAACCCAACAGGAAACAATGCTTCGAGCTGTGCAACAAACTTGAATGGTTCATGCCCATATTTTGATGGGAAAGAAACAGGAAAAGGCGGTATATGCCCAATCGGAAAATATTGTCCAGAAGGAACATTTCAGCCAAGGGATTGTCCACCTGGAACTTATGGTCCAGTGACTAAGCTTTCTGCTTGTTGGCCATGTATGCAAGGGTTCTATTGCCCTGGTTCGAATTCTGAATACTCAAGTCGTCCATGCCCTTCTGGACACTACTGTCCAAATGGCACCAAAACGCAATTCGAGAATCCTTGTCCAATAGGAACCTTCAATAATAATACAAGAGGGAGAAGTCTGTCTGATTGTATTCCCTGTACGGCTGGCATGTACTGCCCCAGTGAAGGTAAGCATGTGTTCTGTATATACTTGCGGTTTTGGCCCTGAAAAATTATTACTGCCCACCTGTAATGTCGTAATGTTCCTTTTCCTCTACATTACAAAGCAATTGATTTTGATCTTCCAATTTTTTTTATAATAAGGATTAAGCTACGCCTATGGTAACTGTGAAGCTGGTTATTTCTGCCGTCGAAATGCTACATCTATGACTCCAAATCAAGGTGATGATGCGAATATTTGTCCTGTTGGTCACTATTGTCCAGAGAAAACTGGTGAACCAGTAGACTGTCCTAAGGGCACCTTTGGAAATGATACGAGTAAGTGAAACTTTGATATACGATATATAGCCATAAAGTTATAATTCAAGTTACACCCTTCAAGGTTTAAAAGTCATGCCCTTTTAACTTGTCAATTTTTTTATCAAACAATTTAGGCTATAAATCAGTTGACGATTGCTGGAACTGCACTGCTGGCTATCATTGCTCCATTCCAGGGCGTGACTCACCCGTCGGCCTTTGCTCCCCTGGATATTACTGTCCTCCAAGATCGTCAGGTAGCATGGAAATTGCTTGTCCTTCTGGTACATACTGCGGTGGTGGAAACAAGGAACCATCTCTTTGCAAAGAAGGCACCTTCCAGCCTAACAGTAGCAGGACTTCGGAGTCTGATTGCATTCAATGCACTGAAGGTAAGAAATGTCGTTTCTTATTAAATATTATTTATTTATATCATTCATGATGATATTCTGTTGTTATCAGTAACCTGTTCTAATAACCGCTTTATTATTGTGGTCTGTAGGGTACTTCTGCGACTCCCAAGGGCTTCCAAATGTAACCGGACCTTGCAAAGAGGGTTGGTATTGTCCAACGGGCTCTAAAGTTTCGACAACCAAAGAATGTCCTATTGGTTTCCACTGTCCAGAAGGCAGTAGCCTGCCCAAGCCTTGTTCTGCTGGTTTTTATACAAATTTGACCGGAGCTGCTACGTGCATTCAGTGCCCGCAGGGTTTCTATTGCGTTCCTTTGGACCTTAGCCGCAATGAGTCCAGAGGTTACTTCTCATGCCCAAAAGGGTTCTATTGTCCCATCGGAACTGGAATGGACTGGAAACCGTGCCCAGCTGGCACCTACAGCAATAGAACAAGTCTTTATGATGTCCGTCAGTGCGTTGATTGTGATCCAGGACGTTACTGTGGTGGACCAAATCTGACAAGTTATACGGACTTATGTGACGAAGGCTACTACTGCACTTCAGGTTAGAAATATGTTCTTGTGTAGCTAATTATTGTTGAAACACGCTCTAAGAACACTATGTCCTCATATGAAGCATGTTAATCCCTCTTACCATTATCTAGGCATTTCGGTTATTTTTTGGTTTCCCCAGCATGTTTGTAATATAACCATTAATCAAAGCACGAAAATGTGCAAACGATACTTGTGGAAGTCTGTAGAAAAAGCATGTTTTTAGTTTGAATTCTTGGGGTGCAACCACATAACTCGAAACCCCTTGAGATATAAATAACGATAAAACAGCCGCCATGTTTGTTGATCTAACAAAAGAAGCGAATGAGGATTGCTTTGTAATAGTCAACCAACATGGCGACTATGACGTAACATGCACCCCAAGAACACGAGTCGAGCTCCTGCTTAAGGCTACGTTTATAAAACACAAGTTAGGTAGCTTTATCACTCTTTTCATTGCCCGATTTCCCTGTCGCGACTAATGCTCCGGCAATCAGTGAGCGGCGTAGTAATGAAAACAATTGTAAGAAGCTCAATACGTTTATTATTTTCTGTAGGCATTGCTTTACCAAAGCCATACATTTATGGATACAACACAAGTAATGTTACATGCCCTCTCAACAAGTACCTTGGACAGTATACGGGTATTGGTGGCATTTGCCCGCCAGGAACTTTCTGTGAACGTGGTTCAGCTGTTCCTGAAAAGTGTAAGCCTGGAACCTATAATGATGTTAGTGGCAAGAGCAAATGTATGTCTTGTCCATCTGGATATTACTGTTTGACTGAGACTATAGATTATAAGTTAACGATTTGCCCAAGTGGATATTACTGTCCGAACGGCACAGAACATGCAAATCAGTATCCCTGTCCCCCAGGAACATTCAACAATCTCACTGGACAACAAAGTGAGTCATCTTGTGAAAAGTGCCCACCGGGTATGTACTGCGAGGGATTTGGAAACTCATGGCCAACTGGATACTGTAGTGCAGGGTGGTACTGCAGTGGAAATGCTACCAGCAACAAGACAACTCTTCATGGAGGCATGTGTCAACCAGGATATTACTGTAATGCAGGATCGACTCACCCAAGAGAGTGTGATGGAGGCAAATTTTGTGATGTGTCCGAACTGGAGAGTCCTACTGGTAATTGCTCGGCTGGATACTACTGCCGCAAGAAATCACGATTTGCAAGTCCAACAGATGGAACAACAGGAAATGTATGCCCTAAAGGCTATTTCTGCCTTGAAGGTACCCGAGATCCGACTCCATGCCCTCCAGGAAA
Source organism: Anthopleura xanthogrammica (assembly GCA_964019055.1). Lineage (NCBI taxonomy): Eukaryota > Metazoa > Cnidaria > Anthozoa > Actiniaria > Actiniidae > Anthopleura > Anthopleura xanthogrammica. Next base: position 6,539,779 of record OZ025210.1, read on the forward strand.
ATACAATGATGCCCTTCGAGCAACTGATTCAAGTTCATGCAAGCCTTGTACGAGGGGGATGTACTGTAATGGTACTGCGCTTGAAGAACCAAGGGGTGACTGTTCTGCTGGATGGTACTGTCCTCCCGGCCAGGTATCGAGGACTCCAGCTTCGTATCCGTGTCCAGCTGGTTCATACTGCAAAGAGGGCGTAGATCGGCCCGAAAAATGTCCTTCGGGATTCTACCAAAACGAAGCAATAAAAGACTTTTGTAAAACATGCCCCGAAAACTATTATTGCAATGCCACCTTCGGTGGAGTTGTAAATTACGACTCGTATTTATGCCCTCCAGGATATTATTGTCCAAACGGTACTCGATTTGCAGAAGAATACCCTTGCGATTATGGTACTTTTAGCAACGGAAAGGGTCTTGCTAGACAGGAACAGTGTAGTCCTTGTCTTGGTGGTTATTACTGTGGTCAGAAAGGACTAACAATTCCTGTCACTCCATGCAGCCCAGGGTTTTACTGCAAGCAAGGTAAAGTGTGATGTATGTGTTGTGTATATCCTTTCAATTATTCAAGGGGAATTTTCAGTTTTGCAGCAGGTTATTTACTTGGTGTAATAAATCTTAATATTTAACAAATATGTTTTAACGTTTTAAGCCAACGCCAAATTTTGAAATTTCAGGGGCTAAGACAGCAACTCCCAAGCAAGGAAATGATGCAAATATATGCTGGCCAGGCCACTATTGCGGAGAAAAGACAATAAATCCAGACCCATGCCCTGCGGGTACATTCTCAAACATAACAGGTATGCATTTGGATTTGAGCCGGCAGAAAATAGTTATGTTAACTTAACATTTAAATATACACTTAGTTTGCTTAAGCTTTGTGCAGATTAGATAAACGTATCAGCGGTATTGACGTCCATCGATCTTATATTTTCTATTTCTTTTTCAGAATTACATAATTCTTCTCAATGTACTGACTGCACTGGCGGTTACTACTGCGAAACTCCTGGTAAAACGGATGTAACTGGGCCATGTCAACAAGGCTATTTCTGTGAAACTGGATCGAAAAGCAAAACTGCTGCTGTTTGCCCAGCTGGAAAATATTGTCCCACTGGAACTGAAGTACCGAAAGATTGTCCAATGGGCACGTTTTCAAATACAACTGAACTTTGGAGCAAAGACCAGTGTATGAACTGCACAGCAGGACAGTATTGTGGTGCAAATGGTCTTACGTCTACAAGTGGTCCTTGCAAGGCTGGATACTATTGCCCAGAGGGCTCATCTTCAGAAATTGCAGCGCCCTGCGTCATTGGGCTTCACTGTCCTGAAGGTATGTACGACCTGAGGATCATTCATGGTTTTTATATTTGAATTTTCGGCAATAGGCAACAAAACCTGTACTTTTGTTAGCATTTTGTAGAGTAATAGTTTGACATCAACATTTATTACATTTACATTAGGAAGCAAAAGTCCAATAGATTGTCCAGCTGGCTATTTCACCAACACCACTACCTCAGCAACTTGCCAAATATGCCCTGAAGGTTTCTATTGCGTTCCTGAAAACGTAACAGCAGGAGATCCCAAATCCGGCTACCACCAATGTCCCGAAGGTTATTATTGTCCAAATGGCACGGGTCTTGACTGGAAACCATGCCCTCGTGGAACCTATAGCAACACAAAGCAGCTTCATAAAGCATCTCAGTGTAAAGATTGCGATGCAGGAAGGTATTGTGGGGAACTGCATGCTACTTCAACAACTGCGGATTGTTTGGGCGGCTACTACTGCGTACGTAGAGTTGATAGACCAGATCCTGTTTCAACCTTGGACGGTTCTTCGTTGTATGGCAACTGCTCCGCAGGTAAAACTCGCTTTAAAGATGTTACTAGTTGGTACATTTGTACTATTTGTTAGCGAAGCTTTATAATAACCGCGTAAATGTTTAGTAATATGTCTCGTAGCAAAGAACTCTACTATCTTCATATATAACCGTCTAAATCTGTCCTTTAATCAAAATCAACAGTTAAAAAGAACATTTGAGGAAACATATTTGTTCACTTCTACACAATATAGTGAAAATAACAAATAACAATTTATGTTCTAATATATTTTTTTCTCAAGCAATTGGAGATGTCTGCCCAACCGGTTTCTACTGTCCTCAAGGATCTCCTTATCCAAAAGGATGTCCTGCTGGTAGCTATCAAGACCAAAAAGGCCAGACTTCGTGTAAACCCTGTCCTGCTGGATACTATTGTCCGAGCAATTCTTCGTCCTTTTTAGGCTTCGTTTGTCCTGCCGGTAGCTATTGCTTATTAAATACCACACACGTCAAAGAGTACTTGTGTCCTCCTGGAACCTTCAATCGATTAACTGGTCAACAAACTTCGTCTTCTTGTGTCCTGTGTACTGGAGGAAAATATTGTGAAGGATATGGACTGGACAAACCTACTGGGGACTGTGCTGGTGGTTGGTTCTGTGTGAATGGATCCTCCACGTCGATGCCTGTTGGCGGTAAGATTTAAATGGTATTGTTTTAAAGGTAATTTATAAACTAGATAATAAAAAATATTTATTTCAGGACAATGTCAACCTGGCTACTACTGCCCTAATGGATCTGCGTTACCAGTACTTTGTGATCGAGGAAAGTATTGCCCGCGGTCTGGTCTTATTGACCCATTTTTCGACTGTGAGGGAGGCCATTATTGTAACTTGGGTGCAAATAATCCAACTCCAAATGACGTCACGACCGGAGATGTATGCCCTAAAGGCGCATATTGCCCAAGAGGAGTGCCGAATGGTCCACAGCTTTGTCCTTTAGGAACATTTGCTAACGTCACAGGATACAGGTTAGATCTTGACTACAAACTCTCTTGTACCTTATAACATGAAATTTTCGCGACACGTTAATTTCGCGATTAATGGCCATTAAATTCTTACTTTCAAAAAAATGGAGGATCACTTCATACTTTCGCGATACTTATTTTTCGTCACACTTTAATTTCGCGATTTTTTCGAAATCGCGAAATTAAAGTGTCGCGAAAATTTCATGTAATAAGGCATATCCAGGCATAAGAAGACCACGGAACATCTTCGTGAGGTGGAGGTGGGGCTTCAAATAGTTTTTAAAAAACGAGTAGGAGTGTTTTATCAGGTATAAAAGTGGGAGGCGCTGACTCAGATACTAGTTGGTGTACACTACCTAAACGTTGTTCCTGCTCATATTCGATGTTGTGTCCTTTTTTTCTAAACACAGCTGATGACCCTGAACATATTAGTCGTAATATTAATTACAATAATGTTGTCATTCTGTTTTTTCAAGGAATCTCACCGATTGTCAGGATTGTACGCCAGGATGGTATTGTGGTAAAAACGGTCTTCCAGAACCATCTGGAGAGTGTTTGAAAGGTTATTACTGCGATGGTAGAGCGACAAACAAAACACAAAATCCTTGTCCGGCCGGATACATCTGTCCAACTGGAAGTCCAGCACCTTCACCATGTGGACCAGGTTTCTACCAGAACGAGACCCGTCAATTCACTTGTAAAACTTGTCCAGCTGGGTTTTATTGCAACGATACGTATGGACCTGTGGTAAATTATGCCCTGTATGAGTGTATTCCTGGACACTACTGCCCCAAAAGAACGCGGTATGCTTCAGAGTTTAAGTGTCCACCAGGCACATTCAATAACCGCAGTGGTTCTACTAACGTGAATGACTGTGTTCAGTGTACAGGCGGAAATGTCTGTGATGAATGGGGTCTTGTAAGACCAAATAGGCTTTGTAGTCCGGGATATTTCTGTCGAGAAGGAGCAAACACAACAACGCCCGACTTAAGTGTTAAAGCTAATGCATGTCCAGCTGGCTATTATTGTCTCGAGGGTACGTAAAAGTACAATTTTTTTTTCTATCATTAGTCGCATCAATTTTTCGCTAAGCAGGATTTCTTTGATAATGTCAATCCACCAATTCTTTTTCATACTTGTTTTACCTCTGTTTAGGTATTGCTGAGCCTATGCCATGCCCAGTTGGAACCTATAGTCCGGTGACTAAACTTCAAAAAGAATCAGACTGTTTGAGTTGTACCGGTGGCGAATTTTGTAATGAAACTGACATGACACACACTGCCGGAAAATGTACTGCTGGTTACTACTGTCCTCCACGATCCATTGGTCAAAAGGAAATTGTATGCCCCGAAGGGAAATATTGCATCACTGGAACAGAACATCCTGAACCTTGCCCCTCGGGAACGTTCTCAAATAGTACTCAACTAACTAATAGTTCCGAGTGTATTCCTTGTACAAAAGGCTGGTACTGCGATGATCCAGGTCTTGTGAAGCCTAAAGGTCCTTGTCATAAAGGCTATTATTGTCCAACTGGTCAAACAAATAGCCGACCCTACATATGTAAAGTAGGATATTATTGTCCCACAGGAACCTCATTACCTAAGAAATGCTTACCGGGGACTTATGCTCCTAATGAAGGTATGGACTCGTGCGTTGTCTGTCCGACTGGCAAGTATTGTACAGGACCGTCCAACACAGGTTAGTTTATGCATTTTAAGACAGGTTTCTCTTAAGGTTATGTAAAATATTTACTTTAATAGGAATCGCAACCGTAATCCAACTCGTAAACCGTTGTATGACGCTCAAGTAAGGGATGAATGAAAGAAGCAAAAGCCAGGGCGCTCTCATGTATGTTCTGAGGAGCATACTAAAGTAGTTGTTTTTATGCTATAATTTTCCAACTGAACCAAAAATCGAATAAGAAGTTTCTTATATTGATAAAGTTCTGCGATAAAATAGGATACATTTTTGAGCAACATCGGAACTTATAATTTTTTATGATTTTATAATTTCTTAACTGAAATGTATCATTTTATCGCAGACTTTTATCGTTAAATGAAACAAAAATATCATTTATTTCTAGCGTCAATTACCTTTGGAGCTGGTGTATCTGGTATAACTTTAAAGCAGATTATGATAGACTGTCCGGCAGGGTTTTACTGTCCAAATGGAACTGGGTATGATTGGAGGGCTTGTCCACAGGGTACCTATAGCAATCAAACAGGCTTAGGAAGAGAGGAAGATTGCCTCCCTTGCGATGGTGGTAAAGTCTGTCGCGGAAGTAATTTAACAAGCCCGAATGAAGTTTGTGGAAAAGGCTACTATTGTGTGTCTGGAGCGTCCTCTCCTAATCCATATATGACGAACCTAACTCACTGCCCTGCACACTTCGCTCATGTAACTGTTGGAGGCATTTGTCCCCGTGGTCATTTTTGTAAAGCTGGATCATCATTTTATGAAGGTACTGTTGTTTTATTGAAAATTGCACAGCCAATTTACACTGAACATTTTTAAGTAAAAAAATATAGAATAGAATAAAAACTAAATAATTAATATTTCTTTGGAAATTCTGTTAGTTTTCGAAATGTTAAAACGGCCCGTCCAAATAAATGAGAGGAACTAGGGATGTCGATTACATATATTCGATCTACTGATCATGCTTGAAGTTAATTAGTCGTTATCACTTACATACATAAGCAGGGAAGCACGGGTGCCGTAGCGGTGAGAGCGCTCACCAAGGCGACCCGAGTTCGAGTCTCGCCGAGCTTGGTGTCGTATGTGAGTAGAGTTTCTTGTTGGTTCTCTCCTGTGCTTCGAGGGTTTTTCTCCGGTTTTCCTCCCTTCGTAAAAATCAACTTCTAAATTCCAATTGGAATATAAACAGTGGACGAATAGCTACTTCTAAATTTATTTATCTATTTATCTATTTATTTATTTATTTATTTATTTATTTATTTATTTATTTATTTATTTATTTATTTATTTATTTATTTATTTATTTATTTATTTATTTATTTATTTATTTATTTATTTATTTATTTATTTATTTATTTATTTATTTATTTATTTATTTATTTATTTATTTATTTATTTATTTATTTATTTATTTATTTATTTATTTATTTATTTATTTATTTATTTATTTATTTATTTATTTATTTATTTATTTATTTATTTATTTATTTATTTATTTATTTATTTATTTATTTATTTATTTATTTATTTATTTATTTATTTATTTATTTATTTATTTATTTATTTATTTATTTATTTATTTATTTATTTATTTATTTTTTTATTTTTTTATTTATTTATTTATTTATTTATTTATTTTTTTATTTATTTATTTATTTATTTATTTTTATTATTTATTTTATTTATTTATTTTATTTTTTACATACGTTTTGATTTAATTTCTGGGACTTACCGAGCTTTTTATTTACGCAGGTTGTCCTGCTGGAACGTACAATGATCAAGAGGGACAATCCTCATGTTTTGATTGTCCAGCAGGCTATTATTGTTACGCAAATTCAACTGAATATTCCTCTAACATCTGCCCCAAGGGACATTACTGCGAAATGAAGACACCTGATCCACACCATTTCCCTTGTCCTCCTGGTTCCTATAACCCCAAAACTGGATCCAATAGCTCTAAAAACTGTTTACCTTGTGATAGAAGCAAATATTGTGCTGGATATGGAAACGAAAAACCGTCGAACTCCTGCGCCCCTGGCTGGTATTGTCCTGGAGGAAGTGATACACCTAACGGTTATCCCTGTGAAGAAGGATACTTTTGCCCTGAGGGATCTTACAATATGACTCCCTGTACCCAAGGGAAGTACTGCGACAGACCACGACTTGCACAACCAGTTGATGACTGTGATCCAGGCTATTACTGTCCATTAAATTCCAGGTCTCGCACACAAAAGCAATGTCCACCTGGAAATTACTGTCCAAAGGGTAGTCCGATTCCAAAGGCTTGTAAACCTGGTACTTATGTTCCTGGATATAGCCATGCTAACGAGTCTGAATGTTTGCTTTGCGAAGCTGGAAAATTCTGTAATGTCAGTGGGCTTTCTGAGCCACAAGGAGAATGCGACCCAGGCTACTTTTGTCCTCCTGGTCAAAGCACATCAAATCCATCTGCATATCCATGTCCAGCTGGTCATTTCTGTAAACATGGCTCGCCAAAGGCTTCTAGATGTCCCAATGGCACTTACCAGGTAGCACAATACCAATCAGACTGTGACTTGTGTCCTCGAGGTTATTACTGTGATAGCACGGAATTACCAGTAACCTCTCGCGGGCTGGTTTGTCCAGCTGGTCACTACTGTCTACCCGGCACTAAATTTGCAACCCAATACAAGTGTCCTGGAGGAACCTGGAGCAATAGGACTAACCTTGTTGATTCAAGCGATTGCTTTGACTGTCCACCTAGGTAGGAATAATTATTACATCTCTATCGAAGTAACAATATTTGTCGAAGAAACAATACCAGGTAATTGTGCTATTGTTTATAATGGCAGTATAAATATGACCTATACTTTATCCTTCACTTGACTCTAAAGATGACTTCCGCTCAGGTTGTCGAAACGTCAGTCACATCAAACAGTCCTTCTCAGAACTACATCCACCCGGATGATCATTATACAAATATTGTTTCTTCGACAAATATTGTTACTTTGATAAATATCCATTCACCTGGGTTCAGACCTTTCTTTACAATTTTACATATCTCTTGAAATTTCCAACTAAAAATCTAAACCATTATTTCGTTTTGCTTTTTTAGGTTCTACTGTCAGCAAAAGGGCCTCGCTGAACCAGAAGGATTGTGCTTCGCAGGGTTTTATTGCATTGGTAATGCTTCACGACCCAATCCACCAGAAACGCAATGCCCTAAAGGACATTACTGCCCAGAGGGAAGCTATAAGCCATTGAGGTGTCCTGCCGGGTCATTTTCCAATGCCATGGGAAACCGAAATATAAGTGATTGCCGACCATGTAGCCCTGGAAGATACTGCTCTCCCAATGAAACCACAATTATAGAAAAACCCTGTGCTCCTGGCTACCTTTGTATATTAGGTAAGATTTTTAATGATTTTCTGGGATTTAAAAGTATTTTCCTTGATTAATGTGTTTATATCGTGCCTTAAATGTATAGTAACGTTTGCAGCAATGAGGAATACAAAAATACACGAAAATATTATGCTTGTGTCTGCCTAACGGTTTTTACAAGTATTAGCCCAATCAGAGTGATTACGTTTTTTGTCAAATATCAAAAATTAAATTGTCCTTGAGAGAAGTGAAAACCCAAATAGCAGAGTAAGGAGGAAACAAAAAATCTATGCATGTCATAGAATTTTTAAGTGTCCAAAACACACGGACATTTTTTAATACAACAAAGGTGCAATAGCAGTGATTTAAAATAATTTTAATTGAATTTCAGGTTCTTCGACACCAAAACCTACCGATGGCGTCATGGGCAAGCCTTGTCCACCAGGACATTTCTGTAGAGAGGGGACTGTTAGTGCGGCGCCTTGTGAGCCAGGATCTTTTGCTCGTGAATTTGCAATGCCCAGCTGTTTACCATGTCCAAGGGGTTTTACGTGTCCAAATACAACAACCGTTGAACCGACATCTTGCTCCAAGGGGCACTACTGTCCAGTAGGTAGTTATCTGACAAAAGGTGATCCATGCCCTATTGGTACCTATTTCCCAGAGCAGGGTGGTAAATTCAAGAACGAGTGCCGTCCTTGTCTACCTGGGAAATACTGCGACAATCCTGGACAATCTGGGCCTACTGGTCCATGCTTAGCTGGCTATTTGTGCAGAGGTGGTGCAAAGTTTAATGCACCTAATGATACAAGAAATCCGCACAATGGACCTTGCCCTGTTGGGATGTACTGCGAAGAAGGCACAACCAATGGCACCAAATGCCCGATAGGAACAATGAGACCATTCACTGGTGGGAAGACTGAAGGGGATTGCTTACCATGTGAACAAGGACACTATTGTGACGAACCTGGATTAGCTCAAGCTAAAGGAATATGCTTACAAGGATATTATTGCCCACCTGAAGCAAAGATAAAGTCTCCTACACCATCTGATTATTTATGCCCTAGAGGTTATTTCTGCGTAAATGGAACCGCACATCCGCGTGGTTGTAAACAAGGCGAATACCAACCTAATAAACTCGAATATGCTTGCCTGCCTTGTCCTAAAGGAAAATACTGCCCGGCAAATACATCAAATCCTGAGCCTTGTCCTCCATACCATTATTGCCCGAAGGGCAGCATTGTCCCTGAATTCTGCCCTAACGGAACCTTTACACGAGCTGACGAGACTGGTCTTATTGATCCTGAGCAATGTACACTATGTATAAATGGCTCATACTGCCAGATGGGTACCATTAAGGGTCCATGTGCAGCAGGTCATCTATGCTACATTGGTAATCCTACTCCTGATCCAGATGGATCAAACAAAAATATTGGCAGATTGTGTCCGCTTGGTCATTACTGTCTAGCAGGCGCCCTCGAACCAAAGAAGTGCGAGAACGGGCTTGTAATTGTAGTAGAAGGAGCCAAATCGGTGTCAGCGTGCAAGAGATGCTCAGCAGGCTTTATTTGTATACCTGGTAGTTCAATACCTACACCTTGTCCTGCTGGATACTATTGTCCCGTTAATGAAACAAAGCAGCCATGCCCTATCAAGACATATTCGTTGTCTGTTAAAGCTATTGATATACGAACATGCCTTCCTTGTCCTGCTGGATACTGGTGCAACGTTGAAGGTAGGGTTTTGAACCATGAATATCATCATCCGACTCGTTTACTGAACTAACATTTTTTTCCTATTTGTTAGCTACGGCGAACTACACCACCAGGCCTTGTCCTGTTGGACACTATTGTGAAAATGCCACCACTATTCCTACGCCCTGTCCACCAGGTACATATAGAGATAGTCAGGGCGCTGCAAACGAAACTGATTGCCATCGTTGCCCGGCTGGTTTCTACTGTCCCGAAACAAACGGAAGTATCTGGGGAGAAGCTTGTTCAGAAGGAACGTTTTGTCCAGATGGTAGTTCTGCGCCTAGAGAATGCTTAGCTGGATACTACTGTAATCGCTCCATGTCCCAGGTGCCTTGTCCTCCTGGGTATTATTGTCCTCGTAACTCGTCTCAACCTGTAAGATGTCCTGTTGGCCACTATTGTGATCCAAAACATAATTGTTATAATGACTCCAACAACGAAGCTGGTGCATGTACTCCAAGACTTTGTGATCCAGGTACTTATTATGTACTTAATTTACAATTCACCATTTAACAATTAGGAGACGAACTCGAGATTTCTATCGGCTGATAGTTGACGAGGGGCTCCGGCCCCGAGTCAACTATCAAAGCCGATAGAAATAAAGAGTGAGTCTTCTAATTGTTTTAGTAAAAATCTCAACTAAACTATACTATACTAAACTAAACTAAACTTCACAAAAGCGCGAAGGAAAAGCCGCCATTTTTTCAAAACAAGTCCGGCTTTCTCTACCCACTATCTATCGGCTGATAGATAGTGAGTACGTTAGCCAATCAGAATGCAGGATTTGCAATAGTATAGTAGTAGAATTTTACTAATATCCATTAGATTGAGTTCTTTTAATAGACCTTTTTACCGATGCGGCGGCCATCTTGATTTATGGGATGCTGAGGGGGCAAACGTGGAAATATTTATACAACATAGAGTTGCGGGTTACTTTCTCAAATAATCAAATAAAAACAAAACATGGACTTCAATGTGTAAAGTAATTGAAATTGATTGTCATTACGGCTAGCTCCTCATTAAAGGACCGTAGTCAAAATTTATTAGGGAAATCGAGAAATCCTTGACTCATTCTCAACATAAGTAAACCATTTACAAATTAAGAAATAAAACATTTTCTCCGTGCCTTCATAGCCTGGTGAAAACCGAGGCTATGCGTTTGGGAGAATTCGAGAGCAGATCAGTGAAAACCCGAGACGAAGTTGCTTGTTACGTCATTTCCGTGCCTTCATAGCGTGATGAAAACACAGCTCTCGACCAATGAGAGCGCGCGTACTATCTTAAGTATTTTTTAATTTCTATTCAAAAGACACTTTAAGCTATTCACTAATTTAGTCATTTTTATGTATTCATTTTAGGATACCAAGAAATTGAAGGAAGTAACCGAGGTAGCTTTGCAAGTACTTGTCAGATATGTAAACCTGGGTACTACAACAATGCTGCCAATAAGGGAATCTGTAAAAAGTGTCGTGGAGGAGTGATCTGTCTTGAAGGTGAGCTATTTCAGTTGTTTAGGGTTATTACCTAAACCTGTTTAGGGTTATTACCTTGTTTATTATAGCCTTACATGCAGGGTGGTTGACAGTCACTCAGCACGAACATATATTTGTTAGTGTGAGAACAGTATGAAAGTGTCAAAAGTGGAGCAATTTTGGGTATCAAAATTATAAATAGATATATTGTGTTGGGAATTAGTGTGCGTTGCAAATTCGTCACCTATCACCATTATGGTCATGGACTCGAACCCCGGACTCGCCATCATTTGAGTAGAGTTCAGTTCTCGTTAGTTTTCTCTTATTCTTCGATGGTTCTTCTCCGGGTTCTCTGTTTTTTCTCCCTAAGCAAGAATAAACTCGGAGTCAATCGGAATTCAGTGGATCAAGAGCCACAGTTTTGCTATTAAGTTCTACCCTCGTAAGAAAAAGTACATTTATTTTATTTACTCTTAAATTTCTAGGTGCAATCACGGATAATCCATCTGATAACGGTACAAGCTGGGGAGTTGAAATCACAAAGAGCTACTTGTGTCCCCGCGGTTACTATTGTGAATCGGGTGACATAACTCCGAGACCTTGTAGAAACGGTACATACAACGCCTATCTAAATGCGTCAAGTCCACTGCATTGCCAGCTGTGTGCTCTTAATCATTTTAACCATCTCCAAGCACAAAATGCTTGTTTCCCTTGTGGGTCGAGTGCAAGTGCCAAGCACCTTGGCAGTGATACGTGTGAATGTAATGGCCAACATAGAGTGTTCATGGTGAGTATTTATAGTTAGACGGAATGGCTTATATGTGTTGTCTTTTAGCTGAATCCTAATCGTAATAATCATAGCAGTCAAATACGAAGTGATTTAAACCGTAGTACAAGCTGAGGACATTGAAAATAATGCTAGAAAATACTGAAAACGAATAACAGTAATTTGAACTTTGTTGACGTTATTATTCGCTTCATATAACTAACCCTTTCGATTTCGCCTAATTGGCTTTAAAAAAAAAAAGACAAAGTTCAGGTTAAACGGTAATCATTGCTAATGAAATGTTACATAATTTACCAATTTTTACATCGTTAGCCTTCAGACAGGAGATGCTTTTGCAAAGAAGGATATCGCACAATGGAAGGACGAGAACAGGACTGCGTATCCAAGTTATATCCACTTTGTCCTGAAGGCTATTACAGAGATCAGTTGGGTGAATGTAAGAGCGTTGCTGCTTGGAATGAACATTGTGAGACAAAAGAGGTACAAAAAGCAATACGATAACACCGAGTTATAACACTGATATTCTGTCCAGACGTTTTTGTTGTTGAAGCTTTGGAAATTCTTGATGCTCGAGTTCATGGGCGTTTGGTTTCGGTTAAATGTATTCAGATGTGTTTGTTAAGTGGATGTTGGTTGTTTGGCAAGTTCATTTGGGTGGGTGAGAGGGGCATGATTCCTTTATTGTTTTGTTTATTTTTTATTTCTTTATTTTTTTCTATTCGATTTCTTTTTTTCTTTTCTTTTTTTCTTAATTTGATTATGTTTGAAATTTCAGTAGCGGTTGTTGCGTAAGATGTTTTTCATTTTCATTCCATTTCACTTCCATTTTCTCATTTTTATTTGTCAATACTACATTTACTGAGGTTAAATTGTATTTGTTCTGCGATTCAGTGTCTTAGGGGCAGCGTTGGATTTGACAAGGAACTAGGCCTATGCAAATGCAAAGTAGATGACCTGGAGGATGTTTGTGACCGAGAATGCAGAAATAATCAACGAAACAGGCTGACCATCATGTGTAAGGACCCGCCCTTCATCATCGTGAGAGGGCCAGATAACACCATTACTGTAAGTTTCATAACTTGCTAAGTTTAATTCGAGAGGGGAACTTTTATACAAGTAAAAATGGACAAAGTTTGTCAATACTGGCCTAATCAGGAATAATCCATAATAATAATGATCATAATGATCATCATCATGATCATCATATTGATGATGTCATTATCATGATTATCATTATCATGATCATCATCTCATCATCATCGTCATCGTCATCAGTAAAAAGTGACATCAAAATGAGCAATTCTATAATTTAATATTTCTCAACATTGAATATTAAAAATTGCTGCCAATACAACCAAAAATTTCGAGGTCGGTTGATTAATTTTTCAGTATTTTAGCATGGAAAATTGATTTTTTTTTTGCATCTACTTTACAGAACACATTTAACGTGTCCAGTCTATCTCGTGTGCCAAACTTTGAAGAAACGTTTAGTTCTGATAGATGTCCAACTATCGATGGCAAAGAGTACCCCATAAACCTGGCCGATGTTAACGGTATGTATCCGGGCGTACAATTAAAAATTTGGACCACTTCTCTGGGTTCTTATGATGACATTGTCACTGTATGATTTAAATACTGAAAACCTATGTAACGTTAAGGAGTTTCGACCAACAAACAAAAACATAAAGTTAAAACTAAGTTCCGGTTTCCTTGGTTGGCTCTTTATGATGTAGACAAGAATTAGGGTCACTCTACCTTTATGGAATCTCCGTGCCCACTTAAAATAAAGATCGTCGCCTGTAATCTATATTTGTTTATCATAGCCATTAGTTATAAAACTATTGTCGTAATTTCTTATCAGATGATGGCTTCACTGGAGTATACGATCCAGATGCTTCTGTTTTGGTGGATCTTCTTTCAAACAACACCAAGGAAAATACCAACATATCAAGCCCAGAAACTGTGGTGACGACTCCTTCAGCTAGACGTCGACGCAGAAGTCTGTTAGCTCTACCAACAGGCACCACATTCAAAGGCATTGCTAGCCCAACGACGTGCTTGGCCCATGGCTCAACCATGATATGGATCGTTAATAATGATAACTATCCAATATATGACACAGACAACTTGTACAATACCAATCCTTATTTTGACTATGGTGCGTTCAGAAATCTACAAGAGCGACATTCACAGAAATCAACACAATATACCATGTTTGCATTCAAGTTTGAAACCCCTGGTGTTTACGTGTTCAAATCTAGTAACAAGGACGAACGCAAGATGGTGAGTTAATCGCGTACAATATACAAAGAGTAATTTGTCCCACATTAACACAAAAATCGGGTCTTCTTAGGGTTCTTTGTATTGCAGGGTATCGTTTAATTGTGTTCATGCCTCAGGTACACGTCCTGCAACCCCAAGAAAAACCCCAAAAATCTTTATACTAAATTACTGGCATATCAAATATTCCAGTTGTTACCTTGCTTGTTAGTGATCAGATGCTTAATCAAATATTTCATATACTTTGTATTTCTAATAGTATATTAGAGTCATGGCAATGGGAGCTCAATGTGCCGAAGATGGTCCCTTCTTCTCCACCACACCCCGTGCTGTCATCCAGAATGGTATGGCCATATCACGTGATATCCTAATCATGCCTGACTGGGCTTTGATTGGTGCCATGTTGGGAAGCTTTTTCTTGTTAATGGTGATACTTGTTCTTGGACTGGTAAGTAGGATCTTTAATAACACTACAATAACCTATATAGACTGGATCTCGCATGAATGTGAAACGGCAAGGTGCATGCCACCGTCAAGGTACGAAATAATCGCCTTCACAGTTCTCTGGCCATCTCGAAAGGTAGCTAGGCCTTTGCATCTAAGAGAGATGAACAGCAAGCTTGCAATGATAGAGACGTGAATATTTGTCCAAGGTGTTAAAAAAGGTCTCTATCATTGCAAGCTCACCGTTGGTCTCGCTTCGATGCAAAGGCATGGCTACCACACGCACAGCGCTTGAGGTTACGGCTCATCCACTGAAAAGAATATGGTACCGTGACCATCACAACACTATACGTATGTGCCGTGACATTTTCACAGATACGAAGTTGCTGACGACCGTGTTGTTTTTTTGTTTTTTTTTTTTAAATATGTTTTTGATCATATTTTCCGACCGTTTAGCTTGTCTTCCGTAAACACGGCTGGACGAAAGTCACATTCAAGTTCCCGCGCTATCGAGTGCTCGCCCAGCGATTTAACTTCGATGACTACTCATCTAAAGGCTCCACAGTCCATCCAGCGAAGAAATACCATTACAAAACTGCTGCTGTTGAAGCTATCAGTGATGTCCCCCCATCTGCTGTTGCTGAACCAAACTCAGGTATTCTAATAGCATCCTTGCAACTTCCCTGTAAACATGGAAAGGATTTCGAAAAAAGGCTAAAAAGTGAAGCCACTGGCTTAGCACAATTTTCGAGGGCCATAAAGAAGTTTAAATTTTACATACCTACTTATTTACCTCCCTCCGTCCCTTCCTCCTTCCTTCGATCATCATCATCATCATCTTTCATCTTGCCTTCAATGTTGTATTATTCATCATTATGCCACACTACTCCCTGTTTTGGTTCGTAAGGACATTGATAACATACAGTTTTGTGCTTTCATTGTGAGTGAACGGTAGTCTACCTGACCCTAGTATTTAGTATTCACTTTTCATTTACCAGGCGCACTTGTCGTGAAAAGTGACGAGTTCTGGGATTACGACCAGCAAGTGGATATGGAAGGATTCTCGTCTGGTGATTTCTATTCTATATTAGCCAAACAGTCTCGTGAAGTAACCGCAGCCATATCTCGCCAGAAAGACCAGGCCAAACAATTGTACCAAAAGGTGAATCAACAGACGGAGTCACTCAAGGGACTCTGGATTGCGAAGCTGAATCTTCGTGGACGTGCTGCCATGGCAACGCCAGAAGATATTCGAGCATATGACGAAAAGAAAAATGAGGTACCTAAAGTGACGATTCAATATTGGAAATGTATTTCGGATTAGGAATCCGTTAATTTTAATGCATACGATGCTTTAGTCTAATTTTCTATTGTTTTTTGCGCAGCTTGAAGATGAGCTTGAACGTCGTAAAGACCTGGGCTTTAAGTTCCAGCAGATCCTACGTAAACAGAAATCAATCTGGAATGATGATGAAACGGCGAGGGAAGCTCACCGTGTCGTGTTCCAAGCAACTCTGAGAGAAGCAAATAGAATACTCAAGGCTTATTCAGAAAACCCATCGAAAAATGGAGAACCGATGGATGAGTTCAATGACCAGCTCGAACACAAGTATGTCGTCATAAAACATCTTTCATGACTTGTAATGAAATGATGAACCATTCCTAATATTGCACGGCCGTTTTTATTTCTAATTTCCTCCTCGTGGTAGTCACCCATAACAATAGTCATCCATGACTTTTTGCAACCGAGGCACCAGAACTTTGTTCCGTGCAAATTCATTTATGTCCATCAAGATATTAAATAATATAGATTTATAACAGGATCAAACTATGATTAACAGGAAATCTGGCAGTCGATTCTCAGCTTATTTCATATGGAGTTGCTAGATTGCAAGATGCTGTCGCAAAACCTTGCTAATTTTAATGTTTTTTCCCTGTAGGATTGGTAGTAGAGTTGATAGTCTTCTTCAAAGACTAGAGGTAGAAGTCACCAGTGAATGCCAGCGGCGAGGAGCCTGGGCTCTACTCGGCGAGTTCACAGGAGCCAGGCTTTGTACAGTTGAAGGGGAAGTACTAGGACATGATAAATTGTTCAATGCCGATGGAAGTGTTAGTGCTACAGATATGATCACTACGGATGCCAAAACAGGGTTGTTGATGCCAAACTCCGAGACGGCGAACATGTTGCTGTCAGATAACGTGACCAATGTTCCCGTGCCAACATATTTCTTCTTGAGTCCACAATCTGGACAAGTTATGCCAATTGAAGGTAAGTGCCTATAGAAGACATCATTACATCGCAAATTAATTCGGAAGGAAAGCACGGTGGTGCTTGGTATTAGTACAATACTACCTTTCAAAGTTCCCTGCGTCATTTTGAAGGGTAGCCGTGTGTTTGCATCGAAGTTAGACGAACGGTGAGCTTGCAATGATAAAGACATGTCAATAAAGTCGATAATTTTGAACTCACCGTTCGTCTGAATTCCATGCAAAGGTCCGGCTACATGAATGGGACTATCTCCTCTAATTCTTTCCCCTGCATAAATCACTTGTAGATTAAGTATGATCATGTAACTAAAGCCACGGCTTTGTTAGATACAGAATAAATATAGTTTTACCCCGCAGTATTGCTGGTTTTCAATCATCCCCGGCCAAGAGAATAAAATAACAAAAGACATGGCGGCCATGTTGGTTGACATAACAGAAGAGACTAATGACAAGGTTTTTTTTTAATTCAACCAAGATGGCGCTTGTGAAAACCAGCAATAGAGGCGACCTGATTATTTAATTTGTTGTCAACTGTTTACATATCTTTATAAACCTCTTACATTTTTATCATTTTAGGGAATGTTTCGTATGATGCTCTGTCTTCTCGACTGGTAATTACAAGCGATTCTATGAATGCCGATGCAGCTAGTTCATCTGAAGTTCTTATCCCTTACATCCCTTACCCACTTAACCCTGAAACCGGCGTTCCGGTGAAGACTTCTTTTCTATCAGTCGAAAAACGAAGTGATATGAGGTTAAATGGTAAAATGATCTGCAGCAAGACTGGGCTACCTGCACCTATTCTTGGCATGACTATTCACCCAGAAACAAGTAAGCGTTTTATGAAGTCAACGCAAGTAGATAGTTTATTGGTTCATTTGTTAAATATTTTTGTTTCCATTTAAGGCACTGCGTATCCCGTTGGTGGATGTCATCATGATCCAGTTACTGGCCTCCCCGTTGCCATAGAGATAGGAGGCATGATGTTAGATCCTAATACTGGTCTGCCAGTCCCCATCACAAACGTAACAATCGATCCTTGCACAGGAGAGGTGATTCCTCTTGGAGGTACCTCTGGGGATAATGAGCGTGGAGATGAGATCCCCATACTTCTTGGCGATAGCTTCATGGAGCCGTTGTCCTCCAGACCACTCAAGGTCACAAGTTCACGATTGATAGGCGATGATGAAGAACTCGAACTCGAGCCTATTGGAGGTGGATACGAGCTTGTTCTAGACGTAGGCGAGCTTTACCACCAATTCCGTGTGATTGACACATTACGAGCACTAAAGGATGCTATCACAGGGCCGCAAGCAAGTAGTGGACGTCACGAGACCAGCCTTCTTGAGTCAGCCATTAAAGATTTGTCGAGATTACGTGGTAAAGCACTGACGCATAGATTACGTTTCCTCCACGATATCATGCGAAGGGAAGAAAGAGCAACACTACTCCTAGAGAACGGTGGCAGCCCAGGCATGTACGAGTTCTCGGCGACAGGACAGCTACTACCTATCTTGGTAGGAACTGCTTGTAGGGATCCCTCAGGAACAGAACTAGATGTTCCCATATTAGGCATAGAAAAAGACCGAGAGACAGACAGCATCATTCCACTTGGTGGCTCAATGGAAGATCCTACTGGTGACGGTTTGGTTCCGATAATGATTGGCGAGAAGGCTGTAGATCCAGTAACTGACGAAATGTCAACGATCTGTGGTGTGAGGCTTAACAAAGAGTTTGGTGTCGTGGAACCTATGACTTTGTCTTCGAGCGCACAGAAAAAGAGAAAACCATCGCCTGGGGCGGTTAGTATTGAAAAAATAGAAAACGCGCGCACGTGCTGTGTGCTCTCATAAAGCATGCGCCATCAACCAATCGAATTGCGAGGATAGTTATTATGTAAAATCTAGCAAGTGTCACTAATATTACTGAACAACCATTTGTCCCATCAAGTTTTATCGTCCGTTTGTCATACCTCATAGGGCTAATGACTTAATCAGTTCGAATTTGTTGCTCTCAGGTTGCTCTGTTAGAAGATGAGTTAGCAGGTCGTCGTAGTTTTTGGCGTCGGCAGCGTCACCGTGAGGAGGAGCAGTCCGTTATCGAATCAAGTTTACACCAAGATCTATTGAATGACCAGTACCTTACAGCTGCGAAGGTCAAGGAAAGGTTGGAGTCTATTCGTGAAGGTAAGTCAAGAAAAATGATATTTTTTTCAAAAGTCGTAAAACAGGCAGCTAAAACTGTAAGACCAAAAGATGAACAAGACGGGAAAATTAAAACAAGAGAAGAGGATCGTTTGTTTATGCATCGATCTGTTGTATAATGATCATTCTATTTCACGTGCACAGTGAAGCACACATGATCTCAAAATAACTCGCTAGATGGTACTGCCTTTGCTCTGCAAAAGATCCGATCTTCATGCATGGGTTGACGAAGTGAAATGACAGTCCTTCCGAACTAGAGACGTTTGGTGGGTTTCACTTGACGTCATTTCCTGTCTCGTGCGGAATGTTCATCAGTTGAATCGCAAGCTTTCGGTGTTTCATCACCATTTGGAGTTAAAAATGAGATTCAAAGCTGATTCAAACCCTGCACTTCCCAGGGACTTCCTGTCCAGTGTACCCTTTCAAGTATTGTAAAGAAATAATGTCACTCAATATTGATATCTTTGTTTATACAGAAACATCTGCCCTAGCTGATGCCGCTCACCGAGAAGTTCAACGTCGTAGCGATGCATCCATTGATCACGCAGCAGCCCTTCCCGCTGATGTGGTTGCTGTATTAACGTTATTTGACGAAGACGAACGCAAGTATGAAGAAGATCATTGCACGGCTCACAAGAAATTCATCGAGGCCATTACAAGGTTCTTTGACAAGATTCAGGCTGAAGAATACAAATATAATTCACGAATGGAAGAACTCGAGGTAAAGTTTTCTCCTCTGGAAAATTCTTATTAGTGTGGGTGGTAGGGATCATTATCTTATGCCAGGGTATCCCTATATTCTACTCATTCTATTAAGCATGTGTGTTGCTTGCTAAGTGGTAGAGTTAGAATAGACAACAGAGTCAACATGACCTTAATCACCTTCTTGAAAACTAAAATTTCGAATTTTTATATGTCATTTAGGGAGCCTTGAACCCCGAGGCTGAGGCAGCCGTCACGGAGCGGTTCGTCCTGGCTAAAGCACGTCTCCGAGGTGAATTACAAGACCAGCTGCAGAGTCGTACAGAACAGGTTGATGAAAGTCATTCGTTGCTAGAATATCTGAGACACAAAGCAGAAGTATCAGCTCTAGAAGCAAGGGTAAATTAATATAATTACTTGAAAATTATGAAAACATAATTACTTGAAAATTAACTTAAGTACATGTTTTCTTGTCTATTCTTTAAAGATCGTTTTAACCGGTGGTACCGCCCTCGCTGGCGACTATGAGGTTTCGTTACTTGGTATCTATGGTGATGACATACCGCTGCCAGAAACTAACCGAGAAATGATACCACTCCTTCAAAAACTTATCAAATTGCTCCAAGAAGGCGGATATGTTATGCCAAGCGGTGCCCCTCAGATCCTACCACAAGCTGGGTTCACCATGCTTGACAAAAAAGAAGTCGAAGCACCAGGCTTTATGGCTAGTCCACAAGCTCAACAAGGTAAGCGATCGAAAATTGGATGAGAGAAGAGAAAAGGATGGAAGGGAAAAGAACCAATTCTTTGTTAACCACTTGCATTTAGCTGAAGAAAAAAAGGAGGAAAAATGGTTAACGGAATCACTTGAAATATTTTTTTAGGGATTATTATGGGTGTGCAACAGCCATCAGCATTATACTCGATACAACGTGGAACTGTCGCAGAACCAAATAAGCAAACCAGTTTGGTATCAAAAGACGGTCAGTCTCGTGTTGAGGACGGCCCTGGATTCTCTGTTGCTGATATAATAAATAGCGTGGAGGTAACACAGATGGGTGAGAAGTACAGTAGTGAGTCTGTAACAGTTGCTGATATAACATCGTCCGGTACGCTGACAGAAGAAAAACGCAAAGAAATCCAGAAAAACCTGATGGAAAAGCATACCATGGAATGTGCGCAACTGGAAAACGAATTACGATCCAACGAAATCAAGGCTATAACTGATGTGATCACCGAATACGAGCAGAAAAAGGAAAAAGCCTTGACTAATTTGAAGGAGGAACTTAGGCAGAAACTAAAGAGTGCAAGCAGTGAAGAAGAGAAGGAGGCTCTTCTGATGGAATACGGCAGCAAGATGACCCGGGTACAGGATGAAATCGAAAGAGAAAAACAGAAGAAGCTGAGAGACGTCAGAAAGCAGCTTAAAGCTGAAAGATTGAAGAGAAAGAAGGATCTCTATTAGTAAGTATTTTTGATTGCCTGGGTTTCCACTTTAATTATTGTTATTATTTCCCAATACAACCACCCCTCTTGCAGAGGATTATCGGTTGGGCGGTCAGCTGATTACATGTTTTGAAATTAGGATTTCGAAACTGGTTCCATTATCAGCTTCTACAAAAATAGAGTCATAGATTTACCGTTCTTGGATAGAAAGACAATCTGAAATACATTTGACGGGGAGAAGACTGTTTTTCGACGTCTTGAGTTTCTAGTAGGCTTTTTTAAGTTGTTTCATGGGTCGACTGCCACACGTGTTTATTAGCATCCTATGTCAATACCTCCAACATGGCCGCCACGTCTTTTGACTCTCTTGGGAATCCCACACCACATCTATCATCTTGATTTCGTTCCAAAACATCGCCCTTCCATCGTATTAGCTTCTTCATTACCATTCTGGACGATTGTTGGTTTTCGTTCTTCCACTGGGTCTCATGACAAACGCATGGCAGCCGTGTTGGTGCACAAAACAATAGCTAACAAGAAACTCTTTTGTTAACTGTACGCCAATATGGCTGCCATGACGTCACGTGGAAACAGAACAAAAATTATCTTTAGATAACATAGTTGGTAATGTGCGACAACTTAGATAATAATTTCTTATTTTCAATCTTTCATCTTTGAAACAGTCGCCACAAAGAGGAAGCACGTGCTGCGGGTATTAGTGACGTCGTAGACCTTGAACTTCCCGACGACGATGAACTCGAACGAGACCTCATCCTATTGGCCCAACAGCAGGAAAAACTAATAGCAGAGCTAACCAAAGCTTATGCAGAGGAAAGTGATAGAGAACGAGAAGAAATCGAGTCTGGTCGTAGAATGGCATTTGATCAGGAAATGGAAGCAAGGCTGAAAGGAATGAAGTTATCTCTGTCGTCCGAGGACATTGATGAGGCGATGGAGGAGGTGAAAGAGGTAATTTGTGAGGTTATTAAAGTCTGAAAATTCTTTATCATGATATTTACTACAATATTTGTGTTTGCCACAGATGCACAACAAAGGAAGTGCACGCCGTACAAACATGAAGGAAAAGATGAAAGAGCGCAAGGAAAGAAAGCGAGGCAGAAAATCTGTAGTCGATCTTGAAGCTGAGCTCAAACATGTTGAACCTGGATCCCAAGAGGAAGCTGACATCAAGGCGGCCATAGCCGAAAGGGAGAATGCTGATAGGATTAGGGAAGAGCAGGCTTTGCTAGCTGTTCTAGACGACGTGGAAGCAGAAACAGAATCTGAAGCTCGTCAAAAGGTCGTATCTGGCGTGATGAAGAAGTCCCAGTTGTCTGAAAGAGAACAACAGCTAGTTGTGGAACGTTTTATGGCGGAAGCCGAGAAAATGAATGATAATTATAAAAATATGCAGTCACGCAGTCGAGCTGTTCTTATGGCTAAACTAGCAGCAAGAAAGAGGCTCAAAGAAGAAATGAGTCAAGAGAAAGTCATTAAACAACAGTTGAAGGATATGGCAAACAAACAGGTCAGTAGTGACCTCAGTCATAAGATGTTTCATTCAGTGTTTTTTTGGGGACGGTGCTCAACTTGAAATGATTTCCAAAAGCGTTAAAAGTTTCTCGGTTCCTGACTTCCATTTTTGAAGTCAAAATATTAGAAATACCCCTTAAAATCAGTAGAATGTGGACCCTTATTCTTTAAGTTATATATCTGAATAGCCGAGCCCATTTTTCATTTTAGTCATTTGACATTGCAATAATGTTGCCTGCGTCCCTTATTTATTTCACACTTCTCAGATTGTCTCTTATTTGGATACCTTAAATTAGCATTCCTTTTTCAAGTTATCATTCTCATCTCATTTATAAACTTTTTTAAATGGAGTCGACAATAAGACTTCAAATCCGAAAAACCGCGTACAAGCAATAGGATTTTAACGGAATTTTTTTTCCAGGCTGAACTGAAAGGTGAAGAAGGCGCTTTGGAGGTGATGCAGGAAGCTGAAGCATCGATCGAAGAAAAAGTTGCCAAAAACCTAGACGAACTGGGAGAAAAACATGTGGACAGACAAGCAGCTCTCGACATTGAAAACCAAGAAAAGATCAAAGCAATGGAAGACGTGGTCGAAGAAGAACGAGTTGTCAATGAAACCAACATCAATGAACAAATAGACGTACAAAAGAAGAAGGTCAGTTTGCATTTTTGCTTCAGTACAAAATTATTGGAGAGTTTTCGAATTTTCCAGTGTCCGTTTCCCTTCGATCTAGATTCTAATCCGATCTTTGAGTTGGCTGTGCTCTGGCCTAGATCAGCTTAGACGTTGTTTGAGGGCATTCTTAAACCATGTTTGGTTTTTGTTTGCATAATCTGGTCATAGAAACAAGTAAAAGGGGGCCAGAAAGGGAAAGCACAGGTTCCCCAATCAGTAATAAATCCTTAGCAAGAACACATAATGACTTGTTGGTTTGTACAGATCATCCAAGACAAGAAAGACAAGTTCGAGAAAGACATGGCTCGAGAAGGCGGCAAACTGTCACAAGAACAAGCTGACCATCTCCTTGAACAGCACAAACAGGAACTGGAGTTCCTGGAACGGAACCTTGATGCCGAGAAACGTCGACAAATGGACGCTCTTAATAGCAAGATACTCGAGAAAAAACGACGTAAGGCAGCAGCAATGAACGCCAGACATGAGGTTGAAATGAAGAAAGAGCTACTTGATCAGCAAGCTGAAAGGCAGCAAATTTGGAATGACCAAGTAAGAAATTTGCTAAACTAATTTTGTTTATCATTTCTCATGGTCATAGTTTATATTTTTAACTTACTTGATAAAAAGTAGTGGATATCTGTTTTGTCTGTTAGTCTGTTAGGCATCTTTTCTTGAATTCCCTTGTTTGTTTCCCGGCTGTTGCTGTGGTTACTTTCTTTAGTTGATTTTAGTTTCATGATGTTGTTTATTTATTTAGTTTTTCATTGGTGCATGATTTGTCCTTTTTCCTATATTGGTCTGCATCGCTATTTTTGTTTGCTATTGATGTGCCCCAACTGTCATGATCTTCTCTATTTTCTTAGGCTCGCGAAGCACAAAGAGAAGTCCTCTCAGACAAAGTACAAACCATGGACAGCGAACAGGCAGGCAACACCATATTCCAAGTGCTCCAGCAGCGTCACACACAAGAGAAAGTGGAAGCAGAAGAGAGATATGCCCGAGAAATAGAGATTGCGAAGGCTGAAGCAAGAGCACAAGCAGAAGAAGCCCGGCAGGCCGCAAGAGATGAACTTATCGGGGAGCAAGAACAGGTAGCAAAACAAGTCACTATATTAGCATCAAAATAGGTTTTATTTTCTGACTCTGTTGAATTGCGTTTTCGCAGGAGTTCATGGAACTTATCGCTAAGTCAAGTTCTTTAAGTAGCGGAGAGCTTGCACAACAGAAAGCCGAGCTGAAACTCAAGCACAAGGTATATATATTATTACTTCTCTGTATCGATAGTAAGGGTAAAAAGCGTATTTGAAGCGTGCTTTATGTTCGAGAAATCAGAGAATTGTTAGAGAGTCTATCACTGCATCACTTTGTATAGACAAACCCTTTTCACGTGATGTCAGAGCAACTCAATTTGGAGGAAAAAACGAAAGAATTTCAATCTCCTGAGAATTGGATTCTATTGTCTTGTCCTCCAAATGAAGCTGCATTCCGAAGTGCTGCAAGGGGTCTATTCCATTAAAAGGTTGGATTTTGATACTGAATTTTCTTCTACGCATTTACAGAAACAACTAGCAGAGTTTGATGGAGAAACTGAGGAGTTATTGACAAAGGCTGAAAATGAGGCCTTGCCTTCTCTTGAAGTCAAGCATGCTTATGCACGACTTGAACTTAGAGAAAAACAACTGGCTGAGCTTGCTGGTACCATGAAAGAACTCTCTACTGAAGAGGTAAGTCAATCAAAAGTCAAAAATCAAATATCCGTCAAAATCAAAAGTTCATATCAACTGAACCCAAATGAAATTCTATTGGTGAATTTCGGGGCGGAAGTAGGAAAACCGGAGAAAAAACCTTAGTAGCACAGTAGAGAACCAACAAGCAACTCTACTCACATGCGATAACCCGGGTCGCTCGAACTCGGGTCGCATTAGTGCCAGAGAGGCGAGCACTTTCACCACTACACCAACCAAGCCTTGACGCATATGTTAACTTTTAGCGCATGAAATAGGGCAGTTTTAATTAATTCTCATCTTGATTCCAGGAACTTGTTCAGTCGTATATCGAAGAATCTCAACGAGCTGCAGATGCTGCTAAGGAATACCGTGAGCGAACAATGTTCGAGATGGCCAACAAAATCAACCACATCAAAGAAAAACGACGAATACAGAGCGAGGAAGAAAGAAAAAGATTGGATGAGGAGATAAGGTGCGCCACAATTTTCTCCTTAATAAATAGCACTTGCTTTCTGTACGTTCTAAAATAATCTTCTCGCTATTATCCCTGACGCTCACAATGGCCACGAAACTGTAGTAGGCAGGTTTGCTTTGCGATACTCTGTGCGTTGATGATGATACATAGTGTGAACTTTGCACTTTGGTCTTTGTCGAAGTGTAATGCATGTAGGCTTCAAGGGGTCGGGGGATGGGGGCTGCTATCCACATAGCTCTCGCTTCATTAGGAGGTAGAACACCAATCAGTCAACCAAGATCCAATTTTTTACGACACACCAACGTCTTCTTATTTTCTTACAGAATTTTAGAAGAAAAACTTGATGAGGAACGCAACCAGGAAGAACTTCGGTTGGCAGAACGAGAAACCGAAAGAGTTGCAAAGAAGCTGCAAGTGGCACAAGAGCAAGAAGCGTCACGTCAACTTTCTCTTGCTCAGAGGGGTTTGAACGAAGACGAAAAAGAGGTGATTGACAAGCTGCTAGGCTATTGGCCATAACGATAAGTCAGAGATAAATTAAGATTCACTTGTCTTGCTAAAACTATTTCATACTAATCTTCAAATTGTTTCTTTGCAGAAACTGCTCAAAGAGCACGAAGAAAACATGGCCAAGTTTGAACAGAATCTCCGTAAAGAACAAGACCGAGTAAAAGAAGCTTTACGCGAAAAACTTGAAGCTCGTCGAAAGAAGAAACGTGACGCGGCAATGAAGGATATCGTCGACACCGCGACGAAAAGTGCTAGTGAAGCTGATGAACAAAACAAGAAGGAGATCTTAGCTTTGCAGAAGGAAGGAGCACAGATGATGAGCGCTTCTACGCCGTCACGTCCACGTACGCCTCCTTCCTCGAAAGAATCCGAGAAATCAACCACTGGTGTGTACTAAAGCATTTTTTTTAAATACTCCAGTTTGTACTGAAATATTTATTATTCAAAATATACTGAATTGACCCAAGACACAACTTAAATTTATGTGTTCTCATATTCGTTACATCTGTGTTCATTTTAGATTCGGGAGCGAGTCGTCCACCACCCGACGGTGCTGTACCGTTTGCCCCTACAACAGCTCGGCTAGGAGTTTCTGAACAAGATCTAGCTGGCATGGTCATGGGTACCCCACTGTTTGAAAGCCTCAACGAGATTGAGTCGAAGTTGCGCAATAATATCGGCGAGGCTGGAGTTGCTGGTGCCAAGGGAGGAAGGTCATACATTGATATACAAGATGCTCAATGGTTGTGTGGCGGAGATTTGGTCCCCGTAGACATAAACGAACTTAGCCCAACCAATTTTGTGGTTTACCGATTTGGTGTCTTTGTGGCAGATATGCTGAAACAAGCCATGAAAGTACCGGATGTGACGTTGCTTTTGGCTTCCAATCTTCCAAACAATGACTACCAACGAAATGCATTCCGAAATTCGTTCTTTTTCGAGCATGCCCGTAAAATCTTGTTTATACGTCAGGAGAGAATGCACTCCGTGGGAGACTTTGTAGTTGTTATCATGCATTGTTTGGCACACATCAAGGTTGATAACCTTGTGGATGACAATAACCCATTGTTCCTGCGGGAATTCTACAAGGTATTTGAATTAATACTGACAATTTTTACTTATGTGAGAGAGATATATACAGTAGTTCAATCCATCTCATCTCGTCTCGCCTTGCCTTACCTTACCTTGCCATCCCATTCTATCTCATCTCCTCTCCGCTCCTCTCTATCCTTCTCCTCTTTTTTCTCATTCCCATATAATCTCATCTCATCTTATCAGTCAATATCTTTATCCACCATGTTACTGGTTCTTTCCTTTCCTCGTTTACGTGTTGCAGACAATTGCATTATCAACTCACATTATATGACCCTACTTTTTCAGGCTATGAGAATCTGTTGTCAAGACATGTTCTTCCAGCGATCTCGTTCTACCAGGGCTTCCAGTGGAATGCCTGACGAATCTGCTGTTTATGGCGCTTTCAAGGCTGCTTTTAACCAACCAAGCACTGTTGAGGAAAGAATGAACGTCGTGGAAGAGTTAGTAAACATGAAGGTCATTGGATCATCGGCCACAGACTTTTCCATCCAGGTACGCTTCTCTTTACTATCACTGTAGTGACTCAAGGTCGACAGAAAGTATTTGGAGTAATTTCTAAAACTGATTTATGAACCTGACTTTCAGGTTCATTACAGTACCCATCCTTGGCAAAATTAGATTATCTAACTCAACGTTGACTTGACTTTACAGGGAATAACAGAACGACTCGCAAGGAAAAATGCCTTCTTAACACGAGCTAATCTGAAGGAATACTTGTCCAACGCACACGCTTCATCGGAGAAGAAGCAAGAATTTACAATGAAAAGAATTGGACAGCTAACAGGACATCCCATGCATGACCAGACTAGGTAAGGGAAATGATAAAGAACTCTTGCTTTCGTTCAGTAAAACATCGATTGTGATCCATAATTTGTCCTTGATGAATTTATTATTCTTTGTGATGGTGGTGGTGGTTGTGGCACAGATGATGAGGTGTTGATGATGATGCTGTTGATGATGAAGATGTTGTTGTTGATGATAGTGATAATAATGGTTATGATACTGATGATGATATTGATTATCGTTGAAGAACAAGACACCAGCCCTCTCGTGGATCAGCCGTAATGTCACCAAAACAACTGCTCAGTCGTCAAATCACCAAAATGGAAAGATGCATTGACGAATGTAACGAAGAGCTTACCAAAGCAATGAAGTCAGAGGCACAATTGAACGAGACGATTCAGGAGATGCAAGAAAATACTGAAATCTCAAATGAAAGAATCGCAGATGTCAAAGAACAGCTGAGAAACATTGAGATGCACAAAGACAGCATCATTAGACGACTGGACTATCTCGAGGAAGAGATTGCCAAGAAGCGAAAACTGTTGAATTAAACTTTATTTTTATACACATTCTATTCATTACGGCGAAATAAAAAAATAGGCCGCCATAGCCGTCAGATGGATTAAATATTATTTTCCTTCTTTAAAAAAGATTTTTTTTTGAAAATGAAACAACTTCTTTTGATTTTCTTAATCATCTGTACTGTAGATAACTTATTTATTTTGTCAAGTATTTTTTATGTTGTTATTATGATAATATTTTAGATTTATCTTGATTCCATTGTATATTTCGATTATTTAAAATTTAAAGTTGCATGCTTTGTGACCAATTTTTGCCTTGAATTGACTTAAATTAATTAATTGGCTTTAACGAAAACCTTCCTACGTTATAATATTTATCAAAGCAGCGTATCTTAAAAAAGTCACTTCGAGTACAATTTTTTGTAGGCAAGATATGCAATATGTTCCGTTGTATGCGGAATTTAAAAAAATAGCCAATTCTTAGTTTGCACATGACGTCATAGCCGCCATGTTGGAAGAATTCGACAAAAATTTTCCAACATGACAGCCGTGGTTTTTGTTATTTTACTCCTTGGGAATGATCGCAAACCAAGAATTGTTGAACAATAAATCTAGTAAATGCAACCTACTATATATGGGATATGCAGACAAAACAAAGGACAAACGAGCTTAAAAGTAGAATGAATTGTATAGAATAGGTAGTAGAAAACTTTGGGGTAAATCATTTTGTAAGATGGATGTATATTTTTTTAATTGCATTAATAAAACGACTGGTAGTAGTAGATTGTTATACACTAAAGGATCTATAAAACTATGTGGAAGCAAAAACCAGTGTTGGGTCAAAGTTCCATTGTGTCAGTAAAAAGGAACCTTATTTACAGTTGGGTCAGTGACGATTAACCTCTGCCTCGTTTTCAATTATGTTTTCAAAATGGCGCCAGGGAACTGTATATAGGATTATTTAACACTAGTTGATAACGTCACTGACTCCTTTAAATATTCGCAAGAATATAATACTTTCCATCGGAATATAAAGAAAAATCTTTAACCAGTGTTTATTAGACCCTTAAGGTGGCTCGATGGGATAATCTCGGCGCGCTACCTTTCAACTTCAAATTGCAAATATGCAGACGCAAACAATTCATTGAGGAAAAATCTATTCAAGGTTTTAAGAGAAAGATGAAATTCTCGAATGAGCATGTTTTTACTTGTGTGTCGTTTGTGATGTCTGTAACGAGTTTTTCATAACTTACCCTCCCCTCAATATAAAATGGAAAGGTTGGACACTGTAGAGCCAAAATCACTTCAAATCCAATGTGTTTGTAATTGAAATTCTTTTATAATTAGTGTGCCCTTGATCCTGGAAGGTCTTATATTCACATTAAACCGTGACTAACGATGTTCCCAATGACCCTTACATTCACTGGTTCTTTTATGCGAGTTTTTACTGTAATTTTTTCAGACTAATTTTTAACAACTTTTTGGTCTAATATTGGTAACATCTGGATCCGCTTTCTCAAAACTGTTGATATCTTCTCAATTGTATCGATATATATCCCTTCTTTATTAGTATTTTGGTTGTTAAACATTCATCTGGAATACAGAAGGTTACAAGGTTGGCGTAACGGTAAAACGTCCGTCTTTAAGGTATCAGGATATGTTTAGGACCCCTATCGCGCTACCTCTAATTTCGCACGGGCTTTACAATATTTTGCCATAAAAGTATGCATTTTCTGAAAGCTAGATAAATGTATAATTTTAAGAAACAAAACGACAACCTAAATAAATGTAGTTTTCGAATATCTATTCAAAATTGTCTGTTTTGGAATACAAAAAAAGTTATTGAATCAAACTTGAAAAGGGATTACTTAATAATAGGAGAATCTGGAATGGACCTTTATTGCGTTGATCTCTCGTGTATGCTAAGTTAATCCCTTATTGTTTGGACATATGTCCCATGGGAAGTCCTTAAATATAATTTTAATATTTCAGCTAATTTATGAGTTGTTTACGATATTTTCTGTTTAGCTAGCTTATTCTCATAACGAACTTCGCCACAACTTAGATTTCTTTTGATAGAAAGTTGGACAAATAGTTGCGTGTACCTACAGAATACCCCGCAAATCATATGCACATATCAATAACTATGATTTCTATACACGCATCAAGAGTTCCGCGCTACTGCTCTAAGCGCATGCTCAGGGGATTAAAAAGTGTGATAAATTTTGTAAAATATGCTATATTTTAGTTGTATCTTTCTTGTCAAGTACAATTTTCACTAAATATTCAAGATCGCGTACCGTTAAGCGAATTCTGAATCAAATATACCGAAAAATTGCATATTATACAAAATATCATCCCACTTTTTAATCCCCTGAGCATGCGCATTGAGCAGCAGCGCGGAACTCTTGATGCGTATATATTGTTGTATGCCTCGTTCTTCAAAGAGTTCCGAGTACTGAATACGATTGGCGGGGTATTCTGTAGTTAGTCCCCGGGGAGTGCACACCTTATCAGTTGGCAGCCTTCGAAACCTTATGCTCCGCCTTCAGGGTTTATAAGGACGGTTAAGTTTGCAAACCCTCTAGTTAGTTCATCGGACCCTCAGCAAGGAATAGAGGCTTCTCAACTTTCTTAAGGTATGCGTGCATCCCTCTTTGTGACCTAGTACTTCTACTCCAGCAACCGTGGTTGAATAATGCGCAAACTATTTTCTACTGTTTAAGCTCTGCTACGACGGCCGGATAAGCCGGTCTGTCTCAGGGTTTAATTAAGAGTTGGAGGAACATCGTGTTATTACCATCAACTAGCTTCTAAGGGGATATGGTACTTGAGTGACTTGTGTGACGATTCTCTCCGTTTTAATTGGCAGACTACACTGTTATTTTCAAGGAGTAAATATAACTCATATGATAGAGTGAAAATGTGGAGTAATTTTGAAGAGAGTTAAATCTACTCATCCAGCGGGATATATTTAACTCCGACTAGAGTAATTTATACACACACATGGGGTATTGAATTCTATTAGAGTAATCTTTATTCATTGGAGTAAATGAGGAGGGAGTTGATTTAACTATCGCTCATGCCACAGAACAGATGAGTAAGTTTGACTCTAATTTCAGAGCAAACAAACTAGGGAGTTGATTTTACTATTTTTTTATCACAACTAGTGAGAAGAGAATTGATTTCATCCCGGCTCATGCCACAAAAGAGATGAGTTTCTTTGACTCTAACTTCAGAATACTGATAGTCTGAAAGGGAGTTAAGTTTACTACTGCCCATGCTTTTCCCTCGATTTTTGCGTCAAACTGCCATCAAAAGTTAATTAATTCTAGTCACATAGAATTCTATGTTCTATTATTCAGGTTGATTATGTAATACGTTATGTAACCTAACACATTTCCTTTATTTCAATATAACATAGTTTCATTTAATGTCTCCTGTGTATTGATAACTAGTCACTACATAAAAACTATTACACAGTTAGAGTGATTCCAATAAACCCGTTCAACAATTACTAGACTTATAGTACACTCGACAAAATTACTCGATTCTGATTGGTCTAGAGGAGTACAATTAGAGCGTTAATTGGTACTCCCCGGGAGTACCAATTAGGTTGCTATGGAAACACGGCCAAAAGCGGCAAATTTCCCCAGTGAAATGAGTGAAATTCCCAAAAAAATCAGTGTTTTATAGATTAAAATGGAAAAATTTCAGAAAACTGTTCAATACACACATAGGAAGGCCTCAAATTAGGCCTCAAACTAGACAAATTCAAGACGAAATAAATCATGTTTTGTAGTAGAAAGTCGTTTTTTTCTTTCTAGTTTTCGCCAAACAATTTGAGTTGGAGTTTTGAATGTTCTCGTTTTACTACCTAAATAAATTCAACACCACAGCTACAATAAATGTGGAATAATGTAGAAAACAGCTAACAATAGTTTTAAAGCAAATTTCTTTCCGTTTAGCGAAAAAACAGCGAGTAGAGGCTCGTTTTTTGTTTTGAAAATAGTTAAGATCAAATCTTACCGGCAAACTGTCGAGTAGTTGTAGAGAGACGAATTCAGCTATTTATCACAGGTTAATTGATCCTAAGTTATCAATCCAGTCTTGAAATAATAAAATCTTCAGATAATTCACCATTCAAAGAAAATAGCAGCGAAATTCTTCAAGCTACAGGAGGGAATAATATCCAAAGCACATGGTCTGATCACTGGCGACTCGTTCACGGCAAGCTGTACTTCAAAACTTTTAACTTGAACGACATATTTGTCGCTTTTATCCCTTTTGATGTTGTCCAGCTAACTTGTTTTCAAAGAAAGTATTTTTGAAATTGTGTTTTTGCAGTTATTAGCAAATGCTAAGAGGAAAAAAACATATTTTAGCGAACTGTAAACTCTCAACTTTCGCTTAGTTTTCACACAGTACGTTTACAAAGAAAAGTCGCTTCTTGATTCGCTGTTTAGCTGTCAGTACTGTCATTCAATAGTTGTAAACATGCATTAAAATGGCTTTTTACTTGAGATGTAAAATTATTTTCTAGTATTTTGTAGTTCAAATCATACATAAAATACTAATCTAAAAAGGTTTTACAGCAACGTTAACACTTTCTATGCTGTTCTTCACTTAGCGTTCTTGGAGAAGGGTCGGTTATAGCAAAGGCAATGAAGATGAATGAATGCCTTCGCTTCGCATGTTTTATAAAATTTTGTCGAGTGAACTATAAATAAAAAATCGCAAGACCTTCTCGTACAATTTGGAATTAATAGGCACTCGTAATGTTTTGAAAGTTCTTTAATTGCACTCGCCTAAAGGCTCGTGCAATTACAAGAACTTTCAAAACATTACTCGTACCTATTAATTTCCAAATTGTACTCGAGGTCGTGCGATTTCCTATACTAATAAGCACTATTAATCACAAGTACTAGCTAATATACTCTAAGTAGACTACAAATAGTCTAAAACAAAAATTATTAAACAGACAACAAATGAATGTAGTCTATACATGTTTATTGACACTTATATGTATTTCACTTTTTAAGTCGGATAACTGGAAAGATTGTAGAAGGCAAAACGGCAAAGCTTTAATTCAATCTTTTACACGGAATGAATTACTTATTTACAGTTTAAAATTTGTAAAGCAAATGACTCGTAGTAAAAATATTGTTTTTCAGTAGAATGAGACCGTTATTTCGTCTTGCTAAAATTAATCAATAAAGTTGTAGTCTTCACACATGAGCTAGTTACACTAGGCCAATACACACTAATAAACGCTAGCAGATAGTCGTAGACTTAGACTAACAGATTTTGTTGAACGGGTTTATTGTAATCACTCTATAACAGTTAGATAACATTTCATGGATTTAGTGTTTGCGCTCTAGGAGTGGACGGACCCTATAGTTTTTCGAGTAGAATTTTTTGTGCTTGGTTTCTTTCGAACCACATTAAGAAAATGCCGGACGCCATCACCGCCAAGATTCAGGTATCCAACCCCATAACGTTGATAATAAGGGTTGATGATGTACAGTCAAAGGAGTCAATTATTGAGGTATAATTGTTGCCTCGCTAGTTTGCTTTCCTACGAAATAACACGGAAAAAGTATCCTTTTAGCGTTCAACGCGCAGAATGAGGAGGGGTCAAATAGGTTTTTGCATCTAATTAAGAGCTTGGAGTGCAATGAGCCAGTGCGAAGTTAATGAAATGCGGGAGATTCAAATACAGAGAAAATGGCTGAAACTCTGTTACCAGTGCATCCGTTCAACGCGGTTTTTAGCAATTCTTTCAAAACAAATTCATGACATACATACGGCTTTTGAAAGATTAAGCTTCAAACAATCACATAGAACTTTTTATTCTGTCTAACTCTTAAAAAAACCTACTACCTTGGCAATGACAATCTTAGGGACTTTCAAGTGTATTTTATGGGAAAAATCCAAATCTCTAATATTCATTTCTCTGTATCTCTTAAATTTAAAGGCGCGACGACAACATACACACGGCTTCTTGTACGTCTTGAAATGTACTTTGAAATGATACTTGAATTGTTAAAAAGGGCTTTAGCGGCTTTTTTAAAGTTATTGCCAGACCTTAAATTTATTATCACTTTATGATCAATTAAGTATAATATTTGAAGAAAAAATACGAACGCCGATAAATGAATCGTCGAGGGTTTGATCCGCGTATACCTTTCGACATCAAGGTAGCTTATGATCAACTAGACAAAGCGAAACAACACAATCAATGCTCCCGCTATCTCCTACGTTGTATTTACAAAACGCAAAATCCCCGACAGAACAGATATTATGAAAATATCAAAAAATAATGGTATGTGGATTTAACTAGTACAGTTTTCGCTGAACTGTAACTTATCGGTGACTCAGGCTTGAGTGAGCGAATTCAGTTAAGCGAATTTGTTTTCATTTTTTTCTTACATCCACTATCTTTTTTTTCTTCCATGGCTCCCACATCGCCATCAAATGCTTTGCGTTTCGGGTGCAACTAGAAAGAAAAGTATTCAGTGAAAATTCAAAACTTTTCGTGCAGATGCAGAGTACAGAGATCATTCTTATCCAGCGGATAAAACCTAAACAAATTCTGTAAACATTGTCTAACTCTTTTCCGATGGATAACTTTATCCAAGCTTCGTACAACCGACTCCAGACTCTATATAACTAATTCCACACGCATGGGAAAATGAAACGTTTGGTGTATGGACTTATTAAGAAATGTCATTTACTCATAGAGCTGTTCAAATTTCTTTCTTTCTGGTTTTTGTAAATTCTGATAGATGCATAAGTGTTCTTAGATGGTTTTTCTTCAATTTTAATTAATCTTCATGGTATTAACGGTTTTGTCTCGTTTCTGTCACCCATGGAAAGACGCAAATTATTATGGGGATTTTGCTTTACAGTGCACATCTTATAACCAACATTATTGTAGATTATGCTTAGATTACGATGGTCAGTCATGATCAGTGTAACTATATTTGATTTTATTTCTCGTTCATTTAAACATTCGATTGATTATCTTGAAATTCCAACAACTATCGTTTTACATATCCAGTCTGATGTTTGAAGGCGTTTGGGAGAAAGCCCCTGGGTCAATGAAATGATATGAACGTAGAATAAGATATGAAGAATTTGCTAACACCTCCCTTGTCTCCCATTTTCTTCAAATTGGCTGCAAAGAATTGTAGTAGCTAGAATTACGTCCAGAGAACAATTGGCGTTTGTCAACATGTAAAGTCAAATGAATCAGTTTCGGCATAAGTCACTGAAAAATAATGTCCTGCAAAAAAATGGACCTAGCTGCAATAATTTTATTCCTCGCCTGCCAATATAATTTATTCTAGTTTACACCAAAATATATTTGCACGTGCGTTGCACAAGATTTGTGATAAAAATTAGATGATAAATTGGAGGTTCAGGCAACTATCGACAAGACCGGAATTTTATGCATGGAAAGTCACTCACTCTTAGAGTGTTGTTACGTTACTTTCTCGGTGTTTTCTTCGAAAAAGTTCAGCTAAAGGATATCTTAGTTAATTTTTTAAAATTTATAAGCCGAAATACTTTAGTATTATTCAACTACTTTATTGTTCATATTTTAGATGGATTTTTGACGGAAAATCCGAACGTACTTTTGAAAAATCAGTGTAAATTCTGAATCAGAAAACTCTAATAAATAGAAATTGACTGTGCTATTGATTGGATTGGTAATTCCATGAATACAAAGCCGGGATTGAAGCTTATCAATTAATCATTTATGCACGTGCTGGCAACGGTATTGCCAGAATGACGAAAAAGCCGCTAAATCGGAAAACCCTACTACCTTCTGGAAAAAACTAAGAAATGTCACTTTAAAAGTTATTTTCAGAGGATTATGCTGTTTAGTTCAACAACAACAGCTCGCTCCCGCTCACTGATCCATTGTTAGTTAATTACTTGATGATCCTGAAATCCGACGTGAGAATCCAGAATACCCAATAGCCAATAGGAATCGAGCTTTTAATTCACTGAATTTTTAATTAATTTATTCCAAAAAAATCAAAGTGTCCCTTAAACAAAGGCCATTCTTCGCGATGTGTTTAATCATTTGTTACTCTCTTATAGGCAATGGATTCGCAGAATGTTATT
The DNA here is from genome assembly GCA_964019055.1 of Anthopleura xanthogrammica. Taxonomy (NCBI): domain Eukaryota; kingdom Metazoa; phylum Cnidaria; class Anthozoa; order Actiniaria; family Actiniidae; genus Anthopleura; species Anthopleura xanthogrammica. Next base: position 6,576,481 of record OZ025210.1, read on the forward strand.
CACTCTTACTGCTATTTTCATAAACATGCAAACTCGGTAGCTGCGAGCTGCACGCTGAAATTTGGTTTTTCGCTTCCATCAATCAAAAATAATCAGTCGGTACCTTTTATATTTATGACTGGCGGCAGTGAAAAACCAAATTCCAACGAGCAACTCGCAATTACAGAGTTCATATATTTATGAAAATTGCAGTAAAGGGAGTCGAAAAATGGAGTAAAAATTACTCCCAAAAACGAGTCGTCCTGGAACTTTTTTTTTAAACTCCAGATTTGGAGTTGTATTCACTCCTTGAAAATAACAGTGTATGGAGACGAAGGGTGTAGAAGTTGATTGTTATTTTTTTGGGGTGTGTTTAGTTTCGGCAATTCCTCTTCAGTGGAAGGTGATGTTAAAATATCGCACAGAAAACGGTCAAAAAATGTCACTAATGAAAATACTTGCCGATCGGCTTCAAAGAAAAAGCAAAATAACCTAGTACAGGGAAATGATTGGGAAAATTTTTCCAAAAGCCTACCGCACAAAGCAATATAGAAAAAAGAATTGGGAATGTTATTACAAACTGGGAAAACATATTCTTGCGTATATATAGTTCAGTAAAAGACACGTACACAAGATGCTTTCAGTTCAAAATATTAAATAATTGTTTGTATCTAAACAGCACTGTCAAATTGCTCTTTCTGCTCCACTCATCCTGAGGCTTCATATCTTAAAGACGCAACACTCAAATGAAGAAATATTTTACCATCCAACTAGTCACTTCATGTAGAATTGATGCAGAAAGTATTGTATCAGGGGTTAGGTGCACTTTTAAAACTCCTCGGCTATTTGATAAGAGTCACTAATTAAAAAGATCCATTCTTAATTTGATAGCTCGCTTATCCTTCACTTGACTCTGAAGATGACTTCCGCTCAGGTTGTCGAAACGTCAGTCACATCAAACAGTCCTTCTCAGGACTACATCCACCCGGATGATCATAATACAAATATTGTTTCTTCGACAAATATTGTTACTTCGATAAATATCCATTCATCTGGGTTCAGACCATTCTTTACAATAGCTCATTCACGGTTGAACTCTCGTGTTTACTCAGCTTGGTTAGTAACCATGGTGCTGCATCTATCAGGGGCGGTAATGGGGTCTCGGCGGCACATTTCGCGACAATTAAAAAAAGACGACCACGGCTTAGGGAAATTATTAAGCCGTTCAAATTGAAGACAATTTACGAACCCCGAAGTTTAGAATATGCTCACCACAGATCAGGAATTAAAATCAAAAAATCCCGTTCACGATTCGACGCGCATCTGATCTATAACATAAACATTTTAAAATATGATTGGCAAAGTGTTAATGCTACCCGAACAACAAAATTCTTTTGTCGCCATTTTCCTCCCTGGTGATAACCGTTATCACCAGGGAGGAAAAATTGGCGACAAAAGAATTTGGTTGTTCGGGTAGCATTAACACTTTTGTGACAAAACCCACTGCTACGTTGCATTAAGGTTTCCTTCGGTTGTTTTCTCTACAAAATCATTGCTACAAACACCACGAGTAATATTATCACTGGCTTTAAAAAGATTTGTACTCCTAACAGACGTGATCAGGGAGGTTTCCAAGCTCCCGGCCCTGAACAGGTCTTCAACAAAGAATTTTACGTTCCTGACGGGAACTAATAATTGTCGCGGGCTAGATCGCAAATAATAAAGAATTAAAGCGTAGCTAAAAACACGAGATACAAAAGAATATTAGAAATCCTAGTTATGCCATTGGAGTAGAGAAGCCAAGCAACGTAGCAGTGGGTTTTGAGCTTTTTCAGTCAAACCAGCTCATGCGTTCCTATCAAGGTTGGAAGATTCAATATTTATTTTCTAAATTTGATTTCAAGTTTGTTTTGAATCTAACAAAAATGAAATGAAAAAACCAATACCAGCACTAGAAAGAGCTCCCTTTACTTTAGTAACCCTACAAAGATTCATAATGTCAGGTGTCAGGCCCACCTAGCAAACGTAAGTCAGTGAAAATTTGACAAATTCACAGACGTTTGCATGACTGGAGGTATGTATGGCTTATATCCCCAGCTATACAAACGTCTCAGGTAAATTTGCCAATTTAATTTCAAATTGAGTTTTCTCGGCCGATATAACACCTGACATAATAAATCTTCGTATGGTTACAAAAGTAAAGGTGCTCTTTCTAGTGCTGGTGTAGGTTTTTAATTTTAACTCATTTGAATTTTTGGCTAGCATTTTGCCAAAGTGCCTATTACTAATAAATAGAGGATATTACATGGTCGCGCGGAGATACGAATTTTATCTTCGAGTGTTGAAAAGATCTCTCACGAGTGAGAGATTTTCAACACGAGCAGATAAAATTCGTATCTCCAAGCACCCATGTAATATTCTGTTTATTATATGATTATCAATGAAAAAGAAAAGAAAGCTCTTTCGAGCTTTTTTCTGTTATAAGAAGTATGTAACCAAAGTGATGATATCTTTACATGTGAAAATAACATGTTATTTTCACATGTGAAAATATCACATTTCTGAAATAGAAAAATATAGGTATTTCATTGATAATCCTATAATAAATAGCTATATTAATCAATGACAGCAAGGACGGATCAAGTCTGGATGGGATGAGAATTAAGAGTCACGTAAAAGAGAGAGAGAAGAAAATATTTATACAAAATATAAAGAAAAAACTATATACTGGCTTTCTATATTATCCTTTATTATATGAAATAGAGTGTGATATTGAGTGACATCAAAATGATAAAAATGATATCCCCACTCCCACCAGTGGCCAGTGGGGATACGATTTTTATCAACACTGGTGGTGTCAAATTTCGACTAAAGTCAAATTCTCCATTATTTTTCATTGAAGATTTCATATAATAAACAGAACATTACATGGCCGCTTGGAGATACGAATTTTATCTTCTTGTGCTGATATTATCTCTCACTTGTTCACTGCGCTCACTCGTGAGAGATAATATCAACACTCGAAGATAAAATTCGTATCTCCGCGCGACCATGTAATATCCTCTATTTATCCGCCATCCATCGATGCAGCCGACATTTAGAAGCAATGTTTGCCGCGTGTATAACACTTTTTAGTAAAATTCTACTACTATACTATTGCAAATCCTGCATTCTGATTGGCTAACGTACTCACTATCTATCAGCCGATAGATAGTGGGTAGAGAAAGCCGGACTTGTTTTGAAAAAATGGCGGCTTTTCCTTCGCGCTTTTGTGAAGTTTAGTTTAGTTTAGTATAGTATAGTTTAGTTGAGATTTTTACTAAAACAATTAGAAGACTCACTCTCGATTTCTATCGGCTTTGATAGTTGACTCGGGGCCGGAGCCCCTCGTCAACTATCAGCCGATAGAAATCTCGAGTTCGTCTTCTAATTGTTAATTATAACTCCCTTTTGGTATCGCTTTCATAAAAGGCCTTAGGCAAATTTGGAGTAAGATTGGCACTTGACATTCAAGAACATTGGCTCCACCCATTATTATCATGTATAAGGACGAAAGCCAAACCCATTCAGTAGTTCGTCGAGAATCCCACTCCTGAAATCCTCGATATTTTTGCTTGTTGGTCAGAAGGTATGTGTGCGATTGTGTTTTTCTTTATCATTTCTAGCCTTCTTGAAACTATAGGCTTTGAGATTCAAATATTCTGGATTTTAATTTGGAATTTATAAAGCTACTTAAAAGTGAGGTGCTGCGAATAGCGTGTGACGACACAAAATTTTAGTCGTGTTTTGTCAGCTCTTACCAATATTAATCACAGCTGTAATCCTTGGAACACGAATCAAACTTGAAAAGGGATTACTTAACTGATAGGAGAATCTGGAATGGACCTTCATTGTGTTGATCTCTCGTGTATGCTAAGTTAATCCCTTATTGTATGTCCCATGGGAAGTCCTTAAATACAATTTTAATATTTCAGCTAATTTATGAGTTGTTTAAAGATATTTTCTGTTTACTGTTACCAAAGTTTTAGCTAGCTTATTCTCATAACGAACTTCGCAACAACTTAGATTTCTTTTCATAGAAAGTTGGACAAATGGTTGTTCTTTGCATTTGCTGTTTTACTTCAATGTACTGCTTAACGAATTTACAATCGTACCTCGGCTTGTTTATTATTTCTTTTAACTCAACGAACTTGCGCTGTCGCGGCAACAGTGTATGGAGACGAAGGGTGTAGAAGTTGATTGTTATTTTTTTGGGTGTGTTTAGTTTCGGCAATTCCTCTTCAGTGGAAGGTGATGTTAAAAGATCGCACAGAAAACGGTCAAAAAATGTCACTAATGAAAATACTTGCCGATCAGCTTCAAAGAAAAAGCAAAATAACCTAGTACAGGGAAATGTTTGGGAAATTTTTTTCAAAAGCCTACCGCACAAAGCAATATAGAAAAAAGAATTGGGAATGTTATTACAAACTGGGAAAACATATACTTGCGCATATATAGTTCAGTAATAGACACGTACACAAGATGCTTTCAGTCCAAAATATTAAATAATTGTTTGTATCTAAACAGCACTGTCAAATTGCTCTTTCTGCTCCACTCATCCTGAGTCGGGTGATCACCTTTTCATATAGAGTGTATGGAACCCCAAAAAAATTATTTTCAAATTAAAACTTGGCTTTATCAATTTGATATAATCTTGCCAGAACTTAATATTGCTAACATTATATTAGGCGTAGAGTCGAAAATGTGTGAAGCTTTGATCAATCAGATACTTATTATATACAAACTACTATTATATAAATATAGATCTTTAAGGGAAAATACCAACACTACATCTGTTTCTTAACCACCTGAGGCTGACACAAAAAAATAGAATATAAAATTGCTTTGAAGAAGGGAAAACTTGTAAATCACTTAAGTACAGGGGAAAAACTAATTACTGCTTTAGATATTCATAGTACTTTGTAAAACGCTCTGACACCTGAAAAACTAATATTCTTTTATTAACCTTGTTAGCCACAATATAGCACGACCTGAGACTCTTTTTTTGCTGTTCAGCAGAAAAATGAAGACTGTACTTTGTGTCTGTTTGATGCTGGTGTTGATTCAGGTCTCGACCTGCAACATACAACCTCAAAAGGTAAGATTCGTCAGTAAATTTCGAAACTCATTTTGATTCTTTAGTCTATAAAATGGACAAGCTTTTAAAAAGAAATTGTTTTTGGTAAAAGAAATTATAAATTACATTGATGAACTAATGATCTAGTGAGAAGTTTTAAGCATCTATCATGATAATACAAGGATCTATTCAGAGATATTCAGAGGCGTTGTTCGTTTGTTTCCTTGAATGATACAGATAAGAATAGTTGTAGATGTTCATTTTTTCTATTTCAGAGATACCAATGCCAGGTGAGTGGCTCATGTTGCCCAAGCCAAAGTAAGTTGAACTTTTTTGTGGTTCTTAAAAAGTTAGATAATTTAGATCGACACAAATCCCATTTTAAATATCAGATATTCACGCTGTGACCAAGTATATAGGACAAGAACAACTACTACTACTACTACTACTACTACTACTACTACTACTACTGCTACTACTACTACTACTACTACTACTACTACTACTACTACCACTACTATTACTACTACTACTACTACTACTACTACTACTATTACTACTACTACTACTACTACTACTACTACTACTACCACTACTATTACTACTACTACTACTACTACTACTACTACTACTACTACTACTATTACTACTACTACTACTACTACTACTACTACTACTATTACTACTACTACTACTACTACCACTACTACTACTACTACTACTACTACTACTACTACTACTACTATTACTACTACTACTACTACTACCACTACTACTACTACTACTACTACTACTACTACTACTACTATTACTACTACTACTACTACTACCACTACTACTACTACTACTACTACTACTACTACTACCACTACTACTACTACTACTACTACTACTACTACTACTACTACTACTACTACTATTACTACTACTAATGATACTTTATTTATTACAAGGATGGCCAACAGACATTAACATTATACATGAGAATATATCTTATGTACTGTTTAATAAACGAGTAGGAGTGTTTTATCAGGTTTAAAACCATGAGGCGTAGCTGAGTGGTTTTAGACCTGATAAAACACGATCTACGAGCTTATTGAACTACTTATGAAACGTCTAGGTGTATACATTCATGTTCTACTAAAATTTTAAAGATAAAATTGAATTTGGCTAAGAAAGTTGGAGTTAAAGCTTATGCAAATCAGGACGATTTTGTATCTGATATACAACCTCCTCCACGGACAATGATTTCTATTGTGTTTTCCTCATTAATTATTCATGACTTTTATAAATATATAAAAAGAAATTGAAATAGAAAACATGAATATATCAGAGATTAACTCACTGGAAATGGCTTTGGTATTTAAAAGCCGGCACACGCTAGGCGTCATGTCGCTGCAACACGACGTGGGGAAAATACCCCCCGTGTGTACACACGATGCGATAACGCCACTTTCACTCATTGTGTCGCTCCAACAGGTCACATGAATTAAAACCAGTTTGAATTCTTGCGACATGTTGCAGGGACAAAATTCAGGCGCGCAGAGCATACAGACGCTTGTTGGCTTTTTTGACAATATAATCAACGTGAGTGTTCCAGGACAGGTCTTCTGAGATATATACGCCTAACAGCTTATATATACTAACCCTCTCTATGACAGTACCCTCCCTAAAAGCAGGTCTGGGGGAAAAAGACTATACTGCATAATATTGATGATCACTTCGTTACATTTCTTGGAATTGAGGCGCATCCCTCTCGCTGAGGCACATATATAGATTTCAGATACAGTAAAGGGTAAATAGGATAGCGAGCACCTGGGAATAACTTCCATAACTGTTGCATCATCTACGTACTTAATTCTATCCTTACAATTAATAGCCATTCTGTCAACAAGGATGCAAAAGAGCAGGGGGGCAAGTTTGGTGCCTTAAGGGGTCCCGCCTTTAAGCCCAACTGGGGGAGATAACGAATTCCAAACAAGACAGACAGAACACAGCTTGGCATGCATTTATAGATCAGTGCTATACAGTTATGCTTTGAAGGCTTTTATTCTGGCCCCTCGGCAGTTTGCTAGCATGAATTCGCAATGAAATATATATCATGTAGTTGTAATACTGTAGGTATATCATATGGCGCGCATGTTGGGATAGTCCTGGATATGATATTAGAGAATTTAGGGTTGAGTTTGTGTACTACGATGTGTTGGCAGTGTTCATTACTATTGGTCATTGCTGTATGTCATACATGCTTTTTGTTATCTCTTTTATCCTTAAAAAATTGGTTTTGCATGCTTTGTAATTTTTAACCAGAAGTGTTTCCCCTTTCTTTCTTTTTTCAAAATACGGAAAATAGGTGCGCCATATTATTGTGCAAACAGTATCTGGTCTAACTACTGCTGTCCAATGAACTGGAAGCTTGATTGTGGGTTTTTGGGTAAGTTGTCTTTTTAAGCAAAATACCGTGCTGTGCTGTGCTGTGCTGTGCTGTGCTGTGCTGTGCTGTGCTGTGCTGTGCTGTGCTGTGCTGTGCTGTGCTGTGCTGTGCTGTGCTGTGCTGTGCTGTGCTGTGCTGTGCTGTGCTGTGCTGTGCTGTGCTTTACCACTTGTCCTTATTACTGTTTTAACGCGTCATTTTGTTGTCCTTTTTCAACCTTAGGCGCGGGTACTTGTTATTGCAAAAGTTTCAGTGGAAAAACAAAATATGGTGCATCTCCGAAATGCTAGACAATGTCCAACAGTATCTTGGCGGGATACGTGTGTCATTAATTTCCTTCCCGCACAATTTCATAATGTTATGTAATCTTTAGTATCAATGTAAGTTGTCTAAGTAAAAGACCTAAGCAATAGAAGGATTAATAAATGGTTAATTCAACCAGTGTGTTCTTTTATATTGTGTAGTGTCCTCTGCAAAACAATGCCTTGTGTGGTGTTGGGGCTGATCCGGGGAATCCGGGGGGGGGGGGGGGGGGGGGAATTCGGATGATACTTTGGATGACATTTGCCTCAACTTTTTTTCAACTCGGTCCCAGACTCCCAAATTTTATCCATAAATTGTGGCAAAACAGGATTTTTTATTTTAGTTATTTGGTTATTCCGGATATTGTGCACTCTAGAAATTTGATAATATTGGTGAAATTAAACAAACAAGTCCCGTCATTTTTCAACTTTTTCCTAACACTGTTCTCCGTTTACAACTATAGCCGGGATCTTGTTTACGTCTTGCATCTTGTTCGCTTGTTAGTTTGTCGCGGCTCTGGTAAATGAAAAGAGAAGAAATACCAAAATATTGTCCTCATTCCAAATGAAACTCTGACAGTATGATGCTTATATATTTCAGTAAATGTACAGAAAATTTAGAAAAAATTCATCGAGTCGTTTTGAAGTTAAGGACATGTTAGTCACCATAACAAAAAGTCAAAAAATAGGGCTGACTGTGAATTTTAGTCGACCAAATATTTTGGAATATCAAATGGTGCGATTTCTTTCCATTTTTCCCCATTACTCCAAAAATTAGGAACCCAAAACAGGTAAATTGACTACTTCAAGTTTCCACGACGTTAATAAATTGTTTTGTTTTTTGCAAAATTTCAATGTTTCAAAACTTCAACTTCAAATTTCCCCAAAATTCTCTCACAGATTTTCTTCAAATTTTCTGAACCTTGAGCAAAGTACTCATCCTCCAAGATATCAAGCGCGATTTAAAAACTTAGGTCAAAAACTGAAGAAAATGGGCAGTAAAGAAAACGCACTACCACTTCAGAGGGGTTTTATATTAATTCTGATTTCAGTAAAAACATACTCATTCGATAATCTCATCTTTCTCTTAAAGCCTTGATAATTTCCCCCCCAAAAAAATTGTTTGCGTCCGCGCATTTGCGATTTGAAGTTGAAAAGGTAGCGCGCCTTGATTATCCCATCGAGCCACCTTAAAATTCTAATTAAACGGAGAGACGACATATAGCAAAAGCAAGTCACCTTGTTTTTGCGCATGCTTTGATTAAACTTCTAATTTTCACAAGAACATCGACGAGGTAGACCGGCCAAGTTTCCCTCAACTATAATTACAGCAGTCATCGTAGCCGGCGTCCTATGTTGCTTAATAAGATCACTATAGACCCCTTGTCGTGGCGTCAAAGCGGCTCAATTAGGGGACAAAACAAAAGAATTTCAATCTCCCGAGAATTGGAGACCTATTGTTTTGTTATCCAAATAGACCCCTTGCAGCACGTCGGAATGCAGCTCAATTTGGAGGGCAAAACAAAAGAATTTCAATCCCCTGAGAATTGGAACCTATTGTTTTGCCCTCCAAATTGAGCTGCATTCCGACATGCTGCAAGGGGTCTATTGAGCTGCATTCCGTCTATTATTTGCATTCAAAGCAAAGTGTTCAATTATACTATGAATTGAAGGGTTTTACATTTTTCAGTCATAATAAATGAATCCAGGTCTTTTTACAAATGACCCAGGCTTAGCGACGGCCTTGGTAGAGTTGTTCAGTTCACACAGGTTATTCCCATGCTTGTTATATTGATAATTTATGGAAAAACAGTTTGGTTCAGCAAAACAAAGCGAAGAGCACTCCATCACGTCTATAGCGCTGATATTTTGTATGGTATGGTCGCGAAGGGCAAAGTCCACGTTAGATAAGGAAGCCATGACCAAGTTCTCCGGATGAACCATTACTTTAGCTGAGAAAGGAAACACAGCAGTCCAAAGTCTAAATAATATTTCTTTTCTCCCTTAAGCAGTGTTGTTGTTGAAACATTTTTTATTTAATTTTTTTTAATTGGTTATAGGACCATACCTCCAGACCTAGTGGCTGAAGCGCAGTATGGCAGCGCGAAGCATTTACAGCTACTACGCCCGACACCGCTATCTCAGTAGTGACTAATCAGGTAGCTCGGCCGAAGCCTAAGGGAGAGGTTAGTCACCCCTAGACCGTGTAAGATTAACGGTAGCCTGCTGTGATTTTCTTAGTCCATGTAGGAGGTGCTTGGAAACATGCACAGAAGACAACTCAACCTTCAACCTGAAATCTTTCATCAATATTACGAAGCGAATAGGTATCAGTTCGACCTAAACTCTCATAAGGGAGAAATACAAGCTTTGCTCAGGGTTTTTTTACCGTTTTTTTTTTTGACACTCAACATTCCTCTTTACCTAGGCTCTAATACTTTTTTTCATTTCAGACCATGTGTCATTCTCTTGAGTATAAGATCCATTATCATTCAAATTATTTTTCCCCTCATTTTGATTGGCCGAGAGAACTGCAAATAATTGCCTACAAATAACGGTCTGCTCATGCGCATTACTGCCTTCGGCATCGGCAAATAATAGACCTCATCGGCTTGGGGTAATGTTGTCCCATTTCAGACCACGTGTCATTCTCTTGAGAATAAGATTCTTTGTTTGAGTTGTATCCATATTCATGTGCCTTCTCATGCCCAACCGTTAAACAAAATAATTGATACTCTAGAGAATGAGACGTGGTCTCAAACGGGAATACATAACGTAGAGAGGTCTACTGAGATGTAGCCTCCTTTGCAGACGTTCTTAGGGTCGTCACGTCGTCACGCAACGTTTCTCAGAGAAGCATTGCGTGACGACCCTAAGAGTGTCTGCGTAGGAGGCTAACTGAGATGGCCCCAAGGAAATTCAACAAGGTTGATTTTTAACTCACCCTTTTTGCAAATGGAAGGTTTTAGAAGTTTGCATTTAATATCGTTCCATTTTCCGCTGTCGACAAACAACTCCACGCACTTCTCTACTCCCCCATAGTTATTTGGTTCACCAGTATTCCAGTTAGAGAATGTGACGTTACTTCCGTCTTGCCACTGGAACCACCCATCAATCTTAGACAAACCAATCCATGCGCTTTGCCCATGTAAGGGTCTGACGAATGTGTTATAAACATAATTCAGCTCGTCTAGGTCGGTTAACTTTACTAGTTGTCCTTTACGAGCCACGCAGTCGTCGCGGCTTTGTTCCCATGTTTTAGAGGAGACTTCTATTGTGTAACAGGCATCTTTGTAGCTTTTCCATCCTATTCCGCATAATTCTTCATCTGGTGAATAGGTTAATTTAATCCATCAATTTTTATCGAACCCCGAGACAACCTCTGGGCTGATACAGCTATTTCAAAAAAGGTTGGTGAAGATTTTGTTGCTTGTTGCATCACAGGCAGCCCAAGCTCTTTTTCTGTGGTGTTGTGATAAATATTTACGGTAATATTTTGCAATATCTAAAATTGGCACTTTTTATGAATAAAAATGACTTACCTTGAAAGATTGATTGGTTGTGAGAAAACAATGAGCCGTTAGGCGAAAGAACACTAGGGGACCCTGGTAGGTTAGGGTTTGTTTGCCGAAAATGGACGCTGTCTACCCCCGCGAGGGTTTAAAAAAGATAACCATCATACAATTCGAGCGTAGGACCCATTATGGCCAAACTACAGAGTCAGAAGTGAATTTATTATGGAAGAAATATCTTCTAGTATTCACGTTTTAGAAAGAATGTTACTTTGAGCGTATTGGAGAGAAGCATTGGCATGTGTACTTTGATTCTGTCGTGAAATTATGGCCGTAGCTTAATTTGTCTTGGATTTATTGAACTCCGAGTAGAGGTCGGTGTCTCCGTGAGTGTGCAGCCTTTGGATTTTCTTTAGTAGGGGAACAAAAATGAGGATGACTCCGTGAAAACGCTTCCAAATGGCTTCAAAATCGACCAGACATCAAAACATTTACTACACCTATCAAGGTAAGTCATTTTTATTCATAAGAGTACCAATTTTAGATATTACAAAATATTACCGTAAATATTCATCACAGTACTACAGAAAAAGAGCTTGGGCTGCCTGTGGTTGCATGTTGCATGCGAAGCCCGAAATGCAGTATGGGTGATGTGAATTCATTGAGTGAAAGGTCACAACAATAAGAGATTTTTTCAAACTTTGTCTGCAAGTTTTTCCAGCATATTATCTTCTGTGCTTTCATTATTTACATATAAATATAATACATTTCAAGCTTGTTAACAAGATGTAACATGCAGCAAGCAACGGGCAATAAGCAACATGCAACAAAACCTTCACCAACCTTAACTTTTTCGAAAGAAAAAAATTCAATCATGCGCAAATTTTTCCATCTAGAAGAAATTCAGCTATAAATTTTAGGTTTTAATCTATTAGTGATAATTTATATTCTTAGAGCAATTCTCAGAGCTTTATTTTGAAGCACTTGTTAACGACTCAGTTGCAAAATAATATACCTCTCCAAATTTCTCAAAAGAATTATAAAATAATTAATATGATTATAAAGAATTTATAAGTAATAATTTATATTTTTTGGGCAATTCTCAGTTTATTTTGAAGCATGAACGGAAACTGCTCGAAATTTCTCGAAAGAATTATGACATTGAGTTAAAAACCAATGAAAGTAGTTTTTTATAATGCAGAGTAGTTTGGAATTATAGAAACCTAGCTTCGTACGACTTTAGACAAGTTACGGTTTTAAAATGAAACTGGACTGTCTTATGAAACTTAGAGGATAATGGCTATATAAACATACTCGAGATTCATTTCAATTCTGGGTAAAAATAGTAACACTGTTTGACGTATTTAGACTTCATAGGATTGTACAAAGATTACACAATATCAACTAGACGATTTGCGCATATTTACAAATTACCTTGAGGTATCCTAGCAACCAACTACCAATGAGATTACTAGTTAAGAATGATTGGCATTTTTGCTTTTATTTACTCTCCCAGTTTTCTTTCGTATTAATGCAAAACTTCAAAGCAAAAAAGCTATCCAGATATAAAGCTTCGATTCGTAGAAGAACGAACAGTGTTTTATTCAAAAAATTATCCATAACATTTGAATCAATATTAACTCAAATGCTCTAAAGTCTAGATTCTTTGTTCGACAAAAATACAACGGAATCAGTGATTTTTTTTCGTACCAAACTGTTACGACTCGGCTGAGCTGAAGCTGAAGCAGTTCAAAGCTGAAAATAATCCATTAAGTGTATCAAAATAAACCAGCAAGTGTTTTGTTCACCAACAACTGCTTGCTGGGTGTCATACAAATGGCGCAATTTTTTTTACAATTTCTGGACACGAATTCACGGGACGCCAACCCGTCCACACTCTAATCAAATAAAACCAACTCTTTAATAACTAAAATATGGCGTTTTGTCGTCTCCTGACAAAAACTGCACTTATCTTCTGCCACGAGTTTAATGCTCTATGCTTTTATTTCTATTTTTTAATATCATTTACAATCTTTACCGAATGTTTGATATATTTTCCGCGTTCCAAGATAAAATCTATCGAATGGATTAATTAATGACCTAGCTAGCTTTTAAAAACTTACCTACAAAGTTAAGTTTTTTTCCTCTTCTGACGGCGAAATTGAGTTTCGAAGTTTCGTTCAACGTAAATAATGAAAATTTTGAATGTTTAAAATTTTTTTAGACTTGTTAAGTCAATTGATGATAGATTTAAAAACCCAATCTGTTGGAAACGGAGAAGGCCATCTTATGCGAAAACATTGTTAAGTTCACATTTTGTTAAGTACATTTTACATTGTCGTAAATCAGATTCATGGTTTGACGAATATTTCTCGAGAGAAAGATAAATGTTTTTTAATGAAATGTTGAAGCAGGTGAACGGATAAGAAAAGCTTAAAATGAGCGCGGAACAAACAATACAAGAGGAAGTGCGGCCTCAAATCACTGGACGTTATTTTAATTTCATCCTCTAACATGTGGAGGAAATTTGGAGGAAATTTGTCTCGTTTTTGCAGGCTGAACTTTAAGAAGACCCTGATTTTTTTTTCACACCAAAAACCCGCGTAAAGATGAAATGTTTGTGGTTTGCTCAATCAGCCAGTCCCGCAGTCATTTTGTATTGGCAAAGTAACACCAAGAAAAGAAATTTCTTATCGATTTGATTGGTTTTGATTAATGATGGACGCGATATCAGGACCAATAAAATCCAATGTATCAAAAAAGATGGAAGATTTGATATCATATTATCAAATAACCATCCCCCTACATCATGCTTGGATATCTCGTACTGCATTGAATAGTGCTGCACATACTACCATGCAGCATTCGCTAAATATTATTTTTACTCCAGTAATCCAGAAAACTCCGATTCAAGCATTTTATATTTCAAGAAAAAATAAATAAATAAGTTTACAAATGAGGTCCTGAAGAAATAAAATGAAAAATGAGATTTGATTTGATTTCAACGTCGAAAAAAATGGGATCCAATGCAACGAAATGAATTAAATTGTCATAAAGAGTCAGTATAGAATTTTCAAAATAAAAACGTTTATAGAAGAGGTTCTGAATAACAAAAATGGAAAATGAGATTTACTTTTATTTTGACTTCGGAAACTGAAAAGAAAAATGGGATCCGGTTTAGCGAAAATTGAATTTAGTTAAGTGAGAGTGAAAAGTTGGTATAGGATTTTCAAAATATTCAATTCTTCATTGGGGATTATATTTTGCCTAAATTAAAATTATTGGATTGGAAATCCCTTTCAGAACCGTCTAATGAGTTGTGATTTTTTCTAGTGTTGCATGCAGTGCTGTAAATGGAATGGCTTAACAATTCAAAACGAACTCAACAGATCTAAGCTTATAAAAATGAAGAAAAAAGGCTCGGAAAAATTCAACTTACAATTTTTTTTTAATTTGTTTGTAAAAAAATGAATCTTCAAATATTTTTTTACGGATTGAAAATTGTCCTACCATCATCGTTATACTAGTATTCTATTTTCTGACTAAGAATGACTCAGTAGAGAATTTTTCTTAAAATACTGAAATTTTGTTAACTGATTGAAGTACAATAGAGTTAAATGGAACGAGAGAGATTTTTAACGAAAGAGAGTTCACTAAACGTGGCAATCTTCAGAAGAAGTTCAGGTTCTTTGCTGAGTGTCTATCAATAACAAGTTGCTTATGGTCATAGAAAGTTGGGTCCAAATATTTGATATAATTTGATGATGATACTGGTAGTTTGCGTATTTACAAATTTTGTATCAACTTACTTACCATATTTGTTGCCAAAAGCGTTCTTCAATATTAGAGCCAAGCAGAGTGCTAAGAATTGGACGCGCATGTTGAGATAAATGTATCGAAAACAGCTCGCTAACATATGACGCATTGAGCGGAGACTGTTATCACACTACAGCAAGAAATCTGTCACACGGCGCTTTTCTTTTGAGCGAGGGACTCGATCTAAGTTATGAGTCTGCATTTTTTAAGCTTTATAAGCATTATTACCGGTCTCTCTATGGAAGTCCCATTTACAAACAGTAATTTGTGTGTCGAATATTGACCAATGTGTTAATGTGGCATTTTGCCATTTTTGGATACCGTAATGATATCTCAATAGCTTGAGTTGTGTTGAAGGTTGTCGATGGGTCTTTGCCTCTTTAAGAATAACATTTTAATGGAATTTGCTTTCAGCTTTCACCCTTTTTTCTGTGTCCTAGAGACAGCAGAGCTTAAGTAACCAGTTCGATTTCTTTTATCCGTGGTAATTGCATTAGACGGTCGTCGTCATAATCCCACTTAATCTGGGACTCGTTTCCACGAAATCAAAACGAACTACAATACCGTGATTGAAAAGGCCAAATTACATTCATTATACTGAAGGAAGCCTCAGACTTATGCCTTGTTTATCTCTATTCATTTTTCTCTCTTCATAGAACAAAAGGGTGTAATTATCTTAATGAAATAAGAGTGACATGTTTGAGTGAATGGTGACCTTGTGATGATACCGCAAAGAAACCCGATGGAAAAGTTGAAGCTCGGTACGTAAGATTTATTACAACTTCGAAATCGAAAGTTACGAAGCCATTGATAGTGTACACAGTGATCCAAGACGTAGGTCCAGACGAAACACTAGGCTTATTAAACATGTTGACGTGATTTTCATTTTATCCGAAGAACGTATTTAAACTCTTTCTTTGTTTACAGTTACTTTGAAAAGTTGGTTTTTCTTCTAATTATATGCTAATGAGTAGTGGCAGATGTCAAGGAAATCCCAGAAATCATTATTAGTGATTTTTTTTTTTTTTTTTTTTTGGAGATACGATATGGACCTATCACTTGAACCCTTTTTTTCTTTCCATTTTTCTTTCTTTCTTTCCATTTTTCTTTCTTTCTTTCTTTCTTTCTTTCTTTCTTTTTTTCCTTCCTTCCTTTCTTTCTTTCTTTCTTTTTTTTTTCGTTCTTTTCCTTTTCCTTTGTCGTCTCTTCTTTTCGAATTCTCTTTTTATTTTATTTTTCGGCTTTTTTTCTTTTGTGTTCTTCTAGTCTCTCCTCTTGTTTTTTTTTCTTCCTCGTTTCCTTTAAATATGTCTTTCTTTTCTTTTCTTTTCTTTCTTCCTCTTTTACCTGTGCTAAATTCCCTTTCTTTGTCTAATCAAAACACACCTGCGCATGCGCAGAAAGAGAAACATTTTCAACCCTACGTTAATTACAAGAGCCCCTATGTGATCCCTTGATCACTGATTGCTAGCACATTTAGTAGCCCACGGTACCGCTAAAGGTCGAGATGACACTTATTATGCATGGTTACTTGGCAACCAAAAGGTTGAGTATGACAAGCCTTACAGGTCATGGCAGGTCATCCATTAGGTGTGTGACGTGGTTATCTAGAACACTTAATTAATCACACCTTTCGCTCTCTGGATTATTTGTATTTTCTTACGTTTATAGCTTTTTTTAGTCGCCGCTCTAATTTTGTTGCATGGTCATTTGATGAAGGCATATACAGTACTGTATATATAGTCACACTTCGATGGCTTTCGCTCGTTCTACTCATAAATAGACAACCAGTCATGCTCATGCTCAGGTAACCTGTGGACGGTTCTTTTTTTGAATTATGAGTGATGGGGTTCCTGTGGATTTGGCGGGAAGGTTGCGCGTCAATACGCGCCCGCGCACCTCTCCAACACTGTGACTTTCGGACTCATTTTCTCACGATCCTTTGGAATGGACTTTATGACAAAAAGTATTGCGAGCCATTTTTATTTGTGAATTAATTAGTCTTCGTCATATACAATTGCAAAGCTACGAAATAATGCACGATAAGCTCTCAAACAACTCTTACAACTTAATCGCTCTCTCAGAACTTGAGTTCGCTCATAGGAATCTCATTTGTGAACAAAGTACTAACTAATATACGTATGATTATATAAGGTAGTATTTGTTCATTCTTTCATTGTAAGCTCACTGTTTGTCTCGCTTCGATGCAAAGGCACGGCTACCTTTCAAGAAGGCGCACGGAACTGTGAAAGGGACTATATATTATATATTAGGTCAATTCTAAGTTGGCTCTATTTGCGCAAGGTTAACATTGTATATGCATTAATAGACCATTTCACGGTTCTCGTCGATCAACCTCAGCCTCGATAGCGTGTAATTTATTCTTTAGAATTTGACTAAAGCCGGTGGAATTTTTAAGTGTTTCAATTGTTTGATAATGTGTACATTCCTTAAATTACCGTGAGCTGTAGTCAAATTCTAAAGAATATATTACACACTATCGAGGCTGAGGTTGATCGACGACAACGGTGAAATGGTCTATTCAGAATGTATCGTACCGCGTGACATGAGGAGTAGTTGGCTAAACGCTATTTAGCAACACACTCTTAGGCTAAGGTCAAGCGTCGAACTTCACACTAGCGAGCCGTACTCATTGAAAACAATGGATAATAAGGCGGTCTTCTTTGATGTCATTTGGTTCGGCTCACGTGAAGTTCGACGCTTTACATTAGTCTTAGAATTCTGTATTTACAATAATTTATATACAAATTTGTATCCATCTCCGAGAGATTGAAAGATATATGGACGATTACAGCATAGTTAATGGAGTGGAATGGTTTGGAAACCTATTGTCATTTCTAGGTTTTTGTTCGACTTTATTCATTGTTATATGACGTTGACCGTGCACAGAGAAGGAAAAGTTGCAGCGTTTGTTCATAGTAACTCAGGGAATATATATAGACGATTTTTCCCCCTCAAAAATACTTAAAATAGGAGATATTTGTTAATATTATATATGATAGAGATTTTTTGTTTATTGAAAAGGGAATCACCTTTTTTAACACTTTCTTATTTATCATCTAGTAACTTAACTGTATCTGCGCCGAATTATTGATCCTCTTCTTCGTAATCTTAGGATGGAAATTTAGACTTACAAAATTTTCTTATATCAAAATAATACGGAAACTAGTACTTGTTTTGGTTTATTGTGCACGGTCAATATTACGTGATGGTACGTTTCAACCTAGAACAATAGGTTTCCAAACCATTCCGCTCCATTAATTATAATCGCAGTAACCAATAAATTAAGGTTCTTAAGATTGGCGTACAAATATGGGTATCATGGTGCTTTGCAGGCTAGTCATAATATGCAAAACCATCTCTAGGAAGAAAGCTTTGACCAACAAGACCTCTCGTCGAGTTGTTTAGCTCACAGGTTCTTAGCGGATTGTTGGTAGAGTGCTCATAGTTGAACGAAAGGCATTTTGGGATAGCTTGACACTTATCGTAACAGCCCATCACACCAGATGCATTAGTAACTTGAATCACGTGACCTGTGAGGGCGCCATTTATTCGGCTCATGTCTGTGGACATAATGGAGGACTGTCCGACTTTGATTTCTAAAAATAAATAAATGAATGAATAACTAAGTATAAAGTAAGCTGGCAAGTAAGTCAATTAATTAATTAATTAATTAGTCATATCCATTTTGAAATCATTAGCAAATCCTGCAATCTGATTGGCTAAAAAGTGTGCGATTTAAGCATTAATTGCACTATTTTGAATCATTAATAGCATCATTTTGTCAACCAATTACTTTTGAAGCTACATATAACTGTTGAGTATTTGAATATATTAAGTTTCAAAATGGAAATGATTAATAGGTAATAGAACTGAGTGTCTTGCAATTTTGGGGTGAAATCACACTCGTGATTAACAAATTGCACTCCCGCTACAACTCGTGGAATTTGGTAATCACTCTGTGGTGATTTCAGCCTAAATTGCACTCCACTCAGTTCTATTACCATTATTAATCAATAATACATCTACACTAAATAGTTGTTTCTGATTGGCTGATATACTGTGAATTTTCTCTTAATCCGTGCAATTAATTAATTTATTAATGGCTTATCACAACATCGTTACCTTTTTCGCATACGTAGGATAACCTATGATTACACAGCACATCATTCCACTGCCCGTCCCAGTGCCTCATCTCAGAGCACTTCTCTCCTTGTTTCATGAAGTCATTTGGCTCCCCATAACCCCAAACCTTAAACTTCAAAGGTTTTCGTCCATTCCAGGTCCATTCTGGGCCATCAGTGACCCGTACTAGCCCAGTCCATACCCCCTCAGGGTACGGGACCTTGACTAGGTGCTCAAACACAAATTTTTGCTCCAGAGCATCATCAACTTCGACCAAAAAAGCATCGTTCTTTCGACATGATAAGTCGGCATCTGTTTGCTTGACTTTATCATAGACGCGCATGTAGCAAGAGTTACCGTATCTTTTCCAACTTGCACACACTTCGTGATCAAAGTCTGTCGAAGAAAAGGGGAATAATATAGTATAGTTAAGTGGGATGCGAAACGGCACGTCACACGACACCGTTACGGGACGGAATTGACGACGACATCATTTAACTTGAACCAACCAAGCACGTGGAATCACTGTTTAAAATGCTCGAAAACAGCACCGTGTAAGGCAAAAAGTATAAGGAAGGAAGCAAGAAAGTAAGGAAGCAAGCAAGAAAGCAAGCAAGAAAGCAAACAAGAAAGCAAGCAAGAAAGCAAACGAGAAAGCAAGCAAGAAAGCAAGCAAGAAAGCAAACAAGAAAGCAAGCAAGAAAGCAAGCAAGAAAGCAAACAAGAAAGCAAGCAAGAAAGCAAGCAAGAAAGTAAGGAAGCAAGCAAAGAAAGCAAGGCAACAAGAAAGCAAGCAAGAAAGCAAGCAAGAAAGCAAACAAGAAAGCAAGGAAGAAAGCAAACAAGAAAGCAAGCAAGAAAGTAAGGAAGCAAGCAAAGAAAGCAAGGCAACAAACAAGAACTGAAACAAGAAAGCAAGGAAAGCTTAAGTAATTAGGAAGCAAGCATGGAAGGAATTGAAGGAAGGAAGAAAGAAAGGAAAATTATTTTGGATGTCGTAAACTTTAGACGTTCCCATGATGCTTTACGATGTTTTTAAAGTTACGGGGAGTTAAAATGTTCCAGATTTCTGATATATTTTGCCGGGTTTGCCCCAATTCAAAATGGCCGCCGAAAACGGTTTTGAAATGATCTATATATTCAGTTATATATAACTCTCGTTCGGATACTTATCTCTATACCAACCACACTAGTAAGTGGTACTGGTATCAGTATAATTAATCTAATATAGCCCTTGATATAGTCATTATTCTTGACCATTTCCAAGAGTGTTTCCAAAATATATCAGTAGAAAAGACACAACCCGCTGTGTACAATATCTTAAAGTGAGGTGACGTCATTTTGGTCGTTATGTGTGTGGTTTCAAGTTCAGATATTTGAGATGATTAACTACACCGTTAGGAAAATACTAGAACTGATTTGAATATTGATAAATACGGAAGTCCAAATAATCGTTTGAGAGAGCACAATTCTAAATCCTTTGTCAAGGCTTTTTCTATATTCTTCAGTTAACAGGTGAAATATGTAGTGTTCGGTTTTAAGACACAATGGCGAGCGCTGAAACTCGTTAATTCACCTGAACGACAATGGTTCTCTTGTAGCTAGAGAAAAATGACTATGAAAGCAATATATAGGCTCAAAATATCTTAAAAATGAAAACAAGCCCGAAAAAATTGCCAGGAATTTTTCTCATCGTTGCAGCTCAACTTTAAACTACCACATAACGATTATTAGTTTCATAACTTAATTATTTCGCAACTGAAGCGTGCGTGCTTTTTGAAGTGATCTGTTTTTACTTGTTGCCATTCTCTGCGACTCGTGGAAGCATTTATTTTTTGAACTAGTCTGAAATATCAAAAATGATTAGTGATGAATGTCTCAATTTGTTTTTGAATGTCTCAAAAAAAGATAAAAAAAGCTTCGAAAATCACACGAAACGAGGCGACTAGCAGCACGCGACCGAAAATCTGTTTCCCAACGCGAACCAATTTCAGTGAAACAAAATTTTACTGGAATTCTACTGAACAGATACACGGATTTCTCTTAACAGAAAACGTATCCTGCAACAACAGTTTCGTGTGCCGTGGACTAACATACATACAAAACGTCTCTGTTCAGTTTCTAGTTTCGTAAGCTTGAGAACGGACAAACAAATAAAGCATACATACTTACTTCGAGATTCTAGGCTCCAACAAAGGGTACCCAACACAAGGATGTACACCACTTTTCTCATACTGTTCGAAAATTACTGAAATCTTCGAAGTGTCTTTTCACAAAGTCTAAAGATAATGTCAATAAAATTTTTCTCTGCGATCTTAAATATGTTATTTCACCGTGAAGATACCATCGCCAGTTGTGATTGATGGTGGCTTCAAGCAGTCCTCGAACAGACCGCCCCGATAGATGGGAAAACGTGATATGAAATCCAACTGTTATATTGAGTGCTTGAAGGTTTTGATGTTGACTCTTGTATGAAATGATACAATAGATGTGGATTATCTTCAAGCAAACCAATAATACAATGATTATCAAAGACAGGAATGGGGAAAAAATCCGGAAAAAAAATTCAAGGAAAAAACTCCGAATGAAAGAACGAAAGAAAAAAAACAAACCTACAATGTTGTTTCAGAAGCGGCTTTAAATATGACATTCTTCATACACATATCTTCTACTGAAACCATTTCTAACTTTATACATAACCACTATTATATGTAAGTCTTTTTATTTGTCGATATAATGATAAATAAACCCCCCAAGCCGGCAGGGATTTCCACCGATTTTTTCGTGGATATATTACAATCTTATTTCTACCGGAGATAGTTTGTCAGTTTTATATACCCCAAGTATCGCTTTGTTTTAACAGACAGTTTTAATTGAATTCACTTTAAAGCTTATCACTGACTGACTGATGTCTTTTATTTCATTTTCGTAGCTCAATTAAACCGGAAAGTTTATTTTAACGTGGGACTAATGAGAAGAAACAAGGTCAATAGTCGTAAGTAGTGGTAGATATTATGCTTTTCAGGGGGTTTGCATCGGGATTGTATTGTATTGATACGCTAATCTTGGTTGTGTGACATCAAAGACAAACGAATATTTGACCGTTGCCAACTAAGAGAATTGGCTTATGCCTTCTTTGTACCAAGGGAGGAGTGGTTAGAAGTGCCTTTATTACATGGACCACTGACTTACAGCACGTTGGAATACAGCTCAATTTGGAGGACAAAACAATAGGTTCCAATTCTCAGGAGATTGAAATACTTTTGTTTTGTCTTCCAAATTGAGCTGCTTTGATGTCACGTTAAAAGGTTACTATTGGCTGAGAGATATTGGAGTGACAACGGCGTTTTCAAAGCCAAAGTCAAGCAATTCTCAATCTCACTGTCTTGAAAAGATTCAAGAAGCATTTATCATTTCGCAAACTTGGTACTTCACAATCTAATAACAAGAAAAAGGCAACGTCTAGCCAAGAATAAAATATCTCATAGATAGTCAAAACAACTTGTTTAGCAATATCTAGCTGTTGAAATATTTTAATTGATGCAATTGTTGCATATTTATACAGCGGCCTCATTAAAAAAGAGAAACGAAATTGTACATTTTTACAAAATATGTCATCATTTTGAAGAATGGGAATATTTGGCACATCAATCGAACAACCAGTATGGTTTTAGTCAAGTGCCATGGCGGTCATCCATGTCCCTGAGCCTGCGTTTCCAATGGTCAGCACCGAGGAACGACCACGCAGGCGCTGTAATGGCAGTCAGCATGACACTTCTATACTACTCTTATCCCGACCTATCGTTCTTCTCAGTTTTTGGTTGTTATTCATCATCAGGAGGTATAGGAGCAGCAAGCAGAGATTTCCTATAAAACAAACAAAAACACATTCATTCACAAGGCATGTCATTTTCCCAATGGGTATTCCTTCTGACTCACTACCATTCTTCCTCTCTGGCTGAGATTCTTATTTTTGTCAAAAACACGGAGCTTAGTGTTCACTTGAAATATTCAATGAAACGTCGAAACGTCGCGGTCCTCTACAAATGACCCTCAATCGTGAGACAAACGAATAAGTATCATTTCTTTATATTAAATGTCGTTTGTAGTCGACCAAACCATTTTAAGGGCCTTGATTATTTATGCTTAGCTGTATGTCCATAATTCCTTTTCGTCTTGAAATGACGTCTGTCTACTTGGGCTCCAATAACTTTTTGAAATAAGTGCGTACTGCGTTTCCAAACTCGATTGATAAACTTCGTTTACTCACCTTATTCTTATTCTTTCACACTTTGGGCACTTTTCTTTGACATAGCAATCCTTATGAAAAGATGCTCTACAATCTGTATGGAACAGTAAGACAATATTAAGGATTAAAACCAAATACACTCGTCTGGTCATTTTTTATGTACTACTGCTAGGCTTGGCTTCAAGTAGTGAATGGAAGTCATCAGAATTGCTGCTTTTTTATTGAAATAGGACTCTTTATCTTGGGCGGAATGTTCTCCCATTTCTCTGTAACGGGGTGTGCATGAGAAGACACATGGATATGGATACAGCTCATACAAACAAGCTAAAGGCAATTCCTTCAGTAGACCAGGGTGTTAAAAAGTCACGGCACACGGCACGGTTACGGCGCGGACACGGCACCGAATGTCGAATGAGTATGGAAGAGCGGATTTCGTATGAGTGTGAAAAGACACGGCACGGTTAAGGCGCGGCGCGGTATAAAGGGCACCGAATGTCGAATGTTTTCATACACGGCACGGCACTGACGCGGCTAAGGCAAGGAGCGGTCCGTGCCGTAGGTTTTTCATAGTCATACGAAAACTGCGCTAATGCATATTCAAGGGTTTTTAGCATTGTACATACGTGGACATTGGTAGGCTTTATTGAGCTCAAAGGGAAAGATGATATCATCGCCCTTTCTACAGTATTCACAAATGAATCCTTTAGCTTGGCATAACTGGAAAAACAACCAACATGATCATGTTATTGTGTTATTGTCTATAAAACTTCAAAAATATTTCACAAGACACTGGAAGACTTCAAATATGAGACGACAACTCAGATATAGTGTTTTGGTAATATATTGTCACAAGAAACTCACCGGGCATTCCGCAATGTGTAACATACATTGAGTGACGAGATTTTTAAAATAAACTATCAACTCTCCGCTTTTGATCTGCAACAAATAAAAATAAAAAAAAGATGTAAAGATGTAAAAAAAAAAAAAAGTGAGAGGGAAAGAAATGGAGGGAGAGAGTAAGAGTGGTGCATTCTGGTCAGACGGGTACAACATACATCTCTTTTTTTTCATGAGTTGTTTGTTTGTTTGTTTGTAACCGAGTGATCAGAAATTACTCTCCTAGCTGTGGTTTAATCATAGTGGATTACCTGTATTAAGTCTTGTAGGGAATACAGGTGCTCCTCATTCAGGAAGTAATCTGGAATCCTAGAAAACTCTTGTTGTAATCTGTAGATGATACCAATCATATTTATACATTTACATGTAGCACATTCAAAGTACAGTACAGTAAAGCCACTCTTTCATCGATAACCTCTTCAAACGAAACGGCATGACGCATGGTACAGAATTGACCAATCACAGCGCGCGAGATCACTGTTCATCTGTTGACGTAACGGTCACGTCACGTTCGTGCCAAGAGGTACTGTCTTTTTTGACCCCCCTTACTAGTGTTTGCTACCTTCTCATTCTTGTGTTCAGTAATCCCCCTTTCACTGTATAACTGATCCCCCTTTCAGTTGTCTAAAAGCCATGTGACCCCCCTAAATGTCCTCTGACCCCTCCCCCTCCCCCAGGCGATAAATAATGACCAGTCCCTAACCAAGTCAAATAACAAGTGATAAGTTCGGTGACTGAACTTGACACCACAGAGTAGCACGGCTGGTGCAGGAATATTACATATCCTTCTTTATATGATGGCTGAACATAGACATATAGCGGAATCAGGTATGCCATATGAATACTTACTCTCGGGACTTGCGACATGTCTGTGCGAATGTTCTTAAATAGTAGAGTTGTTTTCGAATATTCTAACAACAGTAATAAGAGAGTAACAAGGTAAGTTAATCAGTTTGCAAGTAGAAGTAGTTTGTTTTGTGGATAGGTAGTGAACGATAAAATGGTCATAAAGTAGATGGTTTGGTTGGTGGGTAGTTCTCAAATTGTAGATTTGAATAATAAGAGGAAGGTATGTAAATGATGAAGTATTTTGTTTTGTGAATAGGTGTTAGTACACACTAGGTTATTCAGCAGACGGGACAGGATTGGTAGATGGGTAGATGGGTTGATATTCTAAAAAAAGTGAGTTTTTTAAAGAAGATTTTAAAAACTGCAATAAAAAGTGGGTAAGCAAGTTTTGCAGCAGTTAGTTTTTATGTAGACGTGGTAGTTAAGTTATCCGGTAGTTGGGTTGGTTAGTGGGCATGTGAGCTTGATGGAATGATTGATTGGATAGCGTATTTGGTGCATGGGTGCATTGAATGGTGAAATAGTTCATCACGTATTTTATCAATGATAGTATTACCTTAATAGTTTCTAATTGGTGAACTTTACTGTACAAAGATGGGTTCAGATCTTTAATGTTAAATAATGGGTCTCTGTAGATTGTGCTTAAAAGATCCATGCTAAACTTTGATACTTCATATCTGAAGAAAGCTACGTTAAGGAAAGATGCTGTAAGCAGATAGATGCATGGTTACATAAATAGTACAAACAAGGTCTTTATCAATGTTAGTCAACAAAGGATACTTTCTGAAGTCCCATTTACGAATAATCCTGGCCGGAATCACCATCAGCGAGTTATTGTGACAGCTACTACAAAAATACTTTCCTAGATAATTACAGTAACGAAACCTCTTCATGTACCCTAATGGGAGAAAAAGAAGAAAATAATAACATCATTTAGCAGGGTTTGTTATGGGAGATGGAGGTTGGATGAGAAGGAGAAGGAGAAGGAGAAGGAGAAGGAGAAGGAGAAGGAGAAGGAGAAGGAGAAGGAGAAACGAAGGGACAGAATAAAATCCATCCTCTCGAACCCACGGTAAAATTATGTCACTCAGTTATAACTCATTCAATCATCCATCCATTCATTGTTTTCTTTCCATGTTACCTGGATCGACTTGCATACCACAGCCAGTACAACGATAATGCTGTTCTTCCATCA
This sequence comes from Anthopleura xanthogrammica, assembly GCA_964019055.1. Lineage (NCBI taxonomy): Eukaryota > Metazoa > Cnidaria > Anthozoa > Actiniaria > Actiniidae > Anthopleura > Anthopleura xanthogrammica. Next base: position 6,602,976 of record OZ025210.1, read on the forward strand.
GATGCTTTCTCCTTTATAGATTCAAAAAACAGAATTCCATGAACTTAGAGATTAACATGATTTATAATGTAATCCAAATAAAGTACGTCATACATACTTTGGAGGAGGATGAATGTGGAAAATGATCTGTGACCGAGGTGGTGCCCACTCTAGATTACCTCGCATACGACACTGAAAACCATAACATCACAAGGAAAAAGTGTTAGCAAAATCAATGTTACTGTTGTTGTTGCTATAGATCCCTTGCAGCACGTCGGAATGCAGCTCAATTTGGAGGACAAAACGATAGGTTCCAATTCTTAGGAGATTGAAAAACTTTTGTTTTGTATTCCAAATCATTGAGTTGCTCTGATGTCACGTGCAAGGGATCTATTGTTGTTTTTGTTGTTACATTTCGGAACTGCTTTTTTTTATGTTTAATGCATGTGTATTAAAGTCTTCAACCAGTTGTATCGAGAGACCATAAAATATTAAGCAGCAAAAAAGACTGTAGTTTTACAGTCAAAACGTCTTGAAGTAAAAACGTTAGAGTCAAATAATTATTATGTTTTATCTTAGAAAAATTATGGATCCTGAGTGCAATTTTAGCATTAGAAAAAAAAGACTTTCTTCTTATGCAATGATCAACGTTTTCACCAAGATGCGTAGACTTTCAATGCGACCTACTCGCTTTATTCTTGCGCACACCTTCACTGAGTTAGAGGAATATCTTCCTGGGAGTGAGGCAGTGCGACATGGCACAAGTATACAAGGAGTGCAGCCTTAAGTTTCAATTCACTACAAAAGACTTACAGGTGCTGAAGATTTTCGTTGTGTTACAGGAGCATCGTCTTGTTCTCTAACATCATCAGGCGCTACTGAAAAAGCCTGTGGTAGTGGTAACAAGGACTGTGGAACGTCATCCTCTGATACCAGCCACTGAAGCTCTGATGCTGCAGGATGCTTCTTGTTAGCGAATTTCTTTAGAAGGCTTTTTGCAACAGCTTCGGCAGACAATGGAGGGGAAGTGCTTGCTTCAATGCTGGGAGTCGTGAGGTGATCAACTTGGTCTTGGGATTCTGGCACTAGTGTTGTTTCGGATCCTGACAGACCTATAAGACCAATATCATCCATGTAGGAAATCTCTTCCCAGTCTGGGCTGATGTCATCTGTTTCTAGGATGCTTGGATCTGTTGTGTGAGGGAAACGATATTCATCAGTTTGTATTGATATAACAAGAAGAATATTAATGATATGATATTGCGGTAAAGTGCAAAGTAAATATTTTCTACATTTTCTAACTAAGTAAGTGATAGAAGGAATTAAAGAAAGAAATAAAGGAAGAAAAGAAGAAAAATGAATGAAAGAAAGAAAGAAGGAAGCAAGAAATAAAGGAAGAAAGCAACGAAGGAAGCAAGCAACGAAGGAAGCAAGGAAGGAAGGAAGGAAGGAAGGAAGGAAGGAAGGAAGGAAGGAAGGAAGGAAGGAAGGAAGGAAGGAAGGAAGGAAGGAAGGAAGGAAGGAAGGAAGGAAGGAAGGCAAGCAAGCAAGGAAGCAAAGAAGGCAAGGAAGCAAGGAAGCAAGGAAGCAAGGAGGCAAGCAAACAAGCAAGCAAGCAAGTTGAAGCAAGCAAGCAAGTTGTGAACAAGGAAGCAAGCAAGCAAGTTGTGAACAAGGAAGCAAGCAAGCAAGCAGGCTGTGAATATAGCCTTACTTGATGATGAAGATCTGCTACTCTGATCAGAGCTATGGTTACTTGTAGACTTCTCATCGCTGAAGGCTGACTGTACTAACTGCTGTTTTTCTCTCTTCTTCTCGAGTCGTCTTCTCTCGATTTCTAACTTTAGATGTCGGATTTCCTCGTCATCTTCGTCTTCCTCATCTTCAGATGCAACTATTCGATCACATTTCATCTGAAAAGGAAAACATTTCAAAACAAATAAATAAACAGAAATTCACTTACAGCAAATCTTACAAAAATGTTAATGTCAATCCTTTTATTTTTACACGGGTGTCCCATCTCCTTTTTTTACTTATTCTCTTATTCTCTCTTTTACTCCGACGAAGGACTAGCGTCCGAAACGTCAGTAAGTGATCTTTCTTATCTTTTTACGGTGTAAAATTTATCTTTTTATCACAACTGTTTCATTAGAAACACCGACGCAGCCCACACTAGCTTACCGCTACCGCTTACCGTTATCATCCTTTTTTTACTGACCTGTTCAATCGCTTGAATCAACGCTTCAGAGATACTAAAATGAGCATTTTCCTGGATACAGTAAAAAGAAAAGAAAAAATTGACCGTATCAGTGCCGTGTCGTGTATGAATATATTCGACATTCGGTGCTGTGTCCGCGCCGCACCGTAACCGTGCCGTGACTTTTCACTCTCATACGAAATATGCTTTACTATACTACTGCTCGTCAGTTCATACATAAGATACGGGCACGGCAGGTGAGGATATTTTTTAACCAATTAGAGCAATTTTCGTATGAGTGGGAAACATACGGTACTGGCTTATAGCACGTACACGGTACGACATGCCGTAACATTGAAATGGCTTTCCATTGTCTTCCAGTAATTCATCCAATCAGAACGCGTAGTTACGGTTACGGTGAGATACGGTACGGCTACAGTACAGATACGAATCTGCCGTACCGTTTCCCACTCATACGAAAACCGCTCTAAGGTGCGCAAGACTACAGCATATCTAATCGACAACCTTATATTCATTCCATGATGGTTGCGACAAGAGACATTCGTATGGTGACTTTTTGAAATGTTCTCTATGACTGTCCAGTGCTTTCAAAGTTATTCTGGTCGAACCTTTGAATGACCGGGCTTACTTTTTCCAGTTCACATGAAGTTAGGTCCTGTGACGCCAGCATCGTTGCCAAGGACTGTTCTTCTTCCGTTGGTGACAGCGGGTCATGGAGGTAAAAATTTCCTGCAAATCATGTAGTGCAAGAAAAATTACGCAAAATAATGGCACAGCCTGCAGAGTGTGGCTTAATGGCACGACGGCGTTAAATGTGCTGTTGTCAAATAGGCGATAAGGAGGACAAGAAAAAGCTTGTAACTTTTATGCTTTACAATTTACAAGGCCAATGTTGCTCGTATTTCTACTTCACAACAACTTTTTGTTGCAAAGAGTAAACAGAACTTCTAATTTGCACAACAAATAAACTGTACTACGCGCAGAGCTTTACGAGAAAATTTCCCTCTGCAGCTTGCAACACAACAATGTGCGCGAGTGAAAGGTTGTATATTCTGGTTCTCAATTTGTCATCCTTCGTTTAACGTTTGCGCATGACAAGATACATGAATATAGATACAACTCAAACAAAGAATTATGTTCTGAAGAGAATGAAACGTGGTCTGAAATGGGAAAATATTACGCCCAAGCTAAAGAGGTCTTGGTAAAGAAACCCCTTCAGCGAGAGCCGAGGTATGTTCCCATCTCTCTGCACGGTCTCCATTGCTAGTAAATAATGTCCAACTAAAGGGAAAGTTTTCTATTATTTTCTATGGCAATTTTTCGCGCAGCAGCTGCATTTGATCTTTGAAAATAAATCTTTAAAAAATTGCAAAAAGAGATTTTGAAAATTCTATACCTGAATTTTCTGGAAGAGAAGAAGACAATCTTGGTTGACTTTCGGGATTTGAATAAATTGGTTTGCTAGTTCTTGACGTTTCGTTCAAACTTAACTGTCTTTTCGTCGACTTCAATAAGCCAGTTCCATCAGATTTCGATCTCGTGTGACCAATAGCTTTCTTGGATTTATAATCCGAAGACATATACCCAACATTCTTGTTTTCATTTCCTGGTAAACTTGTTTTTCTATGTTCTTCTTTGAAATATTTTTTACTTTCGTCGTTTCTTGCAATATCAACTTCATTCAAACTGCTACTACGTCTGTTATTAGTAAGTGCATTTCCACCATCAAACCAGTCTGAAGGACTTCCACTCCGTTCATCACTTTCCATTACAACTGAAAGAGCTACATGAGCTAATGTTCCCTGGTCAATATTTCGCTTGGTTTTCTTAGGCTCAACCAGTTTGAGCCGTTTTAAATTCAGTTTCTCTCTTGCTAGAATCATTTCATGATTGTCCAAAAATTCAGAATGTGTTGTCTGAGGTGACAGAGCATCCTCTTCAATTGTATTTATGTCAATGTTTTCTAGTTCTTCTTCCGATGATGTTCTTAGTTCAATATCAGAGTTATTATCATCTATGTCATCATCATACCTATCAACCTCACAAGAATCTTTATCCTCTATTTTATCAGAGGAGTAGGAAGTTTTATGTTCTTCAAGTATTGTTTCATCATCATTATTACATTTGGGATTTTTTTCTTCTAGTAAGACTGTTGATGATGGGTGATTAACTTCTTCTTTTGATGATTCTTTGTTGACCTAACAATGATGCCACAAAGTAACATGAGGGCCATGAAGAATATAAACTGTATATGTATGAAACTTGCTCATGGGCATAGCCAGCATTATACCCAACACTTTTATACTCTGTCACTTGTGATAAGTTAATCTCTTTGCAATCAAGTGCATGCACTAGAAAAAATCCCAACAAAATGGGAGGGGGGGGGGGGGAAGGGGGAGGCTTTGGGTCCTCCCCCTGGCTATGTCCCTGTTGCTATTTCAGTTTAGAAAAAACCTACTAATGGTCTATCACCAATCCAGCCCTGTGATTGGATGAGCTACTAGGGGTCTATTAATGATAGACCTCTAGTAGCGAAAAGCGCCAGTTTTGAAAACCCAAAAAAAATATATTTAAAGCAAAATCCAAAACTTTTTGCATCCTTTTATTGGACCGATTAGTAGGTTTTTACTAAAACAATTAGACCTCTCGCCCTCGTAGACCATTCGGACTCGAGGACTAATTGTTAAATAGTTAGCTATAGGCAGGTGTAAAATATTACTTGGTAGGGGTGACATATGCACTGATATGACACTGTCTTTCATTGCTGTGTAGTTCCAACCTAGGGTTGCAGTTAACCACATATTTAAGTTGTTTTAAAAGATATTTACAACCATTATCATTGTCTCGTTTGCCAACTAGCATTTCGACCACCGTCAACCAAGAACTAAACTAAAAAAATTACATTTTTGAGAAATTTGAGTGAATTTGAAATTTTAGAGGATTTATTAGAGGATTTAAAAAAATCTTTGAATCAGTCCAAAATCTCATTAAAATGCTAGACAAGTTTGCAAACGTGACATCAAGCTTCAGGGGTTGCACTTCAATGATAATGGTTGTAATGTGAACTACCATGAAAGTTGATAATAATTCTACAACAAAGGTCAATAAATATGAATAAAATCACTTACCAGGAGAGTATTGATTTGTGTAAGGAGACCAGGATCATTACTTTCTACTGCCTTTAGACATGTACACAGGGCTTGACAAAGTATTTCACTTCTTAAAAACGCATTATCTGTGAAGATAAGCCAATTAAAATGGAAAGAAATTATTTGACAATGAAAATGAAAAATATACTGAGAAACAATCCCAAGAACCCAATGTAAGTCCAGCATTTTTCTTCATGTATGAACCACAAATCTAAAACAAGAGATTTTATACAAAATTTAAACTACTCTTTTGACCAAGGTCCAAAGTTTGAGAGGAAAAAATAGGCATATAAGTACATGCAGCATCAATGTTATTGATATTTCAAATTGACCTTTGGAATATGAAGTGACAAACTGTGGTTTTGAATGAGGAATGACAGTTTTTCGATAAACAATCCAATTGTTAAACAAGATCTGTAACATTTTTTTCTAATAGAAATTTAATTATATTTGTCCAAGCTTTAATAATTAAATTCAATTATTGATTTATATGTTATATGTTTTACTATCAAGAGTGGACGAATGATGTACAGGGTATGTATTGTCGAATTGTTGAAATTTTATCAATACCCTGAAACATGCTACCTCTCAGGCTCTAGGCTGATCAAAGTCAAGCCACGGCTAACTCACATTGAATATTGAGAATTTAGCCTGTTAGATTTGGTAGAGGGAGGAAAAGGGAGACCTAACAAACTCTATATTCTTTGTGACAGTACATTATACGTTACCTCACTAGCTGCCATGCTGTCAACTATAAAAAGCATTTTTTAATTAAGATTCTCTCGTTATATCAGCAGATGTCTCAGGGGATATTGACTCACGTGGTATGGCTGCACCCCAAGAATTCACATGTGATGATATTTGTCACAGATGTCTAAAAATATTTTTTAACTTTCTGTTTTGATAATTTTTTTAAATATGTGCTTCATACCATGATAATAATTTTTCATTAGTTGTGAATTCTCCACAAGATTTTTGATATGGTTAGATATAGAGTGTTCAAGCAGTGACTGTTCCAGCCACTTTTTGCCAGACATTCCTCTGCCACACAGCCCACCATCTTTGAAGACAATGTCATAGTCCTGGGTATCCCCGAAAAAATTCTGAAACAAAAATGTTAACATTCACTTTTATATTTAAAACTACTGTACCGAAATCATAACAACAATTAGTAAGGGAGAAAACATGACTCCTATGATTATAAATCAATAACAATGAGGTATTCGAATAATGAAACTTCCAGTTTCATCTCGAGACGACTCACAATCAAAAAACGTGACCAGATATTTTTAACACAGCTTGAAGTCAGCAAAGATTAAACGTCGTAATGGCGAATTTAAAACTAACTTAAAATTTCAACTCTTTCGGATGGCTTTACAATTAAATTATACTATATTTGTTTGCTTTGAAGATGCGAAAAACTTTGGCATTCCTAGCTTACACCCACCCCTTAATTGGCTTACAACAAGGAGTGAGGGAAGGAGCGGCGTGAACTTGGATCTTTTTCAGCTTCAAAAGATCGAACAGCGCCAATAGAAAATTCTTAGGAAATGCCAATTCTTAATCTCTTTATTCAAGTAACAATTACTTAATATATACTGTAGAATGGCCAATAAATGTAAGGGAAACAAGATAAGCTTTCTTTTAAAACTTACATTACAATGCTTAAGACCATGACGAAATATCCCTTCTAAATCATCAAGAATTCTCGATAACCCTCCATATGTCGACCAAACGTTCGCATTTCGACTAGCTAGAAGAACATCTACTGTAGATTTAATCTTGTTTAATAGATTCCATTTAATAGGCTCTTGTTGTTGTGGCTCTTCTTCATCGGTGCCAATAATGGCCGCCATCTTTGTTTTGCTTCCCCTGATGATGTCAGAAAAAGTCATGAGACAGGAAACCCACGCAAAAGAATTTAAAAATACCAATTTTTTATATAAAAGAATTGGATACTTATTACTAAAACAAGAAATCCAAAAGTGTCAGTGAGTATTTAGTTTAACGAATTTAGGATTTCTTAATGATTTGATAATCTTTTATTCGACGTTTATTTGATGTTTTTAAAACGTGTTTTGACTTTCAAAGTTTTTCGCTAACAATAAAGAAATAAACTTAAAACGTTTTTTGTTACTAAAAGGTAAAGAAAACGGCTTAAAAACTATATATAGAATTTAAATTTAAATTTTCCAAAAGCAGCTGGGTTTACATTGCTCGGGCTGCCTGTGGTAATGGAGGCCTGGAAGCCTTTCTCGTTGCTATGGTTACAGTGGACTTCATTGTTTACGTAGTCAGACATGTTGGATGTTTCTCTTGTCACGGAGTTCTTGAATTCTTTTCTTTTGTCTTTAGATTATGCTTATATTTTTGAATAGATTGATAGAGATAGGATATAGATTTTTCAGGGAAGATTTTTTGCAAGTACATGGACCTAATTGAGACGTCTTGATGGCTTCTATAACTAAAAGTTGAAGATTTTAGCGAAGGTCAGTCAATCAGACGTCTCTTGCTCTCGAAAGTACTGTAAGCTTATGTTCTTCTGACTTTGAACATGCAAACTTAGCCCTTAAATCTATATGTTATCTTCTGGAGGTTACATCCCTTACTCTCTGGCTTACTTGATATTTGGCGCAAATCAATCAATCAATGGCAAGATTAATCAAATTAATCAAGAGCACAGTCAAGATAATTCTACCCCACAATTGCAGTTCTCTTGAAAACATTTCTCTGCACCTCTAAAACTTTATGATTTACTAAGTAAGCTCAAATTTGATTAATATCAACAGCTACTTAACTCAAGATGCCAGGGAAGAAAAAAGGAGGAAAGAAAAAGAAAGGTGGCAAAAAGAAAAAGGAGAAGAAAGGATTGAAAGGACTTTTGAGTATAGCAGAGCTGTTGAAGTCTGTGAGACTAACGTATGACGCCAAGTGTAAAGAGAGCAAGAGCTGGGCCCATCCAGATGTAAAAAAACTGATGAACCAGTATGCAGAGGACAACACTCTTTTGGCTAAGGTACCAGGAAAGATTATATAGTTAGTAATACCTAATTAAGTGTGGACATGTGTTTTCCTAGGTTGTTCTCTTTGTTGATAAACTAGTGATAAACTTTTTTGCTGTATTTAAGTGAAGAAATAGAAAATACATATATATGTGCCATGATAAAAACATACAGGGATTGGCACACAAGAGAAGTGTTAGGAGAAGCACAACATGTAGCAGAGTAGTGCTTCTCAATGCTTCTCGAGTGTTTTCTGACAATCCCTAAGTGTTTTATAACTGCACAAATCACAGCAAGCAAGTTTTTTATTTCTTTTATAAAATATAAATTACAATATAGTCTTATTTTGGATGTGAATAATGCAATAGAAAGTGTTCAGCGTGCTGTATATGTTCTCTCAAAGCATGCACCCCCAACCAACCAGAATGCCAGATTTCTAATAGTTATTTCATATATATTTTATTGATCTGTGCAGTTTATCTTAACACCTGGACCACCTGAGGAACCACCAGTAAAACTACCACCTCTACTGTCTGCCCTTAGAAGTACAAGATACGAATATGTCAAGGAAATGTACATCTGGGATCTTCCACTGGAACATGAAGATGCTGCTTCTTTGGCTCTTTTCCTTGAGCAACCCATGTATCCAGTTAGCTATCTTGAGCTTATGGACTGTTCAATAAATAGCTATGCCATAGAAAGATTTGGCCGGTAAGATGAAATTCAATGTTTTCTGTGCATCCAATTAGCTATATATCTTGAGCTTGTGATTGGACTGTTCAATAAATAGCTATGCTATAGAAAGATTTGGCCGGTAAGATGAAATTCAATGTTTTCTGTGCATCCAATTAGCTATATATCTTGAGCTTGTGATTGGACTGTTCAATAAATAGCTATGCTATAGAAAGATTTGGCTGGTAAGATGAAATTCAATGTTTTCTGTGCATCCAATTAGCTATATATCTTGAGCTTGTGATTGGACTGTTCAATAAATAGCTATGCTATAGAAAGATTTGGCCGGTAAGATGAAATTCAATGTTTTCTGTGCATCCAATTAGCTATATATCTTGAGCTTGTGATTGGACTGTTCAATAACCAGCTATTCTATAGAGAGATTTGGCAGGTTAAATAAGAGTCAGCCAATGTATGGAGTTAGGTATTTTGAGCTATACCCTGGGTACTGGAGGTTCATTGTCTTTTTTGCGACTCCTACAAAAGACAACTGAGCTGCTCTGGAATCCAGGGTACTTGAGCTATGGATTGTTCAAGAAAACAGCTATAGTATATTATTATCTGCATGGTTTTACATGTATCTTAAGTTGATTTCTATGTGCCTAATACTGATCTAACAGTACCTAATTTCTATATTTTGCAGGTGCTTTAGATTTAATAATTTGACAGCCTTGGTCTTGGATTTCAACAAGTATGTACTGAGCTTTGATAAAAGCAGCAAAAAGAAATTCCATTTATTTGATTTATATGATCCCCTCTACTGAATCTTGCACATTTTGATCTTGAGTCTCCAAGTACATCTAGAAACATTTTCAAACATAGCTTTGCAAATTTAGCTGGGGGAGGCACCCTTGAAATTTGGTGAAATTTTGGTGAAATATGAGCTTGCATTAATAAGTTCTAATTAATTATTAATTATAGATTTGGTGATGAAGGGTGTGCTGGTCTTTGTAAAGGGCTAAAAGCCAATGGAACTTTACTAAAGCTTAGTTTGAACTACTGTGAACTTGGTCCACCAAGTGGAAAGATCCTGGGAGATACAGTTTCCAATACAGCTATAAGGTATACAATTAATGATGCATTTGGTTGGTTGATCACTGGAAGGTTACTGAAGTGGTCAAGTCATGGGTGGGGTACGTAGGGAGGTCAAGGTTCAATACTCAAATAGTCCCCTTCACAGTTCCCTGTGCCATCTTGAAAGGTACCATGTCATTGCATCAAAAGAAGTTAAACGTTGACCTTGCAATGATAATGACATGATAATAATTGTTCAAGGTGTTAAAAAAGGTCTATAACGCAAGGTCGCTCTCATGTCTCGCTTTGATACAAAGACATGGCTACCTTTCAAGATGATAATTATTTGGGTCTTTTTCTCTTTTTTTCTCTAGGGATCTGTACCTTGATGGCAATCATCTTGGATGTGACGGCATCATTGAGCTATTAAAGCTATTTGCAGACAAGGCAGAAATGGAATCTATTGAAAAGAATCAAGCGATTTCTGAACCAGCTGAGCTAGCATCCCAAAACACACTAGGGCTCCCAGTATCATCAGCGATGGGCTCCATGTCCAGACCCACATCAGGCGCATCTGTCAAAAGTAAAGCTGGAAGCTCAAGGTATGTCTGGAAAAACTATTTCTTTCCAGTCAGTCACCGGTCATGATGACCAGCCAAATTAGTTTAAGCTCGGACATACCTTGTTTCTGCCTCAACGTAACTGGTCAAAATGACTGGCAAGGTGAAGATTTGACCGGACAAGTTCTAATTCTGGCCGGACATTGTCCGACGACCGGCCGTTATCTCAAGCCCTGGACTGTCTGTGTAAAACACCGTATAAAAGTTTGTAACGTACTGACATTTTAGGCGTTAGTCCTTCTTCAGAGTAAAAAGTAACATAATGTTGCTATCTCACAAATAACTGCTGTGAAACACCTCTTGTTTTGCGCTATCCTGATCCGTTGCTAACTTTCTCGACTTTAAAACTCTCGGCTGTCAATTTTGCGTCGTACGTTCCGAATTCCACCTAAATTCCTTACGTTGTGGTGTTAACTCTTTCGCATTTGTAGTTTCGTGACCGTAATTTTTTTTGTTACAGTGGAGTTAATTTATAAATAGTACATCAATGGCGTCTCTGAACTTGTTAGACTTGCCACTATTCCACCTTTCTTGCAGGAGTTTTTAGAGAAAGTGAGACTTGGATTTCCCGAGTGCAGCAAGCGTAGATATACCACAGAGGGTAGAAAGTTTAGGAACCTAACATGGTTTTCATTTCTCGCGCGATATCTGATCGTTAATTCTGTAATTTCTTAATTTGTACGTAGTCCGAAATCAGCTCGATCAGGAACTGGCAAGAAAGGGAAAAAGGGAAAAAAGAAAAAAAGTGGAAAGAAAAAGAAAGAACCCCCACCCCCTCCCCCCGTGGGACCATGGATCCAGAAGCTCCATCTGTTGGATAATGGAATGGATGCATATGGTAGTGCCTCGACTTTGGGTCCAATCGTCTGCATGAAGATGTTTCGAACGTAAGTAAATACCTTGTTAGTTTCAGTTTTACGCCCATTTTCATCTTATGTGCAATTTAGACCAGTCAAAATTTTCTGAAGTACTCCCAGAGCACACCTCTTCAAGTTGTGACGTATTTTCGGTTCCAACTTCTCACAAAAACCGCTAAGATAAACCGAAAATGTCATACGAAAGGCGCATTCCTGTTTGCGGGAGGCTACAGAAAGTAAGCAAATTTCTTTCGTGCAACTTGTCGCGCAAAATTGTTGCGTTACAAGTTGTAGAGTGAATTCTCGTATTACCAGCCCGCCGGCAACAACAAAATTTTGTTGCGCAACTTTGTAGAAGTAGAAGCTATTTCTACTCTCTGCAACAAAGAAAATTTGATGCGCGTGGGGTAGTAATACGAGCAACATTCACTCTGTATCTCAGCAACGCAACAACATTGCACGACAAGCTGCACGATTTTGTTGCTCGTTTTACCATATCTTTAATAAGAATAATCCTATTCCTTCCAGATTGATCACTCACTCCGAAGGCCTTCAAGAGATAGATATTGATGATAATCTTATCGGAGATCTTGGAGGAAGGGAGATATTGGAAGCTTTAATGAACAGAAAGGAAGGCAAGTTAAATAAGCATTTCGATACAGATTTGGTTTGTTGTTCACACCTGCAGTATTTTAGTTAAGAATTACACTAATATAGCATAGTGAAGTTGAGCTTACGACACCGGAAACTGCTGTGTGTAGGTAGCGTGCATCCCTAGCTACGCATTACGATTAGATGGTTCACACGAAGGAGACAGGTAGCCTGCGTGCAGCCAAATTTAAACCAGAGTTAAAGTCAGGCCGGCACGCAGGCTGAAGACAGGGAGTCATTTTAACATTACAGCATGTTATTTACCGTGTGCGTGCCGTTAGTGCCCGTGCGTTCCCCACTCATGAAAAGCACTCTATATAGCAAAAATATCAAAATGAATACTGCCATACCAATGACCCAATAGGATCATCATCATACAGTATCATAATTATCATCATCCTCAGATCATCTGGTGCCATCATCATCATTATCATCATCCTCAGATCATCAGGTGCCATCATCAACATCATTATCAGCATCATTATCATCATCATCATCATCTTCACCATCATCACCATCATCCTTGTCATCATCAGTAGCAGCAACATCATGATCAAATTCTTCATCATCTCAGTGATGATAAATGTGTGATGCTGATGCGTTATTTCCTTCATCTCACAGCTGGTTTGAATTCCATGAAGATAAGTGTTACACACCGCATGAACAGTACTACCTTCTCTACCATCATGAAACTTGGAGCGGGATTAAAGAAGAAGGGAAAGAAAGGAAAGAAAGGAAAACCAGGAAAGGTAGGTCTACAGTAATAGAAAGCTGTGTTTAGTCACCCATGAGTGTAAAAAGTTACAATCACTTCCGGCGGTTTTTCCCGAATACTGGCGCTGCTTACTATCAATAGACGTCACTTCCGGTAGTATCTCCGTTTTCACTGGCTTGGAGAATGCTAGAGGCTGTGTGTATCTTGTTTTCTGGTTTCATGTTGCACAAATAGTCAGATAGAATACTTTGAGGAGTTATTTTGACATGATTTGATTTAAGAATCGCTAGTTGCCCCCAGTCAACCATGTTTGCCCCAAGTCAAATCCAGAAAAGTCACGTGATTGATAGTAAGCAATACTGAGTATTTGGAGCATAGTTATTTACATGCACATCAAGTACAAATAAATTCTACTGGGACGTGAACATGTAGGAATCCTGTAGGGATATTGTCATGATCATTCTTTCAACTCGACTCGGATATTTTTTTTTGCAAGACCACCAACAGGCAGCCCAAGCAATTGTCTTGTATACAGTTAATGCATGGACCGTAAAATTCGTATATAATAAACATGGAACTAGTTTGTCTATAGTTGTTTTTGATAGTAAGTATATCCTTTCTGGATGGTTTTTAGCCGTTTTAAGCTTTGGAAAAATAAATAAAACCACTTACAACGGCCCGCATACATTTACTGTATACGAGACAGTTGCTTGGGCTGCCTGTAGAGTACCAAACAAATGTGTTACTTAAGGAATAAAAAACACATCCTAAGTGTCTTTATCAGAGTATAATACACGGAAAACTGTTTTTATTGCTTTTATAAAATAACTATAGAGAGAGAAAAAATGACGTGAGCATGTATTATGCTCTCATAAAACATGGCTTTTTGACCAATCAGAGCGCGCGTAATATCGAAGTTATTTTATAAGTCCCTATTATAAAAGGGGTTTCACGGCGGCTATGTTGTAGGAAAAAAACAATAGACTTTTTTCCTTTGGAAAATCGGAAAGATCTCGTTATGGGACGAACTATTTCATTGGTTCTGCTCCGTATAAAACTTGGCAACCGCGAAACCTCTAAATGAATTAGTTGATTTATCATATTTTGTACCATTTTTAATTGCAGAAGAGAGTCTGAGAGAAAAAAAAGAAACGATTTTGAAGATACGTGACTTAAAGATGAAAAATAAGCGAAAAGAAAAAGGAGGGAAAAGTAAGATGCGTAAAAGTGCATTGCTTTCAAGCCCAACAATTCCGCGCCATCCGCGCCAGAGGAAGGACGTGCTTTGACAAAGGAACCATCAATCTAGTACACCAGCGGCTATCGGGAGTCAATCGTGCATTCTTGAACAGGCATGACACTACTCCATTTGATAAGAACTTCACTTTATTTAACTGTACATAATGTACATAGGTCAAAATACATTAATGTTTTTCATTCATTCCAGTACCAGCAGTATAGTTCCAATTTCAGTGCATTATTCACTTCGTTAATAGCCACAGGAACTATCCTATACATATACATATATTTTAATCCGAATTTCTCTTAGCCTAACAATGTAGGAACAGAAGATAAGGCATTTATATTATTGAGTCCACGAGAATTGAAGACTGATTTGCACAGCGAAAGAATTACAGTAGTAATAAAAAAAACCCGGATAAAATATATTGAGATTTGATAATTTAGAATCCAAGAGGATGTACTGGTACAATGTGTTGTTGTTCAACAACCTGTGCTGATATTTGAGCCATTCGTTCATCGACGCTGATCCGAGTATTATCTTGTAGGGAGTGTAGGTTTAGAAGAACACGCTGGTATGCCTGTCGAAAAACGAAATGTAATCAGAATGAAAGGAAACGCTTTTCGCACATTTTTCTCTAAATTTGACAGGGATATTCCATCCCTGGCCTTCCTTCCTTACTATTCTTCGATTGCTTGTTATATCGCGGCCATGTTGGTGGTTTTAAACAAAAGATTTCTCATTAGCACCCATTGTTAATACCACCAACATGGCTGCTATGTCTTTGTTATTTGACTCTCTTGGGAATGCTTGCAATCCATCAATATAAGAAAAGTTCTAGAGTTGCTTTGCAAATTTTGTGGCAGTGCTTTCACAATCTCTGCGAGAATATTTCACAGCAATAGCCAAAAACTTCTTTCTTTAATTTCTAGTCGTTTTTGCAACAAAATTATAAGACAAGTTCTATCAGTTGCAATCCATGGTTCCATCTTCATTGCCTTTACTATCTTACTACATCACAAAGAACATTACTAACCTCATCACAGAACGTTGTACACAAAAGTTTCTCGTGTTGCGCAGATTGTACATTATTTTGAAGTGATCTTGATGCTCTGTAAAAAGAAAGATAACGTCAAAAAGACCTTCAAGAAGAAAGGTTGTCTGAGAGGAAAAAAGTCGCACCTTGATAAGACAGCTACCATTCCATACAGATCTATCGCAGCATCAGCAAGTCTCTTCAGCAAGAACTGTTGCTCTGTTTCAAGAAAAAAGCACAGGCACTTAGCGTAAATCCAAACAACAATTTGGGGATCTTGTATCTCAGGGGTTCAAGCACTGAACATCCTGTCTCGTACAGAATGTTCATCAGCTGAACTGCAAGTTTTCGAGAACATGGGTGCCAGTGTTTGAACACCAGTGGGTTAGTGTTAGCTGATCGGATTCCCAGCAAATCCGATATAAATGTGCTCGAAGGAACCTTACTGCGATTCTCAATATTCTGCGAACTCGGTAGTTGCTAGTTGCCCGTTGGAATTTGGTTTTTCACTGCCGCCAGTCAAAAATATAAAAGGTACCGACTGATTAGTTTTGATTGACGGCAGCGAAAAACCAATTTCACAAGCCGTTGAAATTTCTGAGTTCGCAGAATATTGAGAATCGCTGTAATTTCGATATTTACATTCGTCACTACCACAAGCGTGGAATTTGTACAATTCGCAATGTCGAAAATTTGCAACCGTTTCCCACTCATACAAAAAACATTCTATGTATTTCGTATTTATACTTTAACATGTACTGATAAAACGCATTTCTCACCAACAATCTTCTTGCCGTGTTTTCTAAGTATTCCCTCAACAGAGGCTCCATATTCACCGATAGCTGCAGAAACCTGTAAAAACAAATCTGCTTTAAACAAAATACAAACCAACTTAAACAAAATAGTTACTAAAAAAACCCTGAACTTGTTGACTAACAAACCTTTTCTGCTGATGGTTGTAGTTCACTGTGGACATGTTCACTTATTGATGGGCCAGACTTTAGACCAACTACCCTAAAAATCGCAAAAGCAACCGAGTTCAGTCATGCAGATTAACATTTCAAATGGATACAAAATAGGATAAGAATAACAAAGCAAATATTGGTTGTGTCTCAAGAAAGGAGAAATTAGTTTTTAAAAAAATATCACAGAAATAGAGTGATACAATCCCCTCCCCCCAATATTACTGTATTTCTTAACCTCTGTTCAGCGGATACCCTTTATTAATGGGACAACAGGCAGAGCCCAAGGTTGTCTGCTCACTGATAAAGGTAGCATTATGTGTTTTCAGCTAAAAAAAACCCTGTAAACCAAGGGACTGGGGATCCCATCTTTACCGAAAGTGTCTGATCAACTCGCAGTTTCGATGAGAGAGAGAATTCTGTCTTGTCGACTGGATTCATGTGTAATCTTGCTGTCAGGATTTCGAGCAACAGTAAAGTTAAGTTACCTTTTTGATCTCTTGATTCCTTCGGAAAGCAACAAACCTACATTTGCCGGGTTTGTCAAGGCTTTCTGTAACTCTTTGAGGTGTTTCCCAGCTCCCTAATAACACAGAAAAATTCATTAGATTGAATGTCTAACACTATAGTCTGTTAAAAGGTACATAGAGTGGCCTTTAATTGGTTCTAGGGCCAAGTCTTGTTTCCTTTCTCAACACTGCATCGTGTCTCCACCTCTGCAACTGCTGCAAATCTATTTTTACAACAATGCGCGTGAAAAGATTCATCGTGTGAACATCCCCTGTACCGTTGCTGGCAATGGCGTGATGTCATGTTCTCAGCCAATGAAATGCAACTTCATCGTATACCGGTAGCCAAAATTCTGCCATGTATGGTGGGAGTGCTCTCCTTACAGCGCTTCCCATTCACACAATCGAGCGTGATTGCCACTATTTGTTGTCGCGAAAAAATAAGTTTTTGGTGGACGTCAACCTGAGTGTTTTCATGACATCGTCGGAAAATACAAAGTTTTAAAGGGCACGTGCCTATGGGATGTCATGGAAACGTCCATCAAAACCTATTTCGTCGTGAGGGCAAATTCTACGATTTTGCGCGTGCGACTGGCAAGTGCTAATGGAGAAGTTGCTAAGTGGGAAATCACTCGAAAAGTCTGTTACCAGGTACGTTACACACAACGGCTGCACGGTGTATACACTACTTTACAAAGCCAAGAGCTTACCTGTAGTCCTGTAAGAGACACCATCAATCTCAGGATATCATTGGTTCCTTCGAAAATTCGAAATATACGTAGATCTCTCATCACTCGTTCGGCGCCGCAATCCTGAAAGATGGAAGCTGTTACTGGAAATTCTTGAATGAAATAAGAAAAACAGCAGGATTGTGTTTTACCTTCATGAAACCCATTCCACCTAAGATCTGAATACATTCATCAGCAACAAACCAGGCTGCTTCCTAAAAAAAAGCCATAAAAAAATAACAAAATAAAATGAATATATTGGAGGGAGAAAATGGATTGCATAAACGAGTGCAGTGGGTTGATGGGCGGAAGAGCGGTAAGAAATGCATACAACCCCATCGTAATACCATCACTTTTACGTTTTTTTGTTTTTGCTATTCTTATTCAGTTGACAGGAGAAACAATTAGAATCGTGGTGCCAATTGGCGCGCGCTTTTTCTCAATCACCACTTCACATAAAGACATCTGTGAACCAACGTACTTTGTCCAATAATAACTAGGACTATAGGACTAGAATAAGAACTGCTTAAAATCAAAGCAAACACTTCGACCCGTCCAAGTCTGCCATGACACATACAAGGAGGTATCTCACTAAATTGGTTTTCAAAAAAATTTGCCTATCCCATACTGTTTGTCTTGACGCAAGGTTGGACGGATGGAGAGAGAGATGGAAGCAATGTTTTGTGAATCTAGAAGAGCGAATACACACCGATGCGTAGACTTTGCTGATTGCTGCCTCGATCTGGAAATCCGTTGCCCCTTGGTCCATATTGGCACTGATCATATAAGCCATGCTCTGGAACAAAATCAGACAAAAAACATATAAAACATATGATTAAAAAGAAACGAGGAATGGATGTTTTTATTCAGGCTGGGTACCTCTGTGACGTAATGACACATTGCCATACGAGCTATCTTTTCCTGGATGGCACCAAAATGATCAATCTTTTCTCCGAACTGTGTTCGATTTGCAGCGTGATCGACCTGTTACGGCAAGAATTAAACAACAAATTAATACCTATAGTGACAAATAGCTAAATCAAGCCGCATCTACACGAGCATCTTTTCCTTGAAAAGTTTTCCTTGACAAGAAAAGATTACTCGTGTAGATGGAGTAAAATGGTATGCAATTTGAAATTCAATGACACATACCAAGGAAAAATTTCTCCCTGAAAAAATACCGTTTGTTTTCCAATCGATATTTCCGGTTTACATTGTCCTTAACTAGACGATGAGTTTTAAAATGGTAAACACCCCAGATTTTCAGTGTTGCCTATATTACCGCACCTTTAGATATCATCATTTTCTCAAAGGCCTATCAACATTTTACTCAGTTTCTACAGCATATATATATACTGCTGACCATCCAACTTACCGCTTTAGTAATGAGACCTTTCATTGTTCCAGAGAGAGCAGCAGCCATACCAAATCTACCGTTGTTCAAGATATTCATGGCAACTTTGAAGCCATTACCTTCGCCTGGTATGGTAATAAATATAGATCAGATACTGTATTTAAAGTGGGACGACGATGAAATGAACGTAGTTAATAATTGTACATTTTTGACATCCTCAAATGTGGTACGATAAAGGGGGTTCTCTTTTTCTAAACCGTTTTTGTAATTTTTCATCGAAGTAATCTTGTTTGAAAAGGTTCAAATTTCATCGTCGTCCCCACTTTACATGTAAACATTAGAAAACTTAAAAATTCTAAAACGTTTGTGAATGTTGCACCAACCTCCAAGGACGTTCTCTATTGGCACCTTGACGTTATCAAAATAGACCTACGAAATACCAAAAAAAAGGTCCAAGTATCAATATAATAGTGCAGAATCAAACTTGGAATCGTGGCAGGTGTAGCGGTAAATACAGTAGCTCAACGGGGGAGGGGGGGGGGGGTACTTTTGGGCGACGGGGATGCTCCATGCGAGTATAGTTGTTAGTTATCTCCTCCAGGGCTTGATTCGAGGGTTTTTCTACGGGTTCTCATGTTTTTTTCCCTTCAGTTGGTTCCTCAAAACCTAACACGCTAAAATCCGATTCGATCTGTGACTGAGTTAGCCGTGTCCTGACAGTGATCAGCCGCGAGGTTGTTTTTGGGTATTGATAAATTTTGGAGTAAAATTCAAAAAATGAATAAAAATGAATTTCATATTAGCTCTAGTCTCACCTCAGCGGTGTTGGATGCTTTGATGCCCATTTTCTTCTCTGGTGGCCCACTATAAAGGCATTTAAGCAAGTTAATAACATTAAGTAATTTAAGATAGAACTCTTTAAGTAGGGCATAATGTTTTCCCATTTCAGACTTAGCGCAATTCCCTTAAGTATAATTTCTTTGTTTAACGGTTACGTTTGAGATGATAGTAAGGGAATGGTCAATCAGAGCGCGCGTTATATCGTGGCTATGACGTCAGCGCGCGAGCGTGCACAATCCATTTCTTGTTAATGGATATCGTACCAATCAGAGCGCGCGTTATATCGTGTCTATGTTATAAAAATGGATGCACCTTAAGCGAAAAATATTATGTTCAACATAACATTTCATTTCACCCAATGGACCATTTTAGCTTTGTAAGCAAATTGCCCATTTCATACCACATGACATTCCCTTGAGAAATGTTCTTTTGTTAAAATATTTACACATGAAAGAATCAACTCCCAAGAGTGGCATCACGTGGTCTGAAATGGGCACAACAAACAATGAAGCTAAAAAGGTCTCCCCAGTTTTGATTTAGCACTGAATCACGTAGTCAGTAGGGCAGTGGTTATACAAAGCACATAAGAGTGAGTAGGGGAGAAAAACTGACTAAATCTCATGATTGACAGAACAGAGAAAAAAAATTTCACTGTAGTTTAAAAAAAAACCCGACTCACTGCTCATACTAGGTAGTTGCTTAATGATGGTTGTACTGTATACCTTGTTACTCCACCAAAACCTCGCTCAACAATAAAAGCGGTGACTTTGTCTTTAGTCTCTCCAGTTTTTGGATCTTTCATAGGAGTCTGGTAATGAAACAAACCATAGTAGTTATTAAGCTTCACGTCAGTGACAGACTAATTCCTACATGAATAACTATCATTTATGAGCCTTTTTCATAAAAGCTTGCGAAGGATGAGCAAAGGGACAGACGGCAAAGAGAATGTAAGAACAAACATAACAATAATCTAATAATAATTTAATTTATTTTGTGCATGTTTCAAAGGTAGATGCTTACATGCGCATAGGCATGAGCAAACAAAGGGAATGGATGAACAACAAACAAACAAGCAACGAAAAAAGTGAAGAAATGCATGGATACGTGAAAAGACTTACATTTTGATTTCATACAAAAACTTTAGTAAAACAAAAAATAACACAAAGTTTTCAAATGCAATTATATTAGTTGTTGAAGATAAAAGAAATAATCCTACCTTAGCAAATACAGTAAATATTTCTGAAATTCCTCCATTACTTATCCTAAACAATAAAGTATATCATTAACTTCCAAGAAGAAAAGGAGTACATAAGTAACAAATAACAGGTTTTACAATTTATATATACATGTATAATGCTTGTTTTCTTACCATAGTTTTCCACCATTCAGTATATAGTGTTTTCCATCTTTACTCAGCTCAGCTCGGGTTTTGATAGACTGTCATACAAAAAAAGAAACATTTAGAAAAATAAGTCTTGAGACAAAAATTGAAGTTTTCCTTTTTCATCAATGTTTTCAGAAAATCATAGCATCTTTATGAATAATGAAGTTTATGCAAAACAAGGTGTATGTTATTTCCTATTTACAATTTCTGTAGCCCTGCCCCACTCAAAGCAAAGTGCTTGAACCTTTTTTGCTATTTACTTGGCAATTGTATAGATTTTCCCTCTTTCCTAGCATAAGAGTGTTAATTAGTTGTCCCCTATTGCATAAGCCCCCCCCCCCCCCCCCAAAGGTTCCTCTTCCCACCTGGCTGGTCCCATATGCCTCATTCTCACTTGCATTGCAAGCGGGTAAGAAAGGCAATGCAAAAAAAAAAATTTCCGCTATCTTGCATTTGTGCTTTCGCTTGATCATGAGTCACTTCTTTTCATAGTGAGAATGTGCACTAGGTTGGAGTTACATCTTCTTGTGTCAGTTTGCTTCACTAGTGAGAACCAGGCTTCCAATTAGGAATATAATCATAGCTAGAACCAGTGTAAACTATTAAAGTTGGTGTACTTACAGCTGCATCTGACCCACTTGACGGCTCTGTTAAACAAAAAGCTGCATATTTACTGGCACCTGATACCTGGAAGAAATGATGAAACATGCTCAATGAACAGTGAACCAGTTGAAATAACATCACATGAAAGAAGCCTCACACATATTGATCAACACAGACAACACTCTTACCTGGGGCAAGTATTTTTCCTTTTGTTCCTGATAAACAAATATAAAAAAAACAAGAATTTAAATTACAAATGTACATAGCTTCATTAGGAAAAGATAGTTTCAAAATGTGTAACACAGTAATATAGTAATAATGAACTTTTGGGTCCCACAGCTAAATGGGCATTCAAAGAAAATAAAGTCTAAACTGTGGCACATAGTCCATCCTTTTCCTTCAACAACAATATTATTATTCAAAGCTTTGAGCCACAAATCCTTTTATAAAGGAAAGAGTGGAAAAATTTTCTAAAAAACATATTTTCATTTTTTCACAGAAATGTCAATTTTTCCTCTGCATGATGACACAAAAAGTCATGGTACACAGCATGTTTTACCATTAAAATTAATGGCATGGCATGGAGAAAGCACCAAATGTTTTCATACACGGCAAAGTGCACTTCCATGTCATAAGTTTTCATAGTCATATGGCATGAAAACTGCTCTATTTAATCAATGCTCATCTAGAAGTACATTGTATTAAAGAAAAACCTAGCTACCTTGTTTCCAAACAGTAGGATTCCTTTAAAACCAATAGACTGATGAGCTCCAAGGACAATTCCTACAGCCAGATCAAATGAACCTACTATCTCTACCAATCTTGCATACTGAAACAAAGCATTATAGCGATGAGTGGATCCAATCTGACATACCAAACATCTATCAATATATGGACACACAAATATTACAAGAAATTAAATTAATTATAGGCATTATTACAGGAAATTGGATGAATGGAAGGAATTTAAATATGAGGAAATAAACGATATCGAGACATCAAAGTAAGCATCAATAGACCTTTTCAGCTTCGTTGTTTGTTGTGCCCATTTCAGACCATGTGATGCCACTCTTGGGAGTTGATTCTTTCATGTGTAAATATTTTAACAAAAGAACATTTCTCAAGGGAATGTCATGTGGTTTGAAATGGGCAATTTGCATACAAAGCTAAAAAGGTCTATAGTGACCTATTTGGTTAGCGGTACATAGCACAATTCAAAAGAAATCAAAAACTTGTGTAAGTGACTATGGTAGAATGCAATAATAGCACATTAATTTCAACCATCATGATCACTCCTTTAAGTGAATCTTCCATCTTATATTCACTCTACATGCACTACCACTTAAATATGCTCACTATTAACACCACACAACACTCAAGCTAAGGGAGAGAAGAAAATGAATGAAGATAAGTCAAAGAAATTAGTGCTCAATCTGGTTCCCCCAATCTTCTCTTTTTAATGGTACGCATATATATTTCTTTTACCTGAGTGTTAGTCAGTCCTAAGCCTCCAAAATCTGTAGGAACCTGGAACAAAATTGAATTAAAAAGAAATAGTTTCTAGGGATACTTGTTTAAAACCCTCTCAATTTATCGAACCCTTACAGTACCTCTTACAGTCAAAACAGCTCAAGCGTACCCCCCTAGGCTCCATTAGTTATTTAATTATTTGAATATATGGTGAGTTAATTGTATTCACTCTGAGATTTCATTGAAAAATCTGAAGACTCCAAACTTCACATTCAATTCACAACTAAAATCCAAAGGGATGGGCTTTCTGGGGAGTTTTTCTACCTTGGCATGGCAATTGTTGAAGAATCCAATCCATCTCAAGTAGATAATTTATTTTCAAGTTTAAAGTCAGAGTGAATTATGAACTCAATATTTGAATTATATATATTCATTAATGGATCCTAGGGGAAGCAGGGCAGTAAATGCATTTGCAGCCCGCGTGCTTGCGGTTTGGTCCGCTAGACTGAACGTTTCAGTGAGGGCAGTTTAATATTTGGCCTTTTATATTGATGATAATTGCAAACGTCCTACTGGTTATGATGGAATTAATTCTAATATACTAGGCATGTTACTATAGTGTAGAACCAACCTGTAACCCAAAAGCACCCATTTCTTTTAAACCGTCCATGACATCATCACTGACTGTTTCCTGCTCATCATTCTTAGCAGCATCATTGACTTCCTGGATATGAAAAACTGAACTTTAGAATTTATAAGGACACAAAGGAAAGAATATGATCTTGCATACTTTATATATTTAAGTGTTTTATTATCATACCAATAACAAAGCTCCTTATAATTAAGGGACTGATCATTTATTATGTCACAGGGGGTGGTGGTTTTCTGAGGAAAAATTTAAGTACAATGTGTACCACTCAAAATATATGTCAATTAAAAACATGTACCCCCATGAGTTTTTCTTATATACTTATAATTTCCAGTATTTGGAAATTGAAAAAAATGTACCCCCTTGGCACTTTCCGTTGATTTTGAAAATTGTACCACGTACCCCAAACCCCAACCCCACACCCCCACCCCCACTACATAATAAAAGATCGGTCCCTAAATGTGAATGTACAGCATTGCTGCTCATGCACTCATATATACTAACCTCAAAAAACTTTTGCACAGGATCAACAAAAGCTTTTAGAGTTTCTTCTTGATCAGCATCAAGCACTATGAACATCATCAAAGTACCATCAAATTATATACAGTATAGCTGGGTTTCAATCAGCTAATAAAAGTCTTTGAATCTCATTATCTGCTCCAAATGGTGGTCAAACACTGACCACCATGTGCTGTCAACCAGAAAGAATTCTATTGAAAACTTGTGATTCAGCTGAGGAACATTCCGCACGAGACAGGAAATGACGTCAAGTGAAACCCAGCTATTGCTGGTTTGCAATCATCCCCAAGAGAATAAAATAACAAAGACATGATGGCCATGTCGGATATAACAAAAATGGCAAATCTTTTGTTGAGTTCATCCAACATGGCGGCTATGAAAGCTATCAATAAAGTTACAACTAACAAGATTAATATCAGCATGCTTTTCTTTTACTGTAAGCTTTTCCATACCTTGTGGAAATGGAAATACTTGCTCTGCTTCAAGCTGTCCTTTGAACAGAGCCATTGCAAAGGACTTGGATTCTTCATTCTAAAAAGCCATGTTTTGTAAATTTATATATAATTATTTTAGTTAAAAAATTGCAATTAAAGTACACGGTTTTTGGGAAATTCAAATGGTACTGTACACAACACAGTTAAAACTGTAATTTAATTTAGATTGAAGGTTTTTTAATTCAGCCATGTTTAAGGGCTGGAAAAGGCATTATATAAATACTAGTTATACAATGGTTTCAAGTGGCATAATATGCCCTGGAATATCCCACGAGTCACTTGTAGTTTCTAGTATACGCACGAGCCTTGCCTGTGTATATACAAAGAAAATACAAGTGCAAGTGGTATGCCACGGTATGCCACTAGAAACCATTGTATAACCATTTTATCCCACATCATAGAAAATACAAATGCGTAGAGTATATGCACAGTGCATGATGGGAAGAAAGAGTGAAATATTGACGAATATACAACAGCTTTCCTGCTTTCTGATTGGCTGTATTTTCTATGGTGTGGGATAAACCTCTATATGGGATCAAACAAGATATATAGCTTGCTTATGCATTGGTGACAGGGGGAGGGAGAGTGGGAAGGGAAGGGGGCAGAAAGATTGGAAGTGTTAATTGCTAACTGACCTTTGTTTGTGTTGCATATTGTCTCTGTACACCTGTAATTGCAGGATAAGCTACTTCAAACCTGTATAATAGATTAAAAGTCAACAATAAACGTTAAACTGATAGTAAATTTATAGTAAGTTTTAGTTTCTAATGTAATATAAGACTTAAGACTTATGAAGATTCAAGGAGCTCGTTTCCCCAAATGTCAGTGGACTTTGAAGCCAAGCCAAGAATGAGTTCCATCGTTACTACACTTTCGTTTAACATCTTTGTACAAGCAAATAAACATTGCCAAAGAAAAAATTGTTAGTGGTAGTTTCTTATGCGGTTTTTTTATGGAGCACTTCTTCCAATTTTTAAAATGGAAGAAGTGTTTAAAAACACGGTTTCGTGTCTATAAAATTAGTTACTAGATAATTGCATAACAAATAGAACATTTCTGCCATTATATTCACCTCAAGGAAAGAATAACCAATACTTTCTGTGTCGATACTTCGTATTGACAGTAAGAAATAATATAAAAGAATTTATTCTGCCTTATATGCTTTAATAAAACTTTAACTTTATGAACTTATATATAGTAGTGTATTGTTTCGTGACATGCCGGTACAACTTCAATCTGATCGCATCACGAAATCTTTATTTCTTACCTTTGTGGCGACCGAACCACGCGTAAAACACTCCTTGTTAAATAGGGAACCCTTGATATAATAGAATATCTTGATCTGAGCATAATAAAAGTGTTTTTTGTACGTTTTTTTGGGATGATTTGTGAAGAAAATCAACACATGCGTTGATCTGCGTTGAAACTGATGATACGTCAACAAACGATCCAGTACCAGACCATCACGACCAAGCAAAGTTCAAAGTCCAGTTATATTTACCACAGCGAGCCCAATTTGGATAAATGCCGAATCAAACAATATTTTCTGTGATTTTTCTTTTAAATGTGCGATATTTCTGTACCATAACTATAAATAAATACTCATAACAAAACTCCAAAACACAATTTACAGTTTATCATTTTGTTGTCAACGGTACGAAGTGTGGTTGAATTTACCACAGGAAGCCCAATTTGGATAAAAGTAATGAAACAATATTTTGTGGGATTTTTTGGCAAATGTTGGGAGAACGTAAATATTAATAAACATTTACAGGCCATATAACCATATCGATAACAAAACTTCAAAATATTATCATTGTCTTGTCAAAGTACAAATTTCAGTTGGATCGGCCACAGGAACCCCAATTTACAGAAATTAAAAGAAATTCATTTAATGCACATATGTTTATTCTTAAAGACAAGTTTAATTATTTAAGTGGATAAAAGTACAACATTGTTTTTTTTTTAAATGCAATGGAGTCTGCATAGAATTGATCTAGAATTTAGTTGCCATGTTATATCAGGGGAAAATTCTCCCCTGGTTATATAGATAAAAAAATCTTGAATAGCAAACAGTCCAAATGACGTGAAATATTTTGTTCATGTGTATAATAGAGAGTATACGTTTCAAAGGCCTGATTTACCAACGCAAACAGTACTGGTTTACCCAGGGACCGCGGAGCGTAATTTTGATTGGGGGGGGGGGGGGGGGGGGGGCTAACGATCACCAAATACTGGAAGACCTAGGGGGTTTAGGGGCATGCTCCCATTATTGGGGGGCCTATAGCCCCCCAGCCCCCCTGCTCCGCGGTCCCTGTTACCGACCCATATAAAAGCCATATAAAAAGTGAATCATGATGAACATTGAAGCCGGTGTTTAACTGGTGCAACAAGCCAAAATAATCATGAATGCGAGAACCTAGCTAATTATGTTGTTGTAGACTCAGTTGATGCATGTGAATATATTTGTAAAGGATATAGTGATTAAAAAAGAGCTCAAAAAAGAGTGTTTTGTTCTATTTTGTCCACATCATCTATTTCCAGTCTTTGATACTCATTTGTTGCCGCATTCCGTGAGTGTCAGTGACAGCATGGCCTGAATTCAAGAGTACCCTTCGGAGCCGCTCCACAATATATCCGCTCTGCACCCTATAATTTTACTGGCTGGGAAACCCTAGGTATTATAGGGCTAGCTGGGAATGTTTATGGATGCCATATTTGCTGGGATTATGGGGTTATGATATTTATCAATTCTAGCTGGGAAAATCATCACTAGCTCTCTCTTTCTCTGGCTGCTTACGCATAATGACGTCACGTGTGAACTAGCTTTTTTGATTGGACAACACGCCTGATAATTGACGGATAATCGAGAGTAGGCTCTTTTTGCTTTTTGACTTAAATGACACCTAAAAATACCAGATGCAATCAAGATAAAATAACTTTGTAATCTAAGGCAAGTTCCTATGTATGTGTCATTCATTAGTGACAGTCAGTGTATAGTGCTCTAACAGGCTCTACTGAACATTCATCAGAAAAAAACTGTAGAGGTATCTAGTACATTTGTCACAATATCGTTTCTTATTGGAGGTGTTTCAGGTAAGTATTTATTTTACTTTCTCTAAGCTTGATTTTCTGGCCAGCTGCGTGGCTATGATTTGATTTAATTTTTTTTGTATCTTTTTTCTGTTTTAGAGATAGGGTGCAAGAATTTTTGCGCCCAAAATCTGCGGCTTCTGGTAAGGTAAGCTTACGAACCATCTTTTTTTCATTCTTGTTTTAGGTTGAAGCTTAATTGAATCCTGACTGAAATCTGTTAAAGTCTATTACTTTTGATGTGCTTGATTCTCTGAGGGCCAACTGCGTGGCTATTATATTTGATTTATTTTTGTATTTTTTGTGTTTTAGTGTTTCAGAGATAAAGTGCACTGAGAGTTTTTGCCTTGCTTGAAAAGGCTGTAGCTTCAAGTGAGGTAAGCTTACAAACAATTTTCTGTTGTTTTTCATTCATCATTTCTTTTTGGGCTGATTGAATACTGAATAGTCTATTACTTCAGTTTTATGTGCTGAAGGCACGTACTGCTTGCTCGTTCAGAGCTTGCTTCGTTTTCTCCAATTGACCTATGTGAAGCTAAGAGTATTGAAGTGAATTGTATAAATCTCAGACATATACAATCAGTTGAAAGTTCGAAAAACCACGTTAATAGAAAAACAAATTGTAAAACCATGTGCCGTTGGAAACCTGCTCTAACCGTCTTCTTAATAAAAAGTTACACTTTAGGAGTTTTTGCTTCATTGTTGTTTCTGTCTCAATTAGCCTGTCAATCGAAAATATACTTAGGGTACCGACAAAAGGCCAATGGTCTTTTTAAGTTTTAGCCAGTATGTAATGAAATCCATACATGGTGGATTAAGGTTTTCCAAACAACAGATCAAAATACCTGAGAACTCTAACAAAATGCGGAATAAAGAACCGAACATAACTTTGGTAGAACTGAAACACAGCCATTTTCTACGTAAGGGCGGAACTGATAACATGTGACAATCAAATGGTATATGTTGGTCTCAAATTGGTTATGATAAGGATAAGATAAACAGACCACACTTTTAACGCAGGAAATGACAACATATGTGTGTCTTGTTATCTACAATTAAAAGAATTCGTGTACAGATACAGACAAACTGCCTGAATTGGACAAACTACAGAGATATAAAAGTCGGTGGCAAGGCATTATTTTCACAAAGTCACCGATTTAGAGTTAATAAACCACTGTGATATACATCCTGCAGATCTTGTTAAAGTGACTAGAGAGTAGCTTTGTAAGTTAATACAACATGTTTATTAAACCGGCGTAACCTAAGACCTGTAAGACATTATGGAAACGGTTTTTGACATCTCTTGTCAATGATTTTGACAACTGGTACTAGATTGCACAACTTTGCAGTCGAATACCACACTCCGGTTTTCATTTTTCTGTCGGCCTCGTGCTCTTGTCATTTTAATAGTTTCTTTGTCATATGATTGGATGAAATTATCACGGGAGAGGTGACCATCCTCCTCTGATTGTTACCACTATAATTTAAAAATTCCATCAGCATCATCTCTTGTCTTATGTTACAATCAAGCGTTCTTTCCATAATCCTTCCACACCAATCGGAACAAATTTCAAAACGCCATTTTCACTCCGCAATGGTATAAACATTTACTTTTCTAGCAAAAACAAAATGCTTGAATGAGTTCATTTCCCCACAAATGTTAATTATCCAGCTTCTCTAATCTTCATACAGTTCATAATTATCCAAAGTCCGCATACGGGTGGTCTGTTTATCTACGAGCCATTAGCCTGATTGACGAGTACGTATGTATGGGTCTCAGTTTCCAATTCCTCAAAAACTCAGGCTTTGAAAATTCAAGCCAACTTAATTATAACCTTAACTAAAATGGCTGCAGGCCAGAGATATTAAAATATAAAGAGCTAACAATAACTTAAGGAGTATTTTTAAATACTCACACTCACTTGGCTATTATTTTATCGAATTTCTATTTTGAAACTGTCCTCTGCTTTCCATTTGTTGCGTAAAAAGGTCACAAAACGTTCCATATCATTTTAAGTAAGTTTGTGTATGGGTCTTAGTTTTCGAGGTCTGAGGTCGGAGTTTTTGACACACCCGATCCACATGAACGTACTGTACTTCATGTAATATTAATAAAGATCTATATTTATGTAACGACATTTTCACTCGACCCGTCACTATCACAAAATAATTGTGTTAGGTATAATAATGAAGAGAAATCAATCCCACGACATTTATCTATGCTTATTTTTAAAGTAAAGATTGGCTGATGTCATCTATTTTTCAGTATTTACTATCTTGCAGCTAAACAGTCAGTTCATTTGCAAGGAAGCAATGCAAAGCATGGTTGGTGTTAAAACGTGCTCCACATGAAGATGGAAGTTTGCTAATAATCTGAGGTGTATTAGCACCGACATTATAAGAAAAGGCGCCTAAAAAGGATGCTTCACATGCCTCAGTGGCATATGACATAAAATTAGAAGATGTATATATATCTACCTTCCATGTCATTGGCTGCGAGGTCAAGGGACAATCGGAATTCAGTTTTTATTTAATCCATTTTCAAGTATCTTGATGACTTTTGCTGCGATACTTTGCAGCGCTGTATACATTTTGCGGTGATTGTCAGAAATGGCTTTTGCTGTGATTTTATGCAGTTGCCTGTGAAGCCTTTACGGTGATTGTCATTTGATGCTAGGGCAAGATAATTATATATTTTTTTATCCATTTTCAAGTATCTTCATGACTTTTGCTGCGATACTTTGTAGCGCTGTATACATTTTGCGGTGATTGTCAGAAATGGCTTTTGCTGTGATTTTATGCAGTTGCCTGTGAAGCCTTTACGGTGATTGTCATTTGATGCTAGGGCAGGATAATTATATATTTTTTTATCCATTTTCAAGTATCTTCATGACTTTTGCTGCGATACTTTGTAGCGCTGTATACATTTTGCGGTGATTGTCAGAAATGGCTTTTGCTGTGATTTTATGCAGTTGCCTGTGAAGCCTTTACGGTGATTGTCATTTGATGCTAGGGCAAGATAATTATATATTTTTTTATCCATTTTCAAGTATCTTCATGACTTTTGCTGCGATACTTTGTAGCGCTGTATACATTTTGCGGTGATTGTCAGAAATGGCTTTTGCTGTGATTTTATGCAGTTGCCTGTGAAGCCTTTACGGTGATTGTCATTTGATGCTAGGACAAGATAATTATAAATTTTGTTATCCATTTTCAAGTATCTTCATGACTTTTGCTGCGATACTTTGTAGCGCTGTATACATTTTGCGGTGATTGTCAGAAATGGCTTTTGCTGTGATTTTATGCAGTCTTCTGTGAAGCCTTTACGGTGATTGTCATTTGATGCTAGGGCAAGATAATTATAAATTTTGTTATCCATTTTCAAGTATCTTCATGACTTTTGCTGCGATACTTTGTAGCGCTGTATACATTTTGCGGTGATTGTCAGAAATGGCTTTTGCTGTGATTTTATGCAGTTGCCTGTGAAGCCTTTACGGTGATTGTCATTTGATGCTAGGGCAAGATAATTATATATATTTTTTATCCATTTTCAAGTATCTTGATGACTTTTGCTGCGATACTTTGCAGCGCTGTATACATTTTGCGGTGATTGTCAGAAATGGCTTTTGCTGTGATTTTATGCAGTTGCCTGTGAAGCCTTTACGGTGATTGTCATTTGATGCTAGGGCAAGATAATTATATATTTTTTTATCCATTTTCAAGTATCTTCATGACTTTTGCTGCGATACTTTGTAGCGCTGTATACATTTTGCGGTGATTGTCAGAAATGGCTTTTGCTGTGATTTTATGCAGTTGCCTGCAAAGTTTTTACCGACGTTGATGAACATGCTTCGCGGAGAGAATTTTCTATTTTTTTCTTTTGCATATTTTGCAACAAATACTAAAATATGGGTTTTTTGAATATTTCAGTTTGGTTTTTAATGTATAGTTCGAATTCATCTACGTTAGTAATTATCGAGTGCTTTTAATGTATAACGGTGCATAACTTATAATGAATACTTTGAGTACACATCCTATTAATGAGAATCGTTCATTCCGTTCATTATTCACAGACAGATAAGTCCAGTACATTTAAACAAGAATAGATCAAAATGGAACAGAGGGCAACCGTCAACAACAATACAGCGTACGCACATTACGTTTTCTTAAAAAATGCATTTATTCCAACGACATTTATTTTGCATGTCACCTTCATAATCATTCATTTTATCAAATTTCTTTGCATTTTCAGGAACCGCGTGAATATTAATGATAATGCTACTTCTATATTGACTGGAAGTTTCAAGGTGAGATTGTACACATACGTTTCTAAAATTTATACGTTTGGAAAGTATCATAATTGTAAAATCAAAAACAATTAATAAAAAAGAAGACCATTCACTATTCAGACCCGGGTCTTTGGCTGCCCTTTACCAAATTAGAGTAGGTTAATGTGATTGCACTCCTATCTATCGTTTTTTGAAACAATCATGAAAATTGTTCAACTGAATGGTGCATACAAAATATGGAAAGTGATTTTTAATGCTCAATTAGTGAATAACTGGATAGGGCAACAATCTACATCTGCTGGCTGGAAAGTATCAAATTGGTTCTTGCTGGCTGGGAGCAAAAGATATATATTTCTTCTAGCTGGGAAAAATTTTTTTTCGTGTAGATAGCTGGGAAAATGATTTCAACAGTTTCATTCTAGCTGGCAGTGAAGAGCGGATCGTATTTTCCCACGATAGTTAATAATTAACTTTAATTAGCGTGGGAACATTGAACTAGTGTTGTAGACATCATATAACTAATTTGAGGAAAAAGTGTCGTTGGGTACTCTTGTGAATTGTTGTGAGTGTACTTTCAGTCGGTTGACTGAAATCAGGTTTAGTAATAACCATAAACATCAGCATATATAGAACCGTAATTATCGCCGTCACCGTAATTAAACAGGTCCTCAGAGTACCAAATTCTGAACTTTTGTCCTTTTGTGACGTGCAAGGCTGGGGATATTTCGGGAAGGATC
Source organism: Anthopleura xanthogrammica (assembly GCA_964019055.1). Classification (NCBI taxonomy): domain Eukaryota; kingdom Metazoa; phylum Cnidaria; class Anthozoa; order Actiniaria; family Actiniidae; genus Anthopleura; species Anthopleura xanthogrammica. The sequence continues at coordinate 6,635,820 of OZ025210.1, forward strand.
AGCTCTAGATCATTGCTTGATGTTCCTGGAAGCCGGTACCTAAACAAACTGCTTAATGATGAACGGTGCGGGGAGATCATTTGGTTAGCTGTGTTAGTGATGATCATGAGTAGGTCGTCTGGGTTACCGCATCCAAAATTCGTTGTTGGAGTAGTTGTGTAGCACGAAATACCACCAGAGACATAAACGAGACGGAATTTGATGATCTGACCAGACAGGATGGCATTGACGGTAGCATATCCACTGTTTTTGGACCGGATGAGAACTGGATTGGAGTTCAGTTTTATAAACTCTAAAATTAATCCATTAATGTCAGAATTAATGAGTGGACAAACGAACGAAAGAATAGATCGATCGATGCTTGATTGACCGGATAGATTCTATCGATGGATACGTAGAGGGATACTAATGGATCACTGGATAGAAGGTCAGTAGATGGACCGCGCGCGGATGGATGGATGGATGGATGGATTGGGAAGGGATGGATGGATAGATGGATGGACTGACCAATATATACGGATGGATATACATATGAATAAACTGATAAACGACCTTCTTTATAATAATAATAATAATAATAATAATAATAATAATGTTTAATACTTATATTGCGCATTTTAACATGTGAAATATGATCAAATGCGCAAAAACTTTATTCTCTGTTCATCTCGATCTATCAGTACTTACCACAGTGTTTTCCTTCAATGATTAGGGTGGCATTCGAACATGTACACTTGTAACTTCCTGTCCAGTACAAATTATGTAATGTGCCATTATTTCTACATGGGTTAATAACTCCTCGTTCCTGAAAAAAAAAAAAAAGACATGGAAAAAATGAATAACTAGCCTCAAATTTGTCATCTCTTTTAAATGGGTTAATCACTCCTTGTTCCTAAAAAGAAGGAACAAAAAAAGAAAGAAAGAAAAGAAAAGAAAAGAAAAGAAAAGAAAAGAAAAGAAGGAAAGAAAGAAAGAAAGAAAGAAAAAAAAAAGCCAGAAGGAAGGCGAAGGAAAAAATGATTTGCATAGATAGCTTTAGTTTTAAGCTTTACTTCTGGTCAGTGAATATTGTTTTGGGGATATATTAAGTCATAGTTTATTCTTCCTGTAATATATTTAAAAAAAATTATTATGACTAAATCTTAACAGCGCCCCTTAATTACTCAGTGTCTTTCATCTGCTCTCTGAAGTAGTTTCAACAACACAATGCGTGCATTCAAGCCGGGATTCATTATCTGAAATCAATAAACGTTGGAGTACATACGTATTTATTACTGAACCAATCGATTATAGTAACAGAGAATTATATAATATGTGGTTTATCCTGCAGATTCATTGAAATTCTCTTTGACTTGAAAAGTCCATGCAGGATCGATATGTCCGTGATGATTTCAAACCAAATAATTGCTAAATTGAAAAAAAAAATCCGGCTTTATAATTATATATTAGTCAAAATTCCCACCCATTCTCAGCCTTCTACTTGTACGTTTTCGATAATAGTTACACCCTGCTGGCAGATCGAGGGAAAGATTAAAGGGAGACTCTAGATCTGCCAGCAGGGTAGATAGCTATATTATGAAGGTAGTGTTTTGTAAAGATGCTTTCGTGGAACGTTTTTTATATGATTAAACCTTCTCTTCGTTCCGAGCCCCACCTTGCGCCACGCTATCCGCGCTTACACCTGTTTCAGCGCCATTAGCGAGCATCTCCCATTGAAATAGAAATTAAGTGCACACGATTTCATTGCGCAGTTACTCTACTTTGTATAGATCTCTATGTTCAGCGATGGTGAATGTGTGTACAAATCATTACATCTCAATATGCAAAGAATGCCAATATATGTTATTGAAAATATATAGTACTATCGAGTGTGCTTCATGTCACCAAGGCGATGACGCAGTCTCGGTTTTAATTTTGGAAAGACTCGAGTTAGAACAATATGCACTGGAAGGAAGGAAGGAAGGAAGGAAGGAAGGAAGGAAGGAAGGAAGGAAGGAAGTAAGCAAAGAAGCAAGGAAGCAAGGAAGGAAGGAAGGATCAGCAAGCAAGGTACGGAAGGAAGCAAGGATGAAGGATCTCACAAGCAAGGTAGGAAGGAAGGAAGGAAGCACTGAAGCAGGAAGGGAGAGAGAATGAATGAATGAATGAATGAATGAAGAGAGAGAGAGAGAGAGAGAGAGAGAGAGAGAGAGAGAGAGAGAGAGAGAAAGGAAGGGAGGGAGGGAGGGACCGATAAAATACCGAGTCTTTATTGATATATGCTGAGCGGAGCTGGAAAACAACTTTGAACAGCATTTGTATACCTCACGGATAACAACTGATCAACTAATGAATGCATCAATACTTGTTTAAAAAAGAATCAAATAATCTTAGACTATCATGATATTGGAAAAAAAGACTTACCAAACCAACATGTATGTGATGATAGTTGAACGCAGCACTTGGTGCGAAGTTACTAGAGGCGTTGTACTTGTCAGTAGAAAGAAGTTGACAGAGTTTCAATCCTCCAGTAGAATTGACCGCTATATTAAACGACAAACACTGGTCATGTTCAATGCATTTCAACGTACAGTCAAAAAGATTTCTGACGTTGTAGATCTGAAGCGGTGTGATGGACAGCTGGTGAAGAACATCCATAACGAATCGAGCTTGTTTGAGGAAACGACGACGAGCAAGGAACTGGATTGAAGGTGGAAACCAGTAGAACAAAATAGACAATAGAAACAACAAGGTAGAAAATTTTGTTACCCTCATTTCTTTTTCCAATTTGATTTTCAATTCGAATTTCTTTCCTCTAAGGCGAAACTAACAGTATATAGGCTCGCAGTTTTGCTACCTGTCAAGTCTGGCGCATTTTAAGGTAATAAGAGGTCAATAAGACAACTTACTAACATATTAAAGATCGTACTAATCTACATGCAGTCCTTACGTACTATATCGGAACTATTGATGAAAAATGAGAAAACAAAAGACTATTTTTTAAATTAAAAAACATTCTAGTGTGAGTAACGCCTAAGATGAATATTTAATAATGTTAATTAGTCCTGGGTGCAAGAGTACCTTGTTTAACCCTTTGGGTTGTCTCTCTTGCACCCTCCACCTATTTATTTCCATTTTTAATTTCACTGTAAATTTATCTTTTGTGTATATGTGGTAAATAAAAACCTTTGAACCTTTACAGCTTTTAACATGGTCAAAGCCTTCTCGTGTATTCGTATTGCGATTCCTAATAATGTCTCATCAAAAGTTATTTAAAAAGTTACTAAAAGAACTGTTTTTTTAAACAGAATACCGAAAAATTACTTTGCTTGGTACTTCTTGCAAAATTTTTTATGCACAAACTTGCAACATGTACTTATAAAGTTTAATATATTTTGTTCTGACTATTTCATTCCCTTCATATAAAGAAATTCGATCAGAGAATTGAAAACAGCTAGTTTGTTTGTAGTCTCCTTCGCAGCCGTCATTAGTTTTGGTCCCAGATCCTCCCGGGCCCTCTCCACTAACCGTTTGCGATACCTCTCGGAAAAATTTTCCATACATAATTGCAAACTTGCGAACTTGCAAAATTGCTTAATATATTCCTTTTATCGCCGTAGTTGGCAATATTTAGTTCTATCTAGTTTTAATTTTGACTAAAATTAGCCGCCACGCAGGCTAGCCTTGTACATGTATCATTGACATTGACAATTGAAAATTGAAGTTTACAAGATCGCAGCTTGGTAAATGGTATGTAAATATAACGAGAGATTGGAAGTGAAGATAATTTCGGAGTATTTTTTCAAGTCCGGTGCCTTCTATACTAGAATATTCCCTACCCTTACGATGTAATATCTCTCAGTGTGATGGGCAGCTACAGCTGTCAAGTACCTCAATTAAATTGCAATTATTAGGATCGGTTTTCATTATTAGGGTCCAATGGCAAATTACTAATTATTTAGTAATTTGCATGCCCTTGGACCCTAATAAAAATAAGAGGGTTAGTTTTTCCTATAGCTAGCATTAGTTAGTCTCAACATTCATAAATTATGATCAGGAGTAGGAAGGCCCAGCAGTTCAAACGTGGAACTTCACATGAGCCGAACGCGCGTATTGGATAATCAGACGGCCTTCTTTGATGTCATTTGGTTCGGCTCATGAAAAGATCGACGTGGAACTGGGCCTAAAGATCCTGTGTATTACAATGTACAATTTTCTCAGCAACTTGTCTCTCGATGCTTCAAGATGTAGCGTTGCAGGTTGTCGAGGTGAGGTGTTACACTGCAACGCCATCTCAGCAACTTGCAGCGACTTGAAAACTATTCTTAAAATTGCGATTTACTATATATAATTTTAGACATATAGTTTCGTGGCCCCTCCCCTTGATACGGCCCTGCCTGAATTTCGTCTTTTCTCTGATATTCAAGTATAAGTATGCTCATACTTCCGCATGCGGTAAATATCTGATGTGAGGTGAATAATTGTTGGTCACCCTGTGTCGTGGAATGTTATGCAATCAGGTCAGCGGCATTTTTGGCCGTGTGGAGTCTGGGGCAACCGGTTCACTCTCTTTCTCTCGCGTGGAAAGATGGCGGTCGGCAACGAAAACGAAGTCAGAGATGAAGAATTAGTCGAAGAAACGGTAAATAATCATTTTTAAACCCCCATTTGTACATAAATGTATTATTGAAAAACTCACGTATCGATATTCTGCGATTCTTTTGAAAAATATTTTCCTTGGGACCAGAATCTGAGGTTCAAAATGCTGACATTTTTTCGTCTTTTTTCTCAGGTCGACGACCCTGATCCAGAGGAGGAGGCCGAAGAAGAAGGAGAACCGGAAGAAGAGGAGGAAGAAGAAGATACTGAAGACCCTATGGATAAGATACGAGAATCTTGTGAAGAACTATCAGAGTGTGCGAAACGGAGGCAAGAATATGAAACCTGCAACGAACGAGTTAACAGCAAATCTAAAACAACGGAAACCTGTGCTCAAGAATTATTGGATTTTCTACATTGTCGAGATCATTGTGTGAGTATTAATGCTTAGTGTCTCTTTATATTTTATCAACCATTTCAGATTTATATATTTATATGTTTACTATTGATTTTAAAGTTAACTGGCTTTGTATTCAAAAATTAGGGGGAAAATGTATGTTAAGCAAAGTAAGTTTATGACTTTGTAAATTAAATAAGTAAAAAGTCCTTGTTTTATGAGGGTAGCAATTATTAGCCAGTGGCTAACAAATGGGTAGCCCTTGTTTCATGATCGAATAGGAATGTAGTACTTGATTTCTGCAGAAGGAGGAAAACAGAAGAACCCAGAGGAAAACCCCCAAAGGCAGGAAAGAACCAACAAAAAACTACTCACATATTTGCCACACTGAGTCAAGGAATCAAACCCAGGTTGCATTGGTTGCATCTCACTGTAAAAATGCACAATGCTGTGACCCGGATGTTGTCATGTCAGAGCATTTTAAGTGGCTGAGCATTGATTTTTTGTGATTGTTTGTCAAAGAATGTAGTCTATTTCTACCATGACAACATGACATGTCTGCTTTGCTTTTTTAAGTTACAGTTCGACCACAACTAACAACCACCTTCCCACAACAGCCACCTCTAACCAACGGCCAGGAAATTTTGTCCTGGTTACCAATGATTTCATACATATATACTGTAACTGAAACCTTTCCATAACTTCTCTACAACGGCCACGAAATCTTGTTGAAATGCTCATAGTTGTGTAGAGGTTCATCTGTATAAGCCAGTTCAAAGTTTAAAAATCGTTGTCAGTGCGCATGCAATTTTATCCTGAATTTCTCACCTTCTTTTGTTTAAACCTTCTTTTGTTTTTAATCAAACAAAAGAAGGTGAGAAATTCGGGATAAAATTGCATGCGCACTGAAAACGATTCTTAGACTTTGAACTGGCTTATACAAAATTTCATATGGCAGTGAAACATTGGTGCTGCATCATCCACTATCATCCAATATAAAAATAAATTAACTCTCTAATTTAGCACTAAATAACATAGTTTTCACAATATTTCAGAAGAGAATGATATGGAGCATAATATCTGGATTAGTATAGCTATTGAATTTCATTATTTAATTTTGAACTCTCCATTTTAATCCTCTTTAGGTCTCCAAGACTATATTCAGCAAGATCAAGTAGAGATTCTGATAGATTCCTAATGCTTCCTGATCTGCTTGTTAATAAACAGTTCTCGGATATTTGATAGTCACTTTTTCAATTTCACTTCCACGTATGACTTTGATACACATAAATTTGTTTTAGATAATCCAGAGCAGATGTATCTGTGTTATTTTAATCAGCAGTACTGATACATTGGAAGATCAAACATGTGTTCTAAGCATTCCAGTTTATCACTTTATGGTTTGTGATTTGTGGATTTTTAATACCGAATAAACTATTATTGGTGATTGTATAAATCAAGTCTATTTGTTACCCTTGTTATTTTAGAATTCTATAGAAACAGTTCCATTCCCTAGCTATTGTTACAAGGGCAGATCCAAAAATTTGTTGAAAGGAGGGGTTCAAACGTTGAGAGGGAGGGTCCAAATGTATACTTCATACAAAATTTACTTCAAAGCCTGTGGCAAAACTAAATTTTCGGATAAAACAAACAATGGAACCTAAGGTATAACAGGGGGCCTGGACCGCCTGGATCCACCCTTGTGTTATAAGTGATAATGAAGTGTTTTAATTATGGTTAATTGATTCTTAGAATACTCCAGTTTCAATGTAATGAATGTGATAATTCTTTCAAAGACATACACCATATTTTGAGCTTGGATCTATCAAGTTTATTTTATAACTGTGACTTTTGATTAAGACAAAAGGCATATTCTCTGATCATATGACTTTGAAATGATATATGACACCTTGAAATATGGTTGGCATGTTCATTAGGGCCTCGCTTAAAATACTAAAAATCACTCATATTGTTGGAAGGAAATAATCACCCTTAAAAAATGTCTCAAAAATTAGACAAAATGCTTGTTTGATTTACCAGGCCCTAACCTTTTATTTTCCTTGTGGTTCAGAGTAGGGTAGAGTAAGGACGTCACAGTTCTGTGCAATGCTATTCCTTACTTTTTGTAAAGGGTTTAAACCTCATTTTTCATCCTTACGCTTTGACAGCCAAGCCCCCAACTGCCCATAACACGCACACGGCTCTGTTCTTAAATGCATTGCCGTCCCTCGGGATTTGACTCAGGACCTATACCAACAAGCCCTAGAGCCCTGTTACAAAGCCAGAGAGACGAATAAAAGTTGAAAATTATTCACACTAAATGAACTAGAATTTTTATGTACTTTCATTAGTTGATGTCCATTTTTATTTTTCTGATAGTGAAATTTTCAGTCTTTTCATAGGTTTTGGGGGTGGGGGGGATTTCTAAAAATTCCCGATTTCGCAAATTTTAAAAATTCATGCCTTTGCAAATAGGTGGGAATATATTTGATCTACAAATATCTTCTAGCTATCTAGAAAAAATGTTTAAAAAATAATTCCATTTATGTTTTCACACCACTGCAGATTGAATTGCTGAGTATTTTTAACGAAAAAGTTGATAATTTTCTGCTTGAGAATCAAATTATCGCCATATCTTTCTGATAAGAAGAAAAAAGAAAAGCGATTCAAAAATCTAATCCTAGCTCCGGAGTCCTATTTACCATTCCCTTAAATACTTTTGAATAAATTACCCACAATTCCTTATAGAACCCGCATGTTTATCTTGGTCCACCCCGCAGATCATGGTTTTCCTATATAAACCACGCGCTAAATCGGCGAGACCCCAAGAAGCGCTGGCAAAGCGTTTCTTTCACTCGGGAGTGAAGTGGGAAAACGTATGAGTTCCCGCTCTAACTGCCGAACAACTACTGAAAACTCACAAATAAGTATAAACAAACAAGCTAATTAAGTTAAGTAATGTTTTGAGCGAATACTCAGAGGTTGCAGACAAAGATTTCTACTGAAAATAACTATTTTCAAAAGATCGTCTACGCAATTACCTCATCCGCCATTTTGCTCAGCAGAGATTGATCAAAATGGCTCTAGTTTCGGGATCGCCAGCTCCGCTCAGAGATGTCAAAAGATGCCAATTTGGTATCTTTGGTCCAGATGAAATAGTAAGTGATAATACAGATTGTCCTAGTAAATATAATGAGTAAAAAAGGAAAGTTCTTTGAGGCGACACGTAGGAACATATCAATCGTTCTTTCGTCGTCTCAACTTGAAGTCTAAAAAGTCAAATTGCTAGAGATCAGCATGTCTAATAAACTCTTTCTCATAGAAACAAATGTCTGTGACTACTGATGGAGGGGTTAAATACGCAGAAACCATGGAAGGGGGTCGTCCTAAGCTGAATGGACTCATGGATCCAAGACAAGGAACGATTGACCGTTTCTCTCGATGTCAGACATGTGCTGGTAACATGACAGAGTGTCCCGGTCATTTTGGACACATAGAACTCGCTAAACCCGTATTTCACGTTGGGTTCTTGTCAACGACTGTCAAGATACTTCGTTGTGTGTGTTTTTACTGCTCCAAGTTGCTTGTAGACGCGGTAAATGTTTGAAATTTTAGTGTTCTTTTCTGTGTTCTTCCTCGAGTTTTTAGTACTTACCTCATGATACGATTGCGCATGACCTTGCAATACCGCTTATGGGGGGAGGGGGTAAGGCGGTTGGTAGTATGGTAAATTATATCATATTCTTTTTTTAGATATTTTTTTTTGAGGGGGAAGGGGTTTGTCACTTATCAATTTTGATATGTGTGCATGATTTTTTCGGTGTATTGTTTTCAATTGTTTTCAATTGAACAATTTTTTGACCTGTATTTTTTTATTATCTTGAATATCCCCAAATCTACCAGTAACAGAAATGTACCACCTGCTCAATATAAACCAAGGCTCAAGATCAATGTTTCCAACAAAAAAGTTTCCTGATATTAATGTATAAAATTGCTACTTGAACCACCTGGCAGAAATTGTTTTTAAGCTCATTGATAACTGCCTAAGATGTTTCCTGTATATTCATGAAATATAACTCAAAAGGGAGGCTATCAACTGATTTCTGGAGTGTTCCTAAAAATTATTACAATATATTGGGAAGAAGAATAATGATATTTCTAAAAAAGTTGCACTTTTCACAAGCAAGAATAAGCAGTTCTTCGGTTTTGGTGAATGCTTATAAAATGTCGAGGTGTATGTGTTTTAAATGTTAAGTATTCAAGATTCTATTAATAATTTAATAATAAATAATATAATGTAAAAATAAAATTTTCTTTTTTGGTTATAAACTAGGTTTATTTAATTTTTCTCACTTGGTATTCTTTACATTTAATAAAATTAACACTTTTTGGTTTCTAGAATGACCCCAAAGTAAAAGAAATTATTTCCAAATCCCACACTCAACCTAAGAAGAGAATGCAGCACATTTATGATCTGTGCAAGGGTAAAAACCTATGTGAAGGTGGTGAAGACATGGATACAACACTAAATGCTAACCCAGAAGCAGCAGAGGACACAGAAAAGAAAACAGTAAGTCAAGCCTAGGGTTTCAATAATATTTGAAGTAGACGGATGGGATTTAAATGTAGGCGTCTGTTTCCGCTAATTTTACTTCATAGTTATCGAGACTAATTTGTAAAATAGCCAGCGATATGAAGTTAAGTAACCGGCGATCGACAGCCGGTGTCTTCTATTGAAACCCCTGCAAGCATTAAAAATAGTTGATATTCAAAATATTAAGTTGGTGTGTTGAATTTCATTTTGGCGAAAACAAAATGATGGCATATCTAGTTTATGTACTTCAAGTTCAACTAATATTACCAAAAAATATTGTAAAATGTGTAAGGATCGAGTGTCCTGTATGAGAATGGTAATCTTAAAGAGATAAAATATATTATTAGTTTAGTATAGTTTCTAGCAGTATATTCTCTGTACCCTCCAACACTATTCTATTTTCATAGTGGCTATTCTATAGTACTATGATGAGTAATGGAGGAAGATTATGATTTGTGACATTATTAAAAGCTGTAAAAGATAGTTATTTTCTCTTTTACAGTTGTCGGAGTGTCAATACAAATATATCAATCATATTTTGTATAACTACTTATGTGTTTATGAGGTTTGGTAGTAGTTTCACATGTTGTAATATGCATTTCTTTCAACAAAATGAACTCATACTGTAGTTGCCAAATATAGTTGCCATCATAGTCTAACTAAAAATATGCTAGAACATTTTTTATGATCTTAGAAAATGTATAGGTTTGGCATGTATGTATAATAACATGGCTTGAAATAACAGCCAGGCAACAGACTTGTAATGTCTGTCCAGAATTGGAACTTGTCCAGTCAAGTCTTTGCCTTGCCAGGCATTTTGATCAGTAGTACAGTATTGAGTCAGGGGTATGACAAAGCTAAAACTAATTTGGCTGGTGATAATCATGACCAGCGACTGACCGGCCAATATTTCAAGCCCTTTAATAATATGTACATCTTTTAATATAATAGACCCATGGTGGCTGTGGAAGATACCAACCAAAATACAGAAAGACTGGTCTAGATCTTACGGCTGAATGGAAACGTGTCAACTTAGGTGACGACTCCAGTGAGAAGAAGATTAATCTTACTGCTGAACGTGTGCATGAGATCTTTAAGAGAATATCTGATGAAGAATGTGAAATTATTGGTATGAACCCAAAGTTTGCTCGGCCAGATTGGATGATCATCACTGTGCTTCCTGTTCCTCCATTACCTGTAAGACCCTCTATTGTGTTGAGTGGAACAGCAAGAAGTCAGGTAACTTTATTTGTGTTATGTGAAGGAGGAGAAGGAAAATTTAGTGCTCCAGTTTGACCTGTAAAAATGTAATTTGCGTTCTTTTACAAGAGCTTCAATTCTGATCTTCAGACCTGCTACTGTAGATATTAGATAATTAATACTGTGCATTGCATGTTTTCCAACTACATGTGCACTTCCTACTGTGCATACCTTGATACCTTATATCGCAATCACCTTAAGCTTATTATACAGGTATTGTTTGTAGCAAAAAGAAATGGTGGTACAACTACTGGTAGTATAAAAATGCTACTTGTTTTTAAGTTGAGTTTGATTATTTTCTGTTTTCTTATATGACAGGATGATTTGACCCACAAACTGGCTGACATTGTCAAAGCAAATAACAATTTGCAAAGGAATGAATTGAATGGAGCAGCGGCTCACATCATAGCTGAAGACACACGCATGTTACAGTACCATGTTGCAACACTCGTTGATAATGAAATACCTGGATTACCTAGGGTAAGCATGATGTACATGGGAAATATCACATATCTTGTTCAGCAGATCTTTCATTTGACAGAAGACAAAAAAATCAATGCAACTGTACATGTACCACTTATATTTTCATGCTCATGGTCTTATACTATCCAGTAGAAATAAACCTTTCGGCTTGGGCATAATGTTTTTCCATTTCAGACCATGTGTTATTTTCTTGAGAATAAGAGTCTTTGTTTGAGTTGTACTATATTCATGTGTCTTCTCATGTACAACCGTTAAACCAAGAAATGATACTCTAGGGAATGAGAGATGGTCTGAAATGGGAAAAGCCGAAAAGGTCTATTAACCAGAGACCAGTAATAGCAATCCTCACTACGTGTGTTATCTTACTGTTAATAGTCGTAGTAGAGTCCAAGCCCAAATAATTATGATAGTGACCAAAATTGTCAGAGTTGAATATTAGAATTGGAACAAATACTAATGGATGTTCATTTAGAAAGAAATACTTTCCTCGTGATGGCTGGTTCCTATCCACTTTGATGGTAAATGATTTTCACTTTTTTGAACTAGGCAATGCAAAAATCTGGCCGCCCACTCAAGTCAGTCAAGCAAAGATTAAAAAGCAAGGAAGGTCGTATCAGAGGAAATCTCATGGGAAAACGTGTGGACTTCTCAGCCCGTGCTGTTATCACACCAGATCCCAATTTATCAATTGATCAAGTGGGTGTTCCAAGGACAATCGCCCAAAATCTAACATTCCCTGAAATAGTTACACCTTTTAACATTGACAGGTAAGGATTGATATTCATGAGTTCTGAATACAGTTCTGGCTTTCAAGCAATTTTAGCTTCTTAGTTATTTCTGAAAGCCAATACCCTTATATATTTGCAATACTCAAGCATGAAATATTTGTAAGAAAGAAATATTTGGGGTACAATAAATTGTTGTTGTTATTGTTGTTGTACAGTGTCTGTAAGCGCTGCCGTGATTACTGTTTAGGAATCACGTCTCACTCTACTAGGGTTGACAATAGCATTGTTATATTTAGGGCAACAAAAAATGTTTGGTACATAATCCCAATGTGACTGGACAAGCTTACATATAAATATCCTAGTTCAGTTCCTTTTTTATGAAGCTTTAGTTAAAGAAAAAATACAGTTATATAGATGATTATGATTATTTTGCTTTCTATAGCATGCAAGATCTAGTAAGACGAGGAAACAACCAGTACCCAGGAGCGAAATACATCATTAGGGATAATGGAGAGAGAGTTGACCTGAGGTTTCACCCCAAACCTAGTGACCTTCATCTTCAGTTTGGGTACAAGGTAAGCTGTTCATTATCTGATAGTAGAATCTTGTGGATTATAATTTTTTTGGCCTCAACTTTCTGTAGTAACATTAGCTCGTTTGTTATTCCAGGTCGAGCGACACATCAGAGATGATGATGTCATCATCTTCAATCGACAGCCAACACTACACAAAATGTCTATGATGGGACATCGGGTTAAGATCCTACCCTGGTCAACATTCAGACTTAATCTCAGGTAATTGAAACTTCTATCATGTTCCTTCATTTTTGTCAAGTCTTGTTGTGATTTAAGGCAAGGTAGATTGATTGGGAAGTCTCTTTGAAGACTCTTTGCTATTTGAACAAAGCATATGCACAAAAACAAATGAGCTGTTCATTCAAGTATACATCTCAAAAAAAGTCCCTGAATATTTTTAAAATGTTGTTCCAAAGAGGGCTTGGAATAAAATAAAATAATAGCAGAGAAAAACTGGAGAAGCTGGAGAAATGTTACTCTGTTTTCCAAACCTGGAGTATACATAATAGGAGGATTAGCTGTCTTTGAAAAAAAAACTTAGTGCTGATATTATAAATCTAATTTCTATTGTCTGTTCTTAGTGTAACAACTCCATACAATGCTGACTTTGATGGAGATGAGATGAACTTGCATGTACCTCAATCACTGGAAGCCAAGGCTGAAATATCAGAGATAATGATGGTACCAAGAAACATTGTCACACCACAGTCCAACAAGCCTGTCATGGGTATTGTACAGGATTCTCTTACAGCAATCAGAAAGTTCACCAAAAGAGATGTATTCCTAGACAAGGTAACTATCAATAAATAACAAGAAAATTAAAGTAGAAAATACGTATTTGAACTGTACTTAGCAAAAATGGTCAAACTCTTCTGGAAAAACTGATATTGATGAATCTTTATTGTATCCTGTATGTTGGATAAGAGTGTACAGTTAGTAGTAGCATGCATCAGCTAGTAAAACATCTTTCAAGCCTTGGGAAATTCTGTAGGCATAGCTGTGTCATTCTAGAGTGTCATGAATATGGATGCAACTCTGAAAGAATCTCGATCTGGAACAAAGAATCTTACAGGGGTGGTAAGGGGGGTTCTAGGCATGGTTCATGAAAATTTAAAAAGGATGGTCACAGCTCATGGAAATGATGAAATGTTCAAATTCAAAAAAATTCACGATTCACAATGTTTAGAACATGCTCATCACAGGTCACCAAAATTAAAAAGCCCTGTTCACGATTTCACGCGAAAAACCCTTACCGCCACTGATCTTACTATCAGAGAATGACAAATGGTCTAAAATGGGAAAACAAATGGCCAAGTTGAATACTAGGTGTATCTCAAGTGTTTGTGTGGTATAAATAAGGTCATCATTCTATGATCCTCAATCTGATTGACTATAAAATCGATCAGCAAATGATCAAAACAATGTCATCATTATTTTTTTTACAGTTATCCTATTTATTTTATTTATTTGACAAATAGGAAACTGTGATGAATCTTCTGCTATGGATTCCTGACTGGAATGGCAAGATTCCTCAACCAAGTATTTTGAAACCTAAACCCCTATGGACTGGTAAACAGATTTGTAGTATGTTCATCCCAGGACAAGTCAACGTCATTAGATTGCACAGTACACATCCTGATGACGAAGACTCTGGACCTTACAAGCACATTTCCCCTGGAGACACAAAGGTGATACTAATCTTCCCTTTAAATCTATTGCAAGTTATTGAATAATTAACATGCCTAAAAGATTTTTAGTACCAAAATGCCATGGCATGGATTGAATCTCTCTGGTTAGGGTTTTTTCAAGCTTCTTGATGCTTAAATCCATTTTGCTGACACAAAATGTGTGCAGTTCCCCTGTGGTTCTGTGGATCAAATCTCTGACAATGATTAATTATTTAACTCCTCCAAATATTCAGGGTTTAACTGGTATGGCTTGAACTGGACAGCTTGTCGAATGTCTTAATTTCTACTTTATTTTAGACCATTTCTGATTCATGTATAAAAAGATTTCTTTCATTGACCTTTTGTACTTTCTGTTTTATCACTCAGTAATCTTGTTTTTCATTTGTAATCTGCAAGGTTGTTATAGAGCATGGTGAACTGATCTCTGGTATTCTATGCAAGAAAACCCTTGGTACATCATCTGGCAGTTTGATTCACGTCATAGCCATGGAGCTTGGACATGAAGTTGGTCGTTCATTCTATAGTACAGTCCAGTGTGTTGTAAATAACTGGCTGCTGCTTGAGGGTCATAGTATTGGCATTGGCGACTGTATTGCAGACTCTGATACTTATGATGAGATTCAGAAAGCAACAAGAAAGGCCAAGGTTTGTATATATTATATATGGCACATGTGCAATATATTATTGATAACACACCTAATCAAGTTTATGCCTATTTGCTAAATTGTTTTTCATGTTAATTTAGTGCAGTTGAGACTATGGTCTGGATAAAGACCTGGGAAATGATTTTTGATTTTACCTCTTTAAAGAAGCAAACAAAAAATGGGGCTGGGTGTACTGTAGTATGTCAAAGACTCAGATGCAAGTCCGTAAATAATGTTCATTGCTAGTATTGCTACCATAACAATTGCTATATACAGTAGGCATCTTCCATTGAACCACAGTTTTGTGATTTTTCATTTTAAACATGTTAACCTGCAATAAGTCACATTGAAAAATGTCATGTTTTGTGATCATGATAATGTAATGAAGAGTCTTAGACAGTCTGTAATTATTTTTTTACTCGCTTGACTCTTGCAGAAAGAGGTGATAGAGGTCATTGAAAAGGCACATAACGATGAATTGGAGCCTACACCTGGTAATACTCTACGGCAGACATTTGAGAACCAAGTCAATCGTATTCTAAATGACTGTCGTGACAAGACTGGTAGCAGTGCTCAGAAGAGTTTGTCAGAGTTTAACAACTTTAAAGCTATGGTGGTTGCTGGTTCCAAAGGCTCAAAAATCAACATATCCCAGGTAGGGCTCATGATTATATTACAGCTTTGTTTCATCACATGATACATCAATCTACTTTAACCCCTCCTGGTCCTCACTCCTTTAATGCATGACTTTGCTCCTTGCTAGGCTAGAATGTTTGGATAATAAAAATACCAATAAATAAATAAACATTAATGCTGATATCATGACGTTGATGAGGATGTTGGTAATGGGGATGATGATGATAATGATGATGATGTACATTAGTGCAAAAAAAAAAAGAAACAAACCTGCTTGAAGACTAAAGAAATCTTGTGTTTTTAATACTGTCAATTCATTATTACTTAAAATGATGAAAACAGTATGTAAAATAGTTTGTGTTATAGATCCATGGCTAATTGGAAAAGAATAAATGTTGCAGAAAATACATGAATTATTTTTTAACAAATTCTAATTAATTTACTTTTGATTCTTTGGTTGAATTTACTGATGTATTTTGGTATCGTAGGTCATTGCTGTGGTAGGACAACAAAACGTTGAGGGAAAGCGAATACCATTTGGTTTTCGTCACCGTACTTTACCTCACTTTATCAAAGATGATTATGGTCCTGAGAGCAGAGGTTTTGTTGAAAACTCCTACCTTGCAGGACTGACGCCAACTGAGTTTTTCTTTCACGCTATGGGAGGTCGTGAAGGTCTTATTGACACAGCTGTCAAGACTAGTGAAACTGGTAAGTGAAAGTTGTAATAACACAGTACTAATTGACTAGATATTAGAACCAATTTTGTAAGTGCCGAAAAGTTTACGAATATAGACATGCCATGTCACAACTGTGACCATGACAGTGCTGTTTTGAGTATCTTGGTTGGATAAGCAATGGTTTCATGCCCTGTGATTGATCCAAGGGATGTCGTAAATTCTGTTCTGTGATGGCACTTTTCATATGTCCAAAAGTTCATAAGTGCCAAAAAGCTTACGAATATAGACATGCCGTGTCACAACTGTGACCATGACAGTGCTGTTTTGAGTATCTTGGTTCGATAAGCAATAGTTTCATGCCCTGTGATTAGTCCAAGGGGTGTTGTAAATTCTGTTCTGTGATGGCACTTTTCATATGGCACTGTTCAAACATCGGAAGAAAATCTCTGAGGTTTCTGGCATCGTAAGCTTACACCTGGGGCTTACAAGGACACACAGTCCTAAATCGCGACCCATTTGACCCTATATTTCCAGCTGATTTTTGATTTCAATTTCTTGACTCCATTTATTATATCATTGTACAGGTTATATTCAGCGTCGTCTTATCAAAGCTATGGAAGGTCTGTCCATTGCATATGATGGCACAATAAGAAACTCCAACAACCAACTGATCCAGCTGAGATATGGTGAAGATGGTATGGATGGTACAGCCATTGAATTCCAGAACATTGCTACCATGAGACCTTCTACTGTTGCCTTTGAAAAGAAGTTTCACTTTGAACCAAGCAGTGAAAGGTTTGTTTTAAATTGGAAGAGTGCCTTTCATGCTTATACAACCCTAAGAAGTTGAGAGACAACTTGTGAGTACAGTACTTGTGCTAAAAAGACAAAAAACTCCAACAGTGTCAAAGTTGCCAAAAAAGGTCTAATTTCAAACTACTCAAATCAGAATAAGGAAAAATAGTTCAAGCGTCTTCAATATTAAGTTACTGTATAGAGAAAGCTAGGAACATGAGAATAAAGGAGCACTTTTCCTTTCGAGAATCTCCCACAATCCGAGAGATTTTGAAGTGTAATTTTCCAGTGCTAAAATACAAATTCTTTTTATGTCTATTTTAGACGATTGCGACGATATTTACAAGACGACGTGGTAAGAGAGATAAGCAGTAGCGCTAATGTTTTGCAAGAAATTGAAGGTGAATTTAACCAGTTGCAAGAAGACAGAGATCTGTTGCGCAGAATCTTTCCAACAGGGAACGCCAAGGTCGCTCTTCCAGTAAATCTGAGTCGACTGATCTGGAATGCGCAGAAGACATTCAGAATCAACAGCAGATCACCCAGTGATCTCCATCCACTAAGAGTTATTGAAGGTATTTATTAATAATAGGCCCGCACTCAAATGAAGTTAGACACCCTATTTTATGGAACCCTGAAACTACCCCTGGGCTGATCAAAGTCAGGGCACGGCTAACTCACAGATCAAACCCTGGAACATCCTCATGGCTGAGATAAGTCAGGACACTGCTAAAACCTTATTTTTTGGTCACTTCAAAGTTGCTATTACAAAATGATTTAGTACTATAGCAATGATGACATTCCTCTGTTAATTCATAGGTGTTCGTGATCTCTCCAAAAAGTTAATTGTGGTATCAGGAGAAGATCATATCAGTAAACAAGCACAGTTCAATGCTACACTTCTCTTCAATATTCTGCTGCGATCTACATTGTGCACTAAACGTGTGGCAGAGGAATTCCACTTGACGTCAGAAGCATATGAATGGCTTCTGGGTGAAATCGAGACAAGATTCAACCACGCCTTTGTAAGTTAACGATGCTCTTCACGATTCGTATGAACTATTTAAAGATCTTTTTAGACACGTTTTCTCGTTAAACTCAGTGCATTGCAAAAAAAATAAAAAAATGAATTGGAAAACGACGAGCTTTTTTTGCTTGTAAGTCTCGTGTTATTTGTATTTTCCTTTTTTTTCTGCAATAAAAGACTAGACTTGCCTTCTACTTTCTGCAACCCGCCACGAGAGACAAGTTAAATCGTCTCTTGTAGACAGCTCTTGAAAAACTAGCGTTGCTTAGCGTAGCATGATAATTACAAGGTGGATGTGGTGGTACTGTCAGGCTTTTTCACAGACATCGTATTCGTGTTTTTACAATAAGATGTTCACCATAATTAGAATCGTAATTATAAGATATATATTTAAGCTCATGCACTGATATTGTGTATTGTAAATATGTAGCAAAATCCACATCATAAATATGTTGCAAAGTAACATATCTGTGTAGGTGCCAGTGTTAATTATCTACTCCGCAGAAGGCTTGTTTTACTAATCATCACTATATCAATAGGGTAAACCAGGAGAGATGGTTGGTGCATTGGCAGCACAGTCTCTTGGTGAACCAGCCACACAGATGACACTGAACACTTTCCATTATGCTGGTGTGTCAGCCAAGAACGTAACTCTGGGTGTACCACGTCTAAAAGAAATCATTAACGTCTCCAAGAGACCAAAGACACCCTCTCTTACAGTCTTCTTGATTGGCCAAGCAGCAAGAGATGCAGAAATGGCTAAGGTATGGCTTACTACAAGTGTGGATTCATGATAAGGCTATATCGGAGGCTACACCCATCAAGATTATCATAATTACCCGACCAACGACGGCTAAGACGTCTGGGTTTTTGGCTGTCGTCAATTAAAAAATTACTAGCTCAGACAGTTGAAAATTTGATTGACGAAAGCCAAAAACCCAAATGACTCGAATTATAGCTAGTCGTCTGGGTCGCGTATTTATCAGGGGGTGTAATCTTGACTGTCTACGAAAGCATTAGGGTCACACTTCCTTCATGTAAACTGTGCTTGACTCAATTAAAAAGTATTTTATATTTCATGAGCAGTTTCTTTCTTAGTTCAAATGCGACAAAAAATATACGTAAATAAAAATTGACCCCATTGTCTGTTATTTTGTATTTTTCAGTCTGTGCTGTGCCGACTGGAGCACACAACGTTACGTAAGGTAACAGCCAACACAGCCATTTATTATGATCCAGATCCCCAAGACACAGTCATAGTGGAAGATCAAGATTTCGTGAATGTCTACTACGAGATGCCTGACTTTGATGTGTCTCGTATCTCACCTTGGCTGCTGCGTATTGAGCTTGATCGTAAGAGAATGACAGATAAGAAGCTAACGATGGAGCAGATCTCAGAAAAGATCAATCTTGGCTTTGGAGATGATTTGAACTGTATCTTCAATGATGATAACGCTGAGAAGCTCGTCTTGAGAATCAGGATCATGAATAACGACGAAGGAAAGATGCAGGATGTAAGTAATCCTAAAAAAGCTTTCTTCATTGTAATACAGACCCCTTGCACGTGACGTCAAAGCAGCTCAATTTGGAGGACAAAACAAACAAATTCCAATCTCCTGAGAATTGGAATTTATTAATTTGTCTTCCAAATTGATCTGCTTCGACGTCACGTGCAAGGGGGCTATATATTGTTATTAATTCTATAGGAAGTTTGCGAGTGTCATTTTTGAGCTCTGCGTTGCCAGATAGTTGGCTAATATTTATACTTGCACATAGTTTCATGTATATTAACAAGTGATTTAATGTGTTTGTGTGTAGGATGAAGATGTTGACAAGATGGATGACGATGTATTCCTTCGATGTATCGAGCAGAATATGTTAACAGACATGACTCTACAAGGTATAGAATCCATCTCCAAGGTGTACATGAACCTCCCTCACGAGGACAAGAAGAAACGAATAGTCATTACTGAGCAGGGAGAGTTTAAAGCTATCCAGGAATGGATTCTGGAGACAGACGGAGTCAGTTTATTAAGAGTAAGTATGACTGTATAATCTTGTATCGAGTATTCAGGATGCAAGTCATTGTGCTTGTCTCACCACTCGTAAACCAAGTCTGAAAACCAACCAACCATTATGTATTTTTGCTAGTGTCAGTTACTCCGAGTAACAGTTTGTGTTTTTTCTGAATCAAGGTTCTTAGTGAAAGAGATGTAGATCCTGTACGTACTACATCGAACGATATCTGTGAAATTTTCACGGTAAGCCAGCAGTTTTATTTCATTTTTAATTTGTTTGTTTATTTTACCCCCTCCCCTCCCCCTGAAAGGAGAGTGAGAGAGAAAGAAAAGATAGAAAAAAGATTTAGTGGTCCACTGCTTACCCCTTATCGTACCATGAATGGGTGCATATGAAATGGAGCTTCCACAACGAGCTAAGACCTCTGTTTCCATTATAGGTGCTTGGTATTGAAGCTGTACGTAAGTCAGTGGAACGTGAGATGGATCACGTCATCTCCTTCGATGGTTCATACGTGAACTATCGTCACTTGGCGTTGTTGTGTGATATCATGACATGCAGAGGTCATTTGATGGCTATAACAAGACACGGAATAAACAGACAGGACGTTGGATGCTTGATGAGAAGTTCCTTTGAGGAAACGGTAAATAACACTACTCTTAGCTAATAGAATCGTATACCAAACATGGAGACAAATTATGGAATTGAACATCCCTTGCTTTTCGAGGAGATAACTATATATAGTTATGGCTAGTGATGCTGACTATAGCCCCTACTTTTGTTTTAAGGTTTTCACTTGCGACGAAATCGGAGTCGGAGTCAGAAGCAGTCTATGTGTCGTGTACTGTAACTCATTGAAGTGAAAACCGCTCATCATAAGCGTAAGCAAAAGCCAAGCAAAAAGAAACCTTTCGATCCCATAACGGCTGCTTCCGACTCCGATTGCGTCGCAATTGAAAACCAGGCCTTAGCGCCGTTTTCACGTTTCAACTTGTACACATCAGGCTTTTTGGCTTATGATTTAACTACTCAGACCTTTGATGAATATCGTCCAGACAGACCTGGGTTGCAGAATAAAGAAAAGGCTCTAACATTTACATTTGTTATCAGGTTGATGTTCTCTTGGATGCGTCAGCTCATGCCGAGACTGATCATCTTCGTGGGGTCAGTGAGTGTATTATCTTAGGCAAGCTGCCAAGGGTAGGCACAGGATGCTTTGACCTGATGCTGGATGCTGAAAAGTGTAAATACGGCATGGAGATCGCTACTAACATCATGGGACCTGGCATGGGAGGACCTTTAGCAGGTATGATAACTATCGAACATTTATGCAGCTCTACTGACAAAAAATATGGTGCTGAAATGTGCATATTTGTATATTTTATTTTAGTATAGTACTGTAGTTTAACTTGCATTTGTTTTTCAGGTTCTGGTATGTTCTTTGGTGCAGCTGGTTCACCAAGTGGCATGTCACCACCAACAACCCCATGGAATGTAGCAACTCCTGCCTATCAAGAAGCATGGAGTCCTGGTATGGGCAGTGGTATGACTCCAGGAGCAGCAAGCTTCTCACCAGCAGGATCGGAGGCAGGTGGAATGAGTCCAGGAGGGTTTAGTCCATTGTGGAGTCCAAATCCACAGTCACCCTCCTCGCCTGGACCTTCAAGTCCCTATATTCCAAGCCCTGCAGCTGGGGCTAGTCCGGGTTATTCACCAGCAAGCCCAGCTTTTATGCCTAGTTCTCCATCTATGTCACCTGCAAGTCCTTCATATTCTCCAACATCACCAGGATATTCGCCATCTTCACCTTCTACTGGATATTCACCAGCAAGCCCCAGTTATTCACCAACTTCGCCTTCCTATTCACCTACTTCACCATCATATTCACCTACCTCACCATCTTATAGTCCCTCATCACCCTCATATTCCCCAACATCCCCATCATATTCCCCTACTTCTCCATCATATTCCCCCACATCACCATCATATTCACCAACATCCCCTTCTTATTCTCCAACTTCGCCATCTTATTCTCCTACTTCTCCTTCTTACTCCCCTACCTCTCCAAGCTACAGCCCAACTTCTCCATCATATTCTCCTACATCCCCATCTTATTCCCCCACTTCCCCTTCTTATTCCCCATCTTCTCCATCCTATTCCCCTACATCTCCGAGCTATTCTCCACAATCTCCATCATATTCTCCAACTTCTCCATCATATTCCCCTTCCTCTCCCAAGTACTCACCAACCTCTCCAAGTTATTCTCCAACTTCACCAAAGTACAGCCCAACCTCACCAACTTATTCACCAACTTCTCCATCCTACTCCCCATCATCTCCCAAGTACTCGCCAACATCACCATCATATACCCCTCAATCACCAACCTATTCCCCTACATCGCCATCATATTCACCATCGTCACCTAGATACTCGCCATCATCGCCGAGGTACACACCTACCTCGCCTGAATATTCCCCAGCCTCGCCTAAATACAGCCCTACCTCACCAAACTACTCTCCTACATCCCCAAGCTATACACCTATGTCGAGCCGGTACAGCCCGAGCTCACCAAAGTATAGCCCTTCTTCAGGAGGTCCATCACCTTCTCCTGAGTACTCTCCTTCTACTCCACACTATACTCCTAAGTAAGTGTGTCATATTGGATCAAGCGAACTACAGAAGGACGATATAAATCAATGGACTATAAGAATTTGCAAAGAATGCTATGCACCTATCCACATTCTAGGATAGTTTGGGAGTCAATTATAACCCATGAAAAAAGAATTTGTAGAGGGAACAGACGAACAAAGCATGCAAGAATCTTGGAACTTTCTCAGTTGTCTTGTCAAACAGATACACGATTTGCCTTAAATTTTATTGAAATATTTACAGATGTAATATTGTTATTATTCAATATTCCTGTGTCCATGGGCACCTTAAAATCAGTACTCAATAACGAAGTGTTCCCTCTTCTGACCAAAAAAAGCCTTATTAATTACTACATTTAAGTTTTCTTTTATAGATTATCCACCATTATTGGGGGAGTGATTGCACCAGTTTGAGAGGTTTATCTTCTAGGATAACTAAACAATCGTCTAAACTAAAATGACGAAGTTTTGTAATTGTGGATTCACGTATATGCTTATTCATTGATGTAGTCGAACAAGTGAGGCTTAAATTCATTTTATTTATTTATGAATTATTTTTCATACAGTGCATCAAGGGAAAACGCACTAAATCTTTTAATTCTGTAGTTCCCAGCATTGTATTCGATACCGCTAGATTTAGTGAATACAAACCACATTTAAAATTTGGATATTCATATCCATCGTCGCAATTGCGCCAAAAAAAGCAAAGTGCTAAAGACATCAAAACTTGGCAGGGAGTAATCTCTTACCAGGATTAACAAAAACAAATGTATAGTTAGTCGAAGTTACATCAAAAAGTTGAGATTCATTTTTGTTTGTAGTGTTGAGAAAATAGTTTTAATAAATATGTTTGTACAAAATATTGTCGGCTTCTTAGTTTGAAAGTATGATTGAACACCTTTTTGAAGTTCAAACAGGATTTCCGTAGCCAATACCTTTTAGATTTGTGGGATGGAGAAAATGGGTCCCACCGCTCCCTAGACCCCCATATATGTGTCCCGAGAATATACCGGGAACTCAGTCTGTTGATCTTACTCGACGGTTTGTGCTACATCTCTACGTAAGGGAATTTTTCTACTCCATCAAAGAAGGAAATTTTTCATACTTGCGATATGGGTTGCATTTAAAAGATGCAACTGCTTTAACAACATTTTTGGTCCAGAACAGAACCCAGAGAGACTAGAGCGTTATTGTCTTTTTACTAGCTCACTTTATTAATGACATCAATTACCAAAATACATGACTATTCTCCCGCAAAAAATATTACTACCAAAATTAAATGCATAATCCTAATGACTCCAAAACGATGTTTTCACTACTGGTCGTTGATGCCAGTTTTCAGTTGCGGTAACCTCGGGAGAAGATCAATGTCTGGTTCTCGAACAGATTCTGAAATGAAACAAAAACTCGATTCAACTACACGGTACAACTTACGCCACTCTCACAACACGAATTGCGTTGTGTAAATTAACCCTACAACTTGCTCATAACTGTTGTGTACGACAAGAAAAAAGTTGTAGCTAGTTGTAGGGTTGATTTACACAACACAATTCGTGTTGTAAGCGTGGCGCGTTAGCAGATTGCATGCGAAAGTTGTAAACAAAAGTTGTACCGTGTAAATCGGCCTTTACACGCTTACAAAACAGTCCACCCTAGCTCTTGGACCTGACATTACAGCAATGAGACAGAAATGAATGACAAGTGGGAAACACGCCGGAAAACAAACATATTTCTTACCTATGAGATCAGCTCACTTTAGACGAAAGTGTACACATAGTTAGCATTGGATCCGCCAACGCCTTTCCAGCAATTCCTGGACCCGCCATATTCGCCATAGGTTGAGTCAGCCTTATCGCCAGACCAACACTCGCCGTAAAACTGCAATCCAAATACTTTAAACGTGGAATTCTTTTGACTGACTTTTTCAGCGCATTCCTTTACTGTTTTTTCCATACGATACCAGTTGATTTCAGGTCTCAGGTTAGCAACCATCTCAGGTAGAGCATGGTAACCACGGTAGTCTCTGTAGCAGCCGAGTGGTACGAACTTCTTGCCATCCGGACTACTCAGCGTCCCTATTGCAAGAAAATAAAGCAAATCATTTCATGATGAATACACCATTTGAAAACAAGACTGTCATGAGAATCAAAAGGTGTCATTTTCACATGACAAGAGATGGAAGATAGAAAACAAGAGATTGTGCAAATGCATTGTAGGGGTATTACTTACGAGGACAACTTATGTCAGTGTTGCATTCTTCTTTAGTTGGTGGACGAATCGAGTGTCGGCACAGTCTTTCGGCAACAGAAACGTATGCGCCGTTTTCATCAAGTCTTTTACATTTGAGAGATCGTGTGGTGATGCCCTTGGGACCGCATGAAGCAGAACACTGGAAAACAAAGTAGGCTGATAAGATACTGTCTATGTGTTAGTTGAAGTTCAAAAGACAACAACAACAACAACAGCACCTGCATGCATGGTGCACGTGCATACTGCAACAACAGCACAGCAGTATCCATCAATGCCACCAAAAATAGTTGGCACAACCACCACAAACAACAGCATGCATGGTACATGCTGCAACAACAGCACAGCAGAATCCATCAATGCCACTAAAAATAGTTGGCACAACCACCACAAACAACAGCATGCATGGTGCATGCTGCAACAACAGCACAGCAGTATCCATCAATGCCACCAAAAATAGTTGGCAGAACCACCACAAACAACAGCAACAGCAATATCAGCAACAGCACTGCATAATCATTTAAAAAAAATGAGGAACAGAGCCATCCGGACTGTAAGGAAGCTAAACTATCATTCACTGAAGAAAGAGAAGAATGTCCCATAACCAATTGAAATTTAAAGTGGCCACCATAAAGGTGCACTTAGGAATATATAAAGTCTTTAGTATCACATGAATAAGGTAACCTCTGCTGAAGCAAGACATTTTCTCAAGTTTGAGGATGACATCATTAATGAATAAATGGAAACCACCTATTTGCCATACCTTTGACCATTTGGTAGGTACCCAATCCGCTGCGCAGGCAATCATATTACAATCCTGTTCTTCAAGGCCTTTGGGTTTTTTATTAATGTCACATTGTGAATCAGAAACCGTTTCGAACTTTCCAGGCGCCACTTTTCTGCGGCAGACAATTTCTCGTATCTGGATTCCTTTGCCACACGTTTTTGAACATGGTCGCCATTTTGATTGATACCAGCTTGGAGAAAAGAAAAAAGATAATTAAGACAGGCAACTCACTTTGAGCATATTCAGTTAATGTCACGTTTCCATTCCCAAACCTCTTGGAAATTTTAGTCAAATTCATATATTACTTACAAACTGGTAAATACAAAAGATGTAGCTCAAGAAAATAACATAAAATTGGACGTATAAAAAAAATTGTTCCAGAAATTAAAGAGGGCGGCATAACAAACAATTAAATAAACAAAACAAACACCAATTTGTTTCGAACCTTGTAACAACTTTCGAGCTGATCAAAGTCATTGATTACTGATCATGAGGGCTCAGCGAACCCTCAGCTAATTTGGATTCTAATAAATTTGAAGTTGGGATCAACTGCATGGCGTACCTGGGTTGACATGGTTCTTCGTTGCATTTTTGCTGGAGTGTTGGTTTGGATGAAGATTGCAAGCAAACTTTATCGTTTACCCATGATTTGTCATCCTTCCTCACACATTTGACAGAGCGAGTCTGAGAACCTTTGAATTGGATAAACATTGTCATATTGTTAGGCTGGTTCGAATGTAATTACAAAGACATGCGGCATTTTCCGTCTCAGTTATTTTAAGACCCTGAATGCTGGGGACTGGCCTCGCCTCATGCACAGCCTGTCGATGCTCAACTGAATCCGGATGTTGCTGCTCCAACCCAGCTACTGTTCGTTCTTCAGCTGTGATGAAGGAAGGTGATCGACCCCACCCCAAGAACTGAACCCATTCCTTGCCAAGGAATTAAAGTTTTGGCCCAAAACTAAAGACAGCAAGCTAAGCTTTAGAAAACGTACTTACCTCCAGCACATTCTTCCGTACACGCGGTCCATGTGCCTACATCCCATCGGGTTTGTTCAGGGGTAACTTTTCCTTTCTTTTGAACAAAGAACTGGTAGTCTACACCGGGGTTCTTTTTCCTCAGACCAACGTACTGAAAGTGAGAGATGGCCGTCTTTCTTAGTTGATTTTTTAAATTCTAATTAAATTAAATGATTTTTTTTCGACTTGAAATAAGGCTAGATCATATACATTTACTCTACTGATTGACCTTCTGCGCCCCGAATAACCCTGTTTGTAGTTGCCTGTGCCATATTGAAAGGTGGTAGCCGTGCCTTTGCATCATCGAAGCGAGATACGAGGTGACATTGCAATGATAGAGACATGTGTCCAAGGTGCTAAAAAAGTATCTATAATTGCAAGGTCACCTCATGTCTTGCTTGATGCAGAGGCACGGTTACCTTTCAAGATGGCGCAGGGAACTGCGAAGAAGGCTATCGTAAACAAAAAAATAGTCCCTCATTGTTTTTCGCGATCACTAATTTCTGAACGTAAACTATTAATAAAATAGTACAAACCATAATCTTTAGAGGCTCGGTAGTTGGTCCTCTTATGATGACCTTATCCTTATACACTTGCTTTTCGTGATCGTATGCTACTTTGGTTCCTGCTGCTGGCACAACTGTGCTCCATGTGTAGCCAACGTTGTACAGATATTGATTTTTTACGTTTTGTACCCCTGGGAATACATGATCGAAGACATTTTCCATAATTGTATCTAATAATTTGAGATATTTTGATCCTAACATTCTGATTTTAATAGTCACCTTCACAATTCCCTGCGCCATCTTGAAAGGTAGCCGTGCCTTTGCTTCGAAGCGAGACATGAGGTGATCTTACAATGATCATTGCAAGGTCACCTCATGTCTTGCTTCGATGCAAAGCTAAGGCACGGTTACCTTTCAAGATGGCGTAGGGAACTGTGAAGGGGACTATTAGATAAATAGGGATTTCCGCGATGTGATTGGCCCAACGGAGTTTTCAATTTCATACCGTTACAGCGACGCGCCCTAGTGATGTGATTGGATAAAAAGAGATCTCGCGCAATTTGATTGGCTTAATGTTTTCAATTCCTACCGTGACTCGATTGGGAATCAAAGAAGAAAATATTTTTATATACTATATCATGAATAGGTATACGAATAGCATTTTTCATGGTTACTAAAAATAGATATTGCAAAGCATCGTGGGATCGAAATGCGGACAAACATAGTAAAAAAGGCTTAGTTTACAAGGAAAAAAAGATCAATATCAGTCAAAAGACCATAGTTTCCATGAATTAGAAATAACAAGACAAGAAAACATTGTTGCAGCATATTAGCATGGGTTTTGGGCTTGGTTTGTCCGCATTTCAATCCCATAATGCATCATCGTGACGTCATCCGTGGAAAGCGCTATTCCCTTACCAAGTAAGTGCATGGTAAAGTCTCTCATTGATACCAACATATTGGTCGAGCCTACAGGGATGTCAACGACCTTGTCTGGATTACCAGGACCTAAGGAATTAGTGGGATTGAGGTTAATGACATACATAATTACCCAGAGTTACTAATGGGGTTTGTTGATTGCACACCGTTAATTTACGTAAAGAACTGCAACATTGGTTAGGTTTCTGACTAGTGGGAGTAGAGCCATTTGATTGTCATCTCTCCCCAAACGTACATAAATGCTATCGAACTCTGAAACAAGCCATTTCAGTGGATGAACACCTAATCTGAAGATATGCCACTGCAAAATACCATTTTCCTCTCCCTTTGATCTTCCCCGTCTCAATTTATTAGTCTTGATGAATCACTTACCCCATCCTCTCCATTCTTTAGTGTATTCTCCCTTAACCACTGTACACGATGAGCTATCACCACCACAAACTCCACATCGATCATGCTCTGCTCCAGAAAAGAGCTTACCATCACAGCCGACCGGCTGAAATCAAAAGAAAAAATTATCATGAAAATGATGAAAATATTCATCCCTTTTGTTCTAGCTGGACGACGCAGGTTTTCTTACCCAGCATTTGTCTTGAATGCAGACATGTTTTAGCCTTGGGTCACCACTACACTTCGAGCCATCAGCTGCTCGTCCGTATGAAAATAACTCATTCCCCTTTAAGCAAGACAACCGACAGGGTTCGTCTGCACTCCAATGCACGTGGGAACCAGGGTTATGAGCTTCGCACTGTTCCTGGCGGTAGATTTTGGTGCCTTTGGGACAATCCTTGCAAGAAAAATAATTCTCTTTTATAAAAAACGGTAAAGGCTAGCGCTGGTGTTGCTTAAAACTCAACGACCTTAACTGACCACATGGCCAGTGTAGCATTACAACTCTTTCCTCTATTGGCTAAATGTTATTTAGACTCATACATAAATGTTATTTAGACTCATACTTCGGGCAACATATGCGACTTGGTTTGTTTGAAAATGTATTGTTTTATTCCCTATTCTGGTTTACCATTACCAAACTCATCAACATGCAAAATTGTTATGTATACTGATAACCGTCACGGAAGAGCCGTCGATCATGAATGCAAGATATGGGATAGTCCTATGCATGCAATTAGTCATTCGCAAAGAATAAGAAAAGTCATAGTTTCCCTCGCCATCATGAAACTTAATTTACTTATCAAAACCTAAAAAGAAGTCTATAGATCTACTCATGTTATAAAAACTCCATTCCTCTTCTCATAGCAGTTCATTATATTCCATGTTCATTATGTGCAGTTTAGCTAGAATTTGGTTCAGCCTGTGTTCAGTTACCTGTGTATTGCAGAGAGTAAAATGTCCTTTTTCATCACCTTCGCAGTCTTCACCTCCTCCTTGTGGCCTATTAGTAAGTTTATAACCTTTACTTATAGTTGGGATCAATAGATTATGATTACCTTCAACGTCCCACCAAAAGAAAAAAGAGCAATATTCTAATACAACCACTATAGACCCCTTGCAGCACGTCGGAATGCAACTCAATTTGTAGGACAAAACAATAGGTTTCCAATTCTCAGGAGATTGAAATTCTTCTGTTTTATCCACCAAATTGAGCTGCCTTGGCATCACGTGCAAGGAGTGTATATATATAAGAGAGGTTATAATGCTACATGGACAAATAACTTACGGTGGATTGGTGCAGGTTCGAGATCTCCATTGAACACCTACACCACATTTTCTAGAACACTTGCTGTGTTCAGACCAACCAGACCAACCACCGTCAATCATTGGAGATCCATCATCCACGCATTGAGCACTTATACACCACTGAATAAAACAGCAACGCAAAGGTTTATCATTAGCAATCTTCCCGTATGGATTCATGGGGGGGGGGGGGGGGGGTCCAAGCGTTCCACCCCTTTTTGAGGCATTATTTTCTTTGTTTATGAAGGTATATCATAACGACTACATGCTCGTCCATGGCCACCTTCCCTCTTGGAATATCCTTGACCTGCACTGATTTCAAATGAGTTTCTAAAACTGAACTATGGGGTCCAGAGATATAACGAAGAGGTACTAAGTTTTGACTTCGTGATCTTAAACAAAAAAGGAAATAGTACAGGAAAAAGTATGGAAACGAACCAAAAAAGACGGTATTCTCTCCCTCCCCTCCCCCATTTTGACACCCCAAATGATACGATTTTTTGTTGTTGCACACTATGACTTTGTAGCTGCCACTCAAACAACAACGAGCGCTCTTTATCGCTGGAAAATTTTCTATTCAAATCTGACTCTTTTAGCTTGCTTTCAGTATTTTCATCTAAGGTTTTTATGCATAGTAAACTTACATGTCTTTCTCCACATTTTGTGCCGTCCATTGGTGGAGCTATGAGACTGTGACAATAGGCTCCGTCATTAGAACAGAATAGACGTTCGCAGTCAGACTACAGTTAGAAAAATAAAGTAAAGAAATGGTCCGTTACTAAAACTATCTATTAAATGAGGGCAAGAACATGGTAAGAAATCTGAACCTTGGCTTATATATCAATCATGCAGTAGCACATCGGTTTGAAGTGTCTGGCCTGGACTAAAATAATACACCACTGATAAACTCGAATAAAACTCACTAAACAACTTCGAGTATTAAACTTGTACAAACTGTGTTGTAAAGATGTGGTACGTACTGATATTAACGGCGTTTTTGTTGAACATGGCTGAGGACAACGATAGCCAGTTCATAGTTCCTTTAAAAGGGCACTTGGATGAAAACGCCCCACACTTTGAAAGTCCGAATAGTTCAAGTATTTAAGAATAATATGACTCAATCATGATTATGAAAACCAGATTGGCAAACATTTTAGCCTGGGAGCCACTCGCAGTTGAGAATTCGAAATTTTGGTTTAAAGACTAAAAGAACAATAGGGTTGAGTAAATGACGTCATTTACTCACAATTTAAATTCTGAAAAATATATATAATTTCTATCCGCAAATTTTGACTGGAAGAAAATATGTTGCTTGGCTACTATTGGGGCCATATAGATAAGTTTAACCAAGTTTCAAGGCATTTCCAATTTTCATCGATTTTCATCCAAGTGCCCCTTTAAATCATTACTAAGATTCTTACAAATTGATATTATTATTATTATGACACAATTGCAATGCACTGAAATGGAAGTTTCTACTAAAATCTACTACATGTTGGATTATATTCATGATTATTGAACTGTACTGACGAATGAATTATCGGTGTGCGTGTACCACAACCAACCTGTTTCGGGACGCAGTGATAGAAATCAGGACCGTACTGTAACTGACACTGTGCTGTGCCATTGAATATTTGACCAGGAAGGTTCCTGGTGTATTTGGCTGGAATGAGATGGTCATCTGCGTGCCCTGATATTGCTGGAGGCTTATTGTCTAAACACGATGACCTCGGTCCACTGTCGATAACACAACAATACTTTTTACAAAATGGAACAAAAATTTGTTCATGTTTTATACGAACTATAAATATTTTAGGCATTTGAGTTTGGCTTTCGATGTCCGTTGTAAATTTGATGAAAAAAAGCCAGAAAGCCGACAAAAACAACATCAACAACAAACAAACAAATAGACAACAATAAAAATTAGTCTATATCGGTTGTAAATGCAATCAAGCGTTACCGATTAAATAAATTAACAGAAACAGAAACAAAGATACGAGAAATATGCCTTGTATAGAATCTATAGAGTGTGCCTGGGTCACAGAGACTCGTTCAAAATTGTAGAAATTATGACTGGAAACATTGTGACATGCACGTTCTTATTCATAACCCCGGCCCTTGCTCCCTTTTCTAACAGGCTAGGCATGGTTACAGTATCTAGGGGTTTTCAAAAGTTGGAGGAGGGGTTCCTGAATGAGTGAGTAGACAAAACTGATAAAGAAAATCTTATAAAGAACTCATACTTAAGGAAGTCCTGAATATCTTGTCTGGAGCATGTGGACCATTCCATGGCTCGCTTACCACTGCTGACAGATGATGACATCAGATAGGCATGGTTTGGACATTCAGGTTTTCCCCCGTCATGACCGACGCCGAATCTGGACAAATCATGAAAAAGCAAAATAAAATTTTCAACCTCTATTTCTGCACTAGCCTAACACTCTAAATTCCAATACGATCTATGACTTAGTAGAGTGCCCTGACTTTGATCACCCGACGAAGATAACTTGCAACTGTAAATCATTTACTTTATGAACTATAGTACTACTTACGAATGAGCAATTTCATGGGCTATAATCAAGGCACTTGCAAGTCCAATATCTGAATTAACTGTACGTCCAAACTGTGTTGTACATGTAGAACTTGCTTGAGCAATACCTAGTTTTTATAAGAGACAAGAAGAACTTTAGTAAAGAGTAATAGCAGTAATAGGGCATCCAAGTTGTCCGGTTGCTTGTTAAAAACAGCTGTAATTATGATCCGTAACTTATTTGTATCCCGCAAAAAGTAAGAAAAAAATCAACAGGATTTATTTTTGTACTTGACGCCGTAGTGCAGCATGCCAACAATGATGGTACTATGATCCAGGAATGAATGGTACTTACCTCCATTTGATCCTCTGTCAAAAAAAGAGGGAGAAAAAAAGAAGAGGTGATGAGAATTATAAATCAATAATGAAATCGAAGCGAGAGAATTTTGAACATAAAACTAAAACAGCTCAGTATCAAGATATATATAAATATAAGTACACTATCAAGTTAAGAGAGGCATACCTGGTCAAAAGTACCAGTGTATCGGCGTGACCAGGTTTTCCGTTGTCCAATACAAGGTTCCGGACACCCCAGTCAGCCAGGTGGTTAATCTTTTCCCTATTTGCTTCATTTGGTTTATATTTAAGCTAAGGGAAGGAAGAGATAAAAATGGGGAAAGCTTACAACTTAATTTGGACGAGAGATAAGCACTGAGAAAATGGGATAACAAAGCCTAATCTTAGATTGCGAACATTGGTGCATTCAACCAACCAACCAACCAACCAACCAACCAACCAACCAACCAACCAACCAACCAACCAACCAACCAACCAACCAACCAACCAACCAACCAACCAACCAACCAACCAACCAACCAACCAACCAACCAACCAACCAACCAACCAACCAACCAACCAACCAACCAATTAACAAAAACAAAACAAAAAAACACACAAATATTACCGATTCTTTGTCCAGAACTATTTTCACGACTTCGATGTGGACTTTCTTTTTACCGATGCTTGGGTCTTGGAAAATAGTGTCAACCTGTAAGGGAATAGTACAGTACAGTTATTAAGGTGTCAGTCACTGCAATATTACAATAGTGTCAACCTGTAAGGGAATAGTACAGTACAGTTATTAAGGTGTCAGTCACTGCACTATTACAATAGTTTTTCTTAATTAAGCTAGTATCCTGCAACTTTGCAACAAAAATAACAGCAACAACCAAAATATATTGCTGCACTCAATGTGAAAGATAAAAATCGATTTTCGGTGACAAAACTTGTGAAAAAACATACTAATATACTGAAGACCCCTCTGTAAATCATTATCATTAATCAATAATCTGGAATCCTCATTAAAGATTATTAAAAAATATGGAAAAGCTAGGGATCATAAAAATATGTGTCTGAATTATTGGGCATATTAACAATTCCTCCATGTTTGGACAAATTTTGTCCATTTTTTTAACATGCATGTTCTAGCAGTGATAATTATTATTTATCATCATAACTTACAATGTGAGCCACCATGAGCAGGTAGTCAGCTAATTTATCTTCCCCCTTGTTTTCAATGACATATTTGTCTGCTATCATAGCCACTTCTAATATCTTTGTTGACGAAGACTGTGCATGCTCCTCAGCTGATCGCCTGGATCGCGGGCTAGGGATACTTCGCTTTTTCCTTGATTCTTAAAAAATAAGCAAGAATAGAGAGAACCTATTACTAATACTTTTGTATTACCATGCATGGTACCACGGTTTTTTATCGTCCAACACGGTCGACCATGTTTTTACTTGGTCTAACTTGCATGGTGCAGCTCAAGTGAACCATCACATGAACCATCTTTGCTAGATAGTTATGAAACAATTAAGACACTACAAAAAGTCCTTATTTTTATCATCATAAACTGTTTTTCCTAGGGAATTAACAGCAGAAGAAAACAGCAAAATAGATATTCCCAGTGTAAATGTTCGCTTTAGTTTTCTTATTAAGTAGCCGATTTGAAAATCCTACCTCCCTCGCCAACTACAAAAAGGCGAGGCAAGTAAACCCTTGAAAAACTGTCTTTGATAAAATCTTGCATGTAAGATTCTGTAAAAACCTCAGTCCCTTCAGTTCTATTCCATGGAATAGACCCCTTGCAGCATGTCGGAATGCGGCTCAATTTGGAGGGCAAAACAATAGGTTCCAATTCTCAGGGGATTGAAATTCTTTTGTTTTGCCCTCCAAATTGAGCTGCATTCCGACGTGCTGCAAGGGGTCTATTGCCTTTACCTTCTACATGACAAGATCTTTTTGCATTGGACTCGTCGCTAGAAGGGTGTCGGTAAACAACATGGGCTTGAGCGCCTCCTTTTGACTGATATTCCTTTGCCAAGTGAGATGGAAGTGGATGTACGAATAGAAGCTGATCTAGGAGGCTGATCATACCAGTCTGGTGGAAACAGACAGCAATTGGAATGCAAGAAGAATAGATTGCAATGAGATAACAATAGGAAAAACAACAAACAAACAAGCACATGAAACAAACAAACAGGCAAACAAACACTGAAGTAAACAAGAGAGTAAGTAAGCAAATAAACGCAAACAAACAAACAAACAAACAAACAAACAAACAAACAAACAAACAAACAAACAAACAAACAAACAAGCGAACAATTGAATTTTTAATGAGTTACAGAGAAAATAACTTACCAGTCCTCCATCAGTATTCATTGTCACCAGAGAGCCTGGTTCCGAGACAACATTTCCTTTCAAGAAAGTCTTCTTTGACTGAGGAGTGTAAGAAATGGAGCCATTCTCATGACGTGTCTCTACTTGCACTTTAGGTCCGACTACACGACGCATTTTTGTTAGGTTAAGATTCAAGTTAAGGCCAAGAGCTTGGATGTTAAAATACCAGACATTAGGCTCTTTGGTACTGCGTCTGTGTCTGGTTGGTTGGCTGAGTTTGTAGGACGCAAACTCGCCCTTGTGATTTCCTTGATAAGGAAAGGCTATATCGTATGCTGGAACTGTGAAAGTAACGGTAACCCTGTGTTAGGACATAGCCAGGTTTATTGCAAAATAGACATTTTCGTTGAGTCGTCTACATAGTACTTCAGTTTACCTTTATCGTGAGAATCAACACCAAAATATGTATGTATTTCTCTTTTCGTCATTCGGTGATGCAGGTTCGTCTGTTGATCATGAAAGTCGCAGATGTTGAAGAGATAAAACAACAAACGATCGAAATTCACAAGGGTGGATCCAAGGGGAGGGTCAGGGGGGTCCAGACCCCCTGTCATACCTAAGGTTCCATTGTTTGTTTTATCCTAAAATTTAGTTTTTCCACAGGCTTGAAGCAAATTTTGTATGAAGTATACATTTGGAATTCCCTCTCAACAAACTCCTGGATCCGCCCTTGATTCAGTTTAGTTATTTTAGTAATCAAACGAAAATTCTAATTTATAATGTAAAATTCTATTTAATTACAGAAGGCTGGAGGGCGGGGGAGGTGATCTCAGCCCATTTTCCAGACCAAATGTGACCATTCTTCCAATAAATCTGCATATGAACGATCATGAAGAGTTCCTACTAGGATACGTGGATATTAACTCTATGATAAAATCTTACCTCTGCATTCTTTCCCGTTAACTTAAAAGTCTGAACTGAAAAACCAAATAAACAATGAACAGAAATATGTCTCATACGTGAGGAAAAAAAACAGAACTAATTTGAAAAAAACGAAAAATGTGGAAGAATAGAAAAGAAAAAAATGAATAAAATAAATATAATTTAATAAGCACTTACTTGAGGCTATAGATATGACGATGAGGAAGAAGGTAGGAAAGAAAGACATCTTGAACTGAGAATGAGAAAAAAATGTCAGTCAACTCTGACTCCAGACCTTTTAGGCTTGGACATAATGTTTTCCCTTTTCAAGCCACTTGCACATGTAATGGCGCCCTTAAGTATAGATCTTTGTTTTCCAAATATCCTTTACTTTTGTCTAACAATTATTCTTGAGAAGACTAATAGATTAGAACAAAGAATATTATTCCGGCCTAAGATTATGAAACGCGTTCCTAAAAAAAATAAAATTATTTCAATGCAAGTTGAAAAGGTCTGTCAGATCAATCGCGGGATCAATGAAAAATGTTATATCGTTTATATATATAGGACATTACTGACGGGCAAGTTAACGATATAAGACTGTCTAACATCTACCTCTGCTGATATAATCCCCTTGTCGTCATGCAGTGTCTTACAAACTGTATTATGGTCCAGTAAGGGATGAACCTTTTGATCTAACTGTATCCTGATAATCAGGATGTTTGAACAGTAAAAACCAGTTATATACCTCTTGAAGTTATATGAACTTTTCATGATGTCATCATGCGTGCTAACTTTCTATTTACATGATTGATCAGTTGCCTATCACGCGGATTGCATATTATTTTGCTATATTTATGCCCAAATCTTTGACTTTCCCACCACTTCCATTCCCTTTCACTCTAACTTTTTGATCATAAAGTAAGCAAAAAATCTTATCTCTGTTCCTTATTTTGAGCTATGAGAGAAGAGAAGAGAAGAGAAGAGAAGAAAAGAGATCCTTAGTAAATTTTAATTCTGTTATTAAAGACAAACATTTTTTTTTTCGCTTTCTTTCTAGGCAAATATTTTATTATACATTTTTTATCGAAGACAAATATTTTTTGACATTGCCTGGTATAATATATTGTGAAGCCGATTCCAGGCGCCGCCTCAAGGAAGCTTTTTGTCATTACATATCATTAGCACGCTTTCAGAAAATGGTGAAAAGTTTACTCAAGTACAGGAAGACTTCCAGCCGCCTTTGACCTGCAGTTCTTTTTTTATTTTCGCAATATATAAAATTTAAGTACAACAAGGTTTAAGCTTTTTTTTTTTTTTTTTTTTTTTAGCAAAAGCACTTATATTAAGATATTATTGAGATGGTGAAAATTAGGTTTCTGAAATGCTATATATATGTTTTGGTTTTTGGGGGAAAATCATCAACTTGTGAGTGAAGGAATTGAAATTCGGCTAAACTTCTCAAAATTTTCGGGAAGGAATTGCCATCTAGGAGACACTTTCATCATTGTCAATGGACGGGTGAGGTCAACACTTGCTAGAAACTCAAATTCATAGTAGCTATCAAATTGCTACAAGTTCTAGCGTGGTTTTAACAACTAGACGAAGGTTATTCACTTTTGTTCTTTCATTAAAAGTTGAAACTAGGTTCAATCTTATCAAGATCCTAGCGGGAGCAAGCTTTCATGGTGTTTTCGTTTTTGTTTCGTTTCGTTTCGTTTTCTTTTGTTTCTTTGTCAGTCTTGTTTTGTTAACACAAACGGCTACATTTTATCCCCCAATCGTCTTTTTCATACTATTTTCAATGTAGGCTTTTTTTTCATGTGAAAACTGCACAACTTGTCATTATAAAAATTAACTCTTTACCCTATATGGCTCCTCAATGAAGCCCTTCATTTTCCTTTTGTATTTAACGTTGAAATGTCTTACTAAAGAAGCAAGTAAGCATCATCGTTACATTGTTCTCTATATTTTCCCTCGATTAAAGGAATTTGTTAATAGAATTAGAATGCTTAAAAAATATAATTTTGCCGTACTTTGATAAAAACTTTCTGCAGGCTAGCTGCAGCACGGTACAAAACACACGATGAAACCCCTACTTTTCAAGTTAAATAAGAATATTATTTTAGTGGCAAAAAAATTCAGTATTCTAGCAAGTCTTACCTGTAGATGTCCTGGAAGACAGCAACTCGTCC
Organism: Anthopleura xanthogrammica; assembly: GCA_964019055.1. Lineage (NCBI taxonomy): Eukaryota > Metazoa > Cnidaria > Anthozoa > Actiniaria > Actiniidae > Anthopleura > Anthopleura xanthogrammica. The sequence goes on from OZ025210.1 coordinate 6,674,094, forward strand.
TTCGAGGTCGAAAGCGCTTGCTACAACTGAGAAAAACTCATTAAGAACGCTGAAAAAAGATTTGCTAATTAATGAACATGCGAAATGTTAAATGTAGGTAAATATACCTTATAAACAAACAATAATATATAAGATCAACTCAGTTATAGCCATTGTTTGAATAGTGTAACAGATTGTGTTTGTTTTGTGAAATTTTGTTGAATCATTTCTGTTGAAAGTCAATGTTTGAACTTCGAAAAACAAGCACAAGACTAAATGTTCAATACCTTAATGTCATGCCTTAAGAGTTTCTTTTTATTAAGAATTGTCAAGGTTTTTATTCGAGAAAAGCCTCCATTCATTGTAAACGTTTCTCTTTGACAATATACCAAATAATATTGAGTTGCAGATGTATGGAGTTGTTTGAGAGGTATGAGGCTTTTAAGTGTGACGTCAATCGAACGAAAAAAACGACTTCCGGGTCCAAAACGAGAAACAGTTTTATTAAGATTTTTCTCACTTTTTTTTCACGACCGGATTTTTTGTCCAAAGTTCTAATTGTTTCAGGTGGAGGTTAAGTCATCGAGAATATTTTTCGCTTTATTTTAGCGTTTTTATGAGCAGTTGGACCCGGAAATATGTCACAACTTAAGAGCTCTATACACAGTACGCTGTGTAATCAAATCATTGGTTGTAATTGTACAATGACGTGTTTCAATAAAAGGCCTGCCAGATAAATAATAGTTTGTTTTATGTTGAATTGTTTAGGTAAATAGCATTATATGACGGTGCGACCTAATATCTGGTAATAACCGAATGTCATCTTCATGCATTGTCATCACTTTACGCTGCAATCTTGACTTACGAATAAGTTCTGTCAGGGTACATGGAACGTTGGGAATCAAGCGTAGTATACCCTCGCCTCTCACCTCTGGGGACTTAGGTGCGATTCCCCGGCAGACTCAGCATTATATGTAAGTAGAGTTTGTTAGGTCTCCCTTGATTCGAGGGTTTTTCTCCGGGTTCTGGCTCCGGTTTTTCCTCCCTCCTCAAAAGCTATAACATTTTGAATTCCAATTCGATATGTGAGTTAGCTGTGCCCTGACTTTGATCAGCCATGAGGGTGTTTCAGTGTGTCTATAAAATTTGAGTTTGAAGGTCTCTCACCGTCAATCAGCCGTATTCAAATGACAAAGGTAGCCTAGGATTCATGGTTCAGACTCCCCTTAGATACCGTTGCGATGTCCCACAAGCTCGACAAATTAGCTAGAATACTATATGTACAAAATAAAAATAAAACTTTGATCGCAGAAAAATTATTATCAATTTTTTCAATTGCTTAGCTTCCTGTGAAAATAAAATAAAATTTCTTGTTAATCCTTGTAGTACTTTTTAAAACAGATACTGTACGTAGTTGGTTGTGGGACAAGATTTTAAGTCCACTGGGAAAACTGCTGCAACGGTGATTGGTTCGCTATTGTCTGAGTCCAAACCATGAATTGTAGGATTTCGAGAACAGATGCTTTTCAGAAATATTTGTTTACTGCTAGGGAGGGATGGGTGAGTGAGATTGACATATTTGACGTAATTGACTAATGTCAAATGTTATCTTTGCATAACACGTCAACTAAACTTTAAATATACAATCTAAAAATACGGACAACCAGTTTTTGAATTAAAATAATGCACCTGTCGCATAAGTGCTTAAGCGAAAATGCTGTAACAATACTTTACTTGCCAGAATTGTGGAGAGTTGACATTTACTCAGTCAAAAAATATCGTAGTATTCTAATGTTTATGATACTATGCTTCTCAGTTGAGCTTGGAACGATTGAAGTTTTGTCATAAAGTTTTAACGTCTATGTTTCTAAGGGCAACCGCCACGATAGACCGTGAGAATGATCACTTCTGATTGGCTGAATTTAATACTCTATATTCCCAAACTTTTTCACAAGCTGTTTAAGCTTCCTTCGTATTTATTTGATACTGATATATTTTGTTCGTTTTAATAGAAACGTGCAATACCCCCTTAGTATATATATATACCATTGTGTCTCCTCATTATTGTCGAATAAATTTATAACTCAATAAACACTAGAATTTTTTTTAAACCATTCAGGTCTCTTTTATTCATGAGTTTTATTCTTATTATTATTGCACCGCAGCAGTCATCGTTACACCATTTACTATCACGAAAAATACATTGACAGACCAATATATATGTATATCATAATAAAAAACATATTGCACCATCCTATTGGGATGTATTGATCCTTTGACGCGGGATTCATTGAAGTGATTCTGTCAAGAAATGAACAAAAATGTTGTATTAGGACACATTATGAATCTATACAGTTAAGTGGAAAAATTCCGAAAACATAAGGTTGGTGGATGAGGGGATATTTTTATTTTTCACTTTTCACTATGCCCTTTAAGGACAGATGTACAAAAAACGTAGCAGTAGCAGTAGCAGTAGCAGTAGCAGTAGCAGTAGCAGTAGCAGTAGCAGTAGCAGTAGCAGTAGCAGTAGCAGTAGCAGTAGCAGTAGCAGTAGCAGTAGCAGTAGCAGTAGCAGTAGCAGTAGCAGTAGCAGTAGCAGTAGCAGTAGCAGTAGCAGTAGCAGTAGCAGTAGCAGTAGCAGTAGCAGTAGCAGTAGCAGTAGCAGTAGCAGTAGCAGTAGCAGTAGCAGTAGCAGTAGCAGTAGCAGTAGCAGTAGCAGTAGCAGTAGCAGTAGCAGTAGCAGTAGCAGTAGCAGTAGCAGTAGCAGTAGCAGTAGCAGTAGCAGTAGCAGTAGCAGTAGCAGTAGCAGTAGCAGTAGCAGTAGCAGTAGCAGTAGCAGTAGCAGTAGCAGTAGCAGTAGCAGTAGCAGTAGCAGTAGCAGTAGCAGTAGCAGTAGCAGTAGCAGTAGCAGTAGCAGTAGCAGTAGCAGTAGCAGTAGCAGTAGCAGTAGCAGTAGCAGTAGCAGTAGCAGTAGCAGTAGCAGTAGCAGTAGCAGTAGCAGTAGCAGTAGCAGTAGCAGTAGCAGTAGCAGTAGCAGTAGCAGTAGCAGTAGCAGTAGCAGTAGCAGTAGCAGTAGCAGTAGCAGTAGCAGTAGCAGTAGCAGTAGCAGTAGCAGTAGCAGTAGCAGTAGCAGTAGCAGTAGCAGTAGCAGTAGCAGTAGCAGTAGCAGTAGCAGTAGCAGTAGCAGTAGCAGTAGCAGTAGCAGTAGCAGTAGCAGTAGCAGTAGCAGTAGCAGTAGCAGTAGCAGTAGCAGTAGCAGTAGCAGTAGCAGTAGCAGTAGCAGTAGCAGTAGCAGTAGCAGTAGCAGTAGCAGTAGCAGTAGCAGTAGCAGTAGCAGTAGCAGTAGCAGTAGCAGTAGCAGTAGCAGTAGCAGTAGCAGTAGCAGTAGCAGTAGCAGTAGCAGTAGCAGTAGCAGTAGCAGTAGCAGTAGCAGTAGCAGTAGCAGTAGCAGTAGCAGTAGCAGTAGCAGTAGCAGTAGCAGTAGCAGTAGCAGTAGCAGTAGCAGTAGCAGTAGCAGTAGCAGTAGCAGTAGCAGTAGCAGTAGCAGTAGCAGTAGCAGTAGCAGTAGCAGTAGCAGTAGCAGTAGCAGTAGCAGTAGCAGTAGCAGTAGCAGTAGCAGTAGCAGTAGCAGTAGCAGTAGCAGTAGCAGTAGCAGTAGCAGTAGCAGTAGCAGTAGCAGTAGCAGTAGCAGTAGCAGTAGCAGTAGCAGTAGCAGTAGCAGTAGCAGTAGCAGTAGCAGTAGCAGTAGCAGTAGCAGTAGCAGTAGCAGTAGCAGTAGCAGTAGCAGTAGCAGTAGCAGTAGCAGTAGCAGTAGCAGTAGCAGTAGCAGTAGCAGTAGCAGTAGCAGTAGCAGTAGCAGTAGCAGTAGCAGTAGCAGTAGCAGTAGCAGTAGCAGTAGCAGTAGCAGTAGCAGTAGCAGTAGCAGTAGCAGTAGCAGTAGCAGTAGCAGTAGCAGTAGCAGTAGCAGTAGCAGTAGCAGTAGCAGTAGCAGTAGCAGTAGCAGTAGCAGTAGCAGTAGCAGTAGCAGTAGCAGTAGCAGTAGCAGTAGCAGTAGCAGTAAATCGAAGAAAGAGTAACTTAAGGAGCCCTTACCTTTCAATTGAAGACGTTAGTCAAACTTGTATACTTGAAGAGCCCTTTCCATTCCAACCCCAGCAACGCATCTACCAGGATTAGCAGCTCCATCTCTATTGTATGTTGATATACTGCCTGGACCATACCAACACTCTCCATAATATTCAATTCCAAACACTTGGTCTTCCACGTTGGCTAACTTGGCACAAGCATCTACAGTTTTCTGTAGGTTATACCAGTCGATCTGACCTCTCAAGTTCGTTACAGCAGAGAAAGGTCTTGCAGCACTATTCCCGTGGTCATTGAAGCATCCGAATGGTTTATACGTGTGCGGTGCAGAGCCTCCAGCTTTTGAGAAATGAAGAATGGATCACAATTAACTATATATTACAATCTCTGATAGGAAAAGACGGGTTAAAATATATATAGCTTTTTTTGTAAAATTATATGTTTTTTTATCTACTGGGTGGTGGCTTTATATTGAAGTAATTTAGGAGGTTTTTTTACTGTTCTTCAATTTTTATATTGCTTGATGAAATTGCTGCGCAATAACTAAGAAAAGGAAGCAATAAAAGAAAAATGATATAATAGTTTATGTGACATTATCATGCCACATCGTGGTAGTGGTGGTAGTGGTGGTAGTGGTGGTAGTGGTGGTAGTGGTGGTAGTGGTGGTAGTGGTGGTAGTGGTGGTAGTGGTGGTAGTGGTGGTAGTGGTGGTAGTGGTGGTAGTGGTGGTAGTGGTGGTAGTGGTGGTAGTGGTGGTAGTGGTGGTAGTAGTTTTCAATCATATCCTCTCATTATTGAAAGGTGAGCTTTCACAAACATTTCAATAATAATTTCTAAAGCCTGCAGGATTTTTCTGGTCTATTTGTTTACGATGTGTGACTATCCCTGATGCAATTAATGCTAAAGAAGAAAGTACTCACGACTGCACGGATCTACATTGCAAGCCTCTTGTAAAGTTGGCTTTGCCAAACCAGTGCAATACATTTCCAACATGGGTTTTATCAAAGAATCTTCATCTTTAAATCTACAAGAAACAGTTCTTGTTCTGATTCCTCCTCCACAAGAAACTGAACACTGAAAAAAAAGGCAAAAATTCATCGTAAGTTCGACAAAAAATATAGTTGGAGAATGCCATGGAAACGCATGCAATTTGGCTGGTAAATTACTTCTTGAGTGCCCCAAGAATGTGCGGTGAATTTTTAAAACAAAATTCCTTTAGCCTGCGTCGTTGGCCCAAGGGAATGGTATACTGTTGACGGTATAAGGCGTGGCCCTTGCTCCTAATTCTTCCCTACCGGCATAGCAAAGTAAATATATTAAATCTTAGAAGAATGGGAAGAAATGGTGCCTCTTCCCTTCTTCTCGAGTCGACAAGGCAACAAACAAATGGCTTTAAAATAGTAAGGAAAATGTTGCTTACCGATGACCAAGCTCCAGGAAGCCACATTGGTGGACAGCCGATTTTATTGCAGGTTCGACTTGTGATTCCAGCTGGCTTGCTGCCCGTACAGGAAGCATCCGCTACCACTTCATATTGACCTTCTGACACAAGGTTTCTGCAGACGATCTGGCGATACTGAGCCCCATTTCCACAGGAGCTTGTGCATGCCCCCCACGGTGATGTGTACCATCTAGGAGAATATGGGAGCGATCAGGGCGAATATTCAAAGCATGATGTACATTTGCAATTATCATACCGTCCTGTTCCCCTAACCCTTGGGCTACAGATCATACAACCTATCCTACCCCTTTCCCACTAACTATGAGCTAAAGATCTCCTTCTACCACATCTGGGCTTAATGGATCAGTCTATCCTAACCTTTCCCCCATGGTGCATGAGTCAAACAGCCCATGGTAGACCCTAAACACCACTCACTGGATAATGACCGTATAGCCAATGTTAGCTGCGTGTCTCAATGTTAATATATATTACTCACTGAGCAGGACATGGATGTGTATTACAAGCTTGTTCCATTGCTGGTTTAGGGTCATTTTTACTGCACATGCTTTCGCTGCTCATCGATTTATCGTCCTTTCTCTGGCATGTCACAGATCGAGTTTGCTTGCCTTTTGTGCAAGGAAAGAAAGAAAACAAAGTTACAGAAACAAAGTTACAGAAACACCTACAACATTTGTCAATATTTCTAATACTCTAGTTTTGAATTATCTGTCAGTGCTCAGGGTTAATTTAGACTCAGTATTGTGTAGAAAATTCATGTGTTCACTGAAGTGAAGGTCCATGTATGGAGTTTCAAAGTTTGTGCATTGTCAAAGCCGACATAAGTGATCTCAAAAAAAGACATCTTAAAAAACTCACTAAAAAAAATACCTACCCTTTGCACAAGTTTTTGAGCAGGCAGTCCAGGATGACACCACCCATTCAAAATCAGAACTCGTTACTGCTGTCTTTAAGGAGTTTGTGAAGTACTTGTAGGTGATAGGTTTATTTCCTGAGATGTAAACATGCTGTTGAAAAAAGAAAAAAAACAAAGATCGTAAGAACCTAAATTTATCAAACTTATTCCACAATAATAAGGGGATAGGTCAATAGGATGTTTGCATGTCATTCCATGTTTATCAACTACAACGTTCTAAAAAAAAGAACTTCTTTATATTCAGTATCACAGGTGTGTAGATATTGTTGGGTTTGATTCCCTTGATTCAAAGAGTTTTAATCTTTAATCTTTAATGAGTATACTTCTTAATCCATAATAACTATACTAGTTATACTAGTTATTTACACCGAACGCATTTCATTTCACTAGTTATACTATAGGAGTTTTCTGCAGGTTCTACGGCTTTATATCCTACTTTTATAAAACCCAGCACGAGCTTGCTTCAGGCTTCCATCGCAAATTGAGGGGTTAGCGTTTTGTGATTTCTTTTTTCAAAAGTACGAAAGGCATACTCACGTATACACGTAGTACAGATGTTGTTGGACCGAGGATGTAAATACTATCCAGGAATTCGTTTGCGTCGTGTTTATAATGCACCCTCGTCCCAGCAGCTTCTACGACAAGACTCCAGGACGGTATAGACCAGATCCATTGATCGTTTTGGCCCTTAATACCTGTTTCAAAACGGTAAAAATTGGGGTTGAAAATAAAGAATATATTCGTATCAGACAATATTGATAGTTACCTATCCCCATGGTTTTTCCTCTTTGCACGATATCCATTGGATACATACGTTTCCATGGTAATTTATATCATATAATGCTGGTCACCTAATAAAACCTGAACCGTACCATTCCTCAACATCACTTATATTTCTCAAGGAGACCTCTCTTACATAAGCCCTTTGGTTTCTAGAGGCCTCCTTGCTATATTGCATTTTATTTTTAATATTTGTATTTATCTCTTAGTTTCTTGTACTGTAATTTTTTGCATTATGTATTATTTTCCCTTTTTGTAATATATGTATAAACTTTATTGTTATATAACAAAAAATTAAATAAAAAAAAAGTACCTTATATCTGTGACAATGACCTATCTGATCGTTAAAAATCTTTGTGTTATATGATTGAATGATAAAGATCTCATTTAACTCATTCTCTACGATTACCCTTCACTATATATAGTATATCAAGAATGAAAAGTATTGACAATGCATTGCTTCCTTTTAATATGGTGATCGTAACTTACCTAGAACATCCCAATCCACGTTGGTTTTGTTCACGTACACATGTGTTGATCCTACTGGGATAGTCAGCATCAGGCATGCGTTATTTAATCCTGGAAAATATAAGCAATACATCGCGTTACAACAATTTAAACGGTATGTTTCAGCGTGTGGTGGAGCATGTGAAGTAGTATGACTGACCCCTGGCCAGCTACTTCATATGTTGTAGTATATGGGGTAGTATACTTACCCCAACCGCATTTTGTAGAATATGTAGTACTGACTAATCCACACGATGAGCTATCCCCATTACATACTCCACATCTATCAATGTTCTTTCCAGATTCAAGAACATCATCACATCCAACTTTCTGTTAATTAAAAGGGATTGGATTGTTATTTTGATAACGTATTTGTTATTCGTTCCTCAATAAAAGATCAGCTTACATACCCTACATTTGTTCTCGATGCAGACATCTTTGACGAGCTTGTCTCCAGAACAGCGCGAGCCGTCTTTTGCCTTTCCTTTGTCGTATTTCCGATCGCCTCGCAAACAATACAATTTGCATGGATTTGCCAAAGCAGCTGACATTTATAAACAAACGTTTATGACTTAATACAGGAATGTGTGGCAATGGCAATGACAATGGCAATGGCAATAACAGTAACCACATTCGCCATTTTTTGAAATACCTGCATCAAATGGTGGTTGAGTAAAGCTAGAATCAAATGCTAGACATTGAGCTTCCCGGAAATTCTTTGTGCCATCCTGACACGGCTGCATGTTGATAAGAAACGGAAACAAAGTTAGAAGTTGTGATTTGTAGGTAAACTTTTCTCGGCAAAAGATTCCGAGCAACAAAAACACCTTATGAAAACCAAGTTATTTGATAAAATAATTCTTTTAACATTAATTGATCATCAGACTTTGAATTCAATGCTAAACTTTTTGATGCTTACCTCTGGATTGCAGGCTCTCCATAGGCCTTTGTTGTTTCCAACACAATTTGCTCCCCCGTTCTTGGGCCTAAGATATTCCAAAAAAAATCCTTTCTTGCTTCATTGCATAATTGTACAAATTAAATGCCTAAAATTCTGTTACTAGGACTTTGAAAAATATCAGTTCCAATCAATTAAATTTGCTCTGTTCTCACTGGAGTAAAAATCCTCCATTTTAGACTATAAGCAAAGAAAATTCTTACGCAGGGTTTGTGCAGGTTCGTGATTTATGCTGGACTCCTCCTCCACACGAATACGAACACGGAGACCATGTACCCCATTCAGACCATCCACCATTCACCATGGGAGAACCGTCGTCTTCACAGATACCCTTGAGGCACCACTAAAAAAGGAAGAATATATAGAAATCTATACCGCGTAATAGAACATCTAATAAGTCGACACTTATTTAGCGGCCGATCTCCTTTTCTCGGTCGTTGGAGAATTATAAGAGGATATGTTCAATTATAAATAAAAGTTAAAGTTAAAGCTCATACTATTTCCTCGAACATCTAAGGAAACTAGCGACCATGACAAAGAAATGATGAGCATTTTCAGTTGCTAAGAAAAAAAAAGGGCATTTACTTAGAAAGTTTCCACTTAAAATGCCCATTATTTTGTATTCTTAGTTTTAAAACTCCAAATTAAAGAGGAGTTTTATGGCTCGATTCGCCCCTTTTCCGCGAAATCTGTATATGACTTACATTTCTAACACCACATCTGGTACCATCCATTGGTGGAGAAGTTTTACTACCACATTGGGCTCCGGTACTAGTACAGAAAAGACTTGAGCAGTTAAACTGAGGAGAAGAAAGTATATTCCTTTAGCTACAGTCTTAAGAAGAGATCTCGATAAATACAAATCTTACAAACCATGGATATATATAAAATTTACGGATAACTTTTTTTTTGACTTTTTAAGCCTAACGCGTAATTGTTTTCCCATTTTTGGGTCGTTTTACGGCTAAACCCATTGAGACCCTCGCATGTTAGTACAGGGAAACACAGTGCAAATGTTGCGTGTAACCTTGCTGTTGACTTTGTGCCCCTTTCCATGCTGTTTTCATAGCTTTCCACTACTTTTCTCTTTATGCATTAGGCCTTTCACCTCAACACTCAGAATTAGTAAAATAATAAAAAGCAAAATGGTACATGAAATGCACATTCAAACTATATGCTTCAAAGTCTTATGAAATAGTTACGATACCTTATTGATTGGACATTGTTTATGGTCTGCACCAAACTGAAGTACACACTGTTGATCACCGCTGAATGCTACACCAGGAAGCTTTGAAAGCCATTCAGCTTTTAACCCAAGGAACTTTTCTGGAACATCATTTAACGGTGGGCAAGTGCTTCCACTGTAAAGTAACACGTTAGATTTAGGTTAAAGAATTGAAAACTAAAAGTGGCAATTCATCAAGTAATGGGATACATGCAGGTATCCAAGAAGGCATGTAGACTAGCATAAATATCGTTGAATCCTCTCTCGATTTTAAACACCATGCCAGCTGCCTCTTTTTATTCCATCGAGATATAAAAACCTTCCTAAAAAGTACCTGAACTTTCCCTGTAAAAATTTTCGTGTGCAAGGCGAGAAAAGAAAGGCATTTTTTCCACCAACAAGCGAGGTTGCCATAAGATACTGGCCTCCAGGACAATCATCACCACTCCCATCATGACTTGCTCCAAACCTGTGAAGAATAAGAATGAAATTCGGCTGTTTCAAAAAAGGTTGGTGAAGGTTTTGTTGCATGTTGCATGCAAAAGGTCACAACAATATGGAACTTTGTCTGCAGGTTTTTCCAGCATAATTTCTTCTCTTCTGATATTATTTATATATGAACATAACACATTTCAAGCTTGATAAGCAACATAAAACGTGCAGCATGCAACAAGCAACAAGCAACATGCAACAAAACCTTCACCAACTTTTTTGAAATAGCTGTATGTAAGTTTAATTTTTAAAATGTCTTATCAAAATTCGAATAATAGGAGGTAGCATTATTTGCTGTTTAGTCTCAGAATTTTTGCTTTGTGTGAAAGTGAATAGCAGCTAAACATTCGTAGCTCTGGCTTTTACTCTTAACGAGAATATGGCGACGTTACTTTACGCAGTTACTTTACAACAAGCCACTTTTGTGTTTATGGTGTATAGTATAATAAATAGCTTACGCATGACCAATTTCATGTACGATAATTGCTGCGGATGCCAAACCACTGTCTCCTGACACCACTTTTCCGTAGGTGGAAGTACATATTGAATTGCTTTGTGCGACGCCTTGGAAAAGAAAATCAAGATTTCAGTAGAAGCAAGGACAAGAAAAGGAACATTTTCCAGTCCTCTCAAGTCTATGAAAATAACTACATGAAATTAGGTTGAAGGTTTGGTAAACATTATTAATAACATTATCATATGGACCGCGGAGGGGGAGGGTCTGGTGCTATAGCTCTACAACTTTTTCCCTTTTCCCATGCTAGTCTCTTATATTTTCCAATCTTAGCCCCACCACTTTTTCCCATACTAGTTTCTTATATTTACCAATCTTAGCCCACCACTTTTTCCTATACTAGTCTCTTATATTTTCCAATCTTAGCTCCACCATTTTTTCCCATACTAGTCTCTTATATTTTCCAATCTTAGCCCACCACTTTTTCCCATACTAGTCTCTTATATTGTCCAATCTTAGCCCACCACTTTTTCCCATACTAGTCACTTATATTTTCCAATCTTAGCCCCACCACTTTTTCCCATGCTACTCTCTTATATTTATCAATCTTAGCCCACCACTTTTTCCCATACTAGTCTCTTATATTTTCCAATCTTAGCCCCACCACTTTTTCCCATACTAGTCTCTTATATTTTCCAATCTTAGCCCCACCACTTTTTCCCATACTAGTCTCTTATATTTTACTAATCTTAGCCCCACCACTTTTTCCCATACTAGTCTCTTATATTTTCCAATCTTAGCCCACTTTTTAGGTGTTCCGCAGTGTCTCTGAATATATTCACAAAAGGTCAAAATAAGTTGTTTTCAAACTTACCTCCACCTAAGCCACTGAAATAATAAGATGGTAAAATGGTAAAAAATATATAAGTAAAATGAAGCAAAGAATTTAGGTAAAAATAAGAATTAATGCTATCGAGATGAGTGAAATAAAATACAAGTACTATCGTAAAAAGAAAAACACTACTAACTTAAATAATAAAGCGCGGCTAAGTTGCTTAGTGCACGGTGCCCTTGGCCTTAGGACTGATTTGATGTTCACTGATTTCACAAACACACACTTGTCTTAGCCAATTTTTTTTATGTTATTAATTGTTCCACTAGATTCCACTTAGATCTGAGTCTTTTTGTGAGACGTTTTCTCAATCAGATTTTGCCCGCAGGCCGGTTAACTTGGTTCAGTGTGGTTCATTAAAATGAATGTTCTGTTCATACACATCATTGTACTCTTTTTTACCTTGTCATCAGCACCACTACATCAGGATGTGCTGGGTCGCTATCTTCTGCTGGTAAAACATTGGTATCCAAGTATTTACCCAGTCCATCCATGCGTTCTATTCTTGTGGCACTGCTCGTGTAGGAGAACTGGAATATCAGAAAAAAATTAGATAAGAGAGAGAGAGAGAGAGAGAGAGAGAGAGAGAGGGGGGGGGGGGTGGGGAAGCGAAGAAAAGGGGCTATAGCACATAAATTTACTCAGTAATCTGCTATACTTGGCTAACTCATCTGCCATACTTGGCTAACTCATCTGCCATTAAGCTCGTCCATCTTCCACTTAAATTTGCGAATCTGCATCTTTGAACTTACATGTAACCCAACTATCCAAACTTGGCCAATTAGAGATCAATCTATTCTCAATATAATATTTTCCGTGTTGATGTAAGTGGTAAATATTTTTCTGTGGAATAAAATAGATAAAGAACTAACCTCTTGTTTGATGGTTACTCCAACCACAACCAAATGTAACTTAATGCTTCCAATACTTGGGTTGATTAAGAATAATCTTGACTGGAAGAAATCAGTTTTACAAAGTCGTTATTTCATTCGGATAAAAAACAACCAAGCCACAAGTTCATCAGGTTAGCAACCAACAACGAGTCATCAGGTAGCGCACCTGAACCCACCAACCCACCAACCCGCCCACTAACCACAACTCCAAACCGCCCACCAACTAAAATACCAACCCATACATCCGCCCACCAAATAACCAAAAAAATCCCGAATCATCCAGAACCAATGGATGGTTGCTTACCACGTGTGCCACCATCAACATATCTCTTTCTGTGTTGTCGCCATGTTTTTGCGAGAAATACTGATCAGCTATGAAATGTGTCTCGAGGTACTTGTTAGGAGAACTAGAGTCCCTAGAGTATTGCTCATCTTCAGAACGTTTGGATAGACTCCTCTTCTTCCGTAGTCCTGCAATGCAAAATTTTGTAAGCATGATACATATGATACACACCGATTCCGAACATGGTGGACACAAACGGACGGTCTGTGATCTGTGTATTTATTCACCATTCGAGCTTCACTTTTGTTACTGGTGTTTACGTCCATTAAGAATAGTTTTTAGTGATACCCAAGGGAAAAGTCAGCTATCCACAGATCACGGGCGACAGGCTAGCCTCGTTTTCGCCTCCTCGATCTAGGGAAACCGTGTGTATACGCCATTCATATACGCCAACCCTTTCACGTGACGTCAAAGCAGCTCATCAATTTGGAGGACAAAACAAAAGAATTTCAATCTCCTGAGAATTGGAACCTATGGTTTTGTCCTCCAAATGGAGCTGCATTCCCACGTTCTGAGGGATTAAATATAGAATAGGCAAAACGTTTTCCTCTCATGTCACTTGTACTTGTTCATTATTTGTACCTTTTGACTGCAAGCAGTTGCTGTTGTCAATTATAGATCTCCTGTAGACAACATGGGGCGGTCCTCCATCCTTCTTTTTATAATGCTTTGCAAGATGCGAGGGAAGAGGTTTCATGAGTAAAGAATCGTCCTTGCTTTGAATCAGTCCGGTCTGCGAAAATAGGAATATATAGTGGCAATAAGGTTGGTGTTTTTGTGTTCTCCATTATTGAATTATGTATTGAACCGAAATTAGAGGATTCTCATTGTTAATATGGTGGGTTCAAATGGCCAGAGGAATACCTAAGAATGCCCAGGAATACCTAAGAATGCCTAGGAATGCCTAAGAATGCCATCATAACGTAACTGCTAGATATGCGGATCGAATAACGCATGCAACCGCTGGATATCGGATAGTATGTCCACACCCATGTGAGTTACTGTAGCAGGAAAATTGCTGTGTCATCGACGTGCATCCACTTTTTTCCTCAGGAGTGTCCCCAAAAATGCAAACATATGAAATTTTGATTCCCCTTTTAGAACTTTGTCATTAAGTAAACTTGAATTAAATTTGATTCTTTGCTGCTCCTGGTTTTCATGCTTAGATTAAACATACTAGACACTTCCCCCTTTATGATTATTAAACTATTTATACAATGAACAAACGACCTACCAGTCCACTATTGTCGTTGGTAATGGCAACCATAGAATCAGGATCAGATACCACGTGACCGTGATAGTAATTCATACGCAGTGGCTCTCTCACTTTTATCTTTCCATCTGCTTCAATGATTTTGACTTTTGCGTCGGGTGTCAGTATATCATCGCTTTTGGACACTTTAAGATGATATTTTCTACCGAGTGCATCCATTTTATAGAATAATTCGTTTTCTTTTCCTGGACTTCGCCTCTGTCTTGTTTTGTGGTTTAAGTTGTTACTGACAAACTCTCCAGCATGGTCTGCCAGGAATGGGTGAACGACGTCGTATTCTGGAACTTCATCTTACAAATTAAAAGAAAATTGATTAAACATTTAAGAGAAGTATGGCTTTTTCGTGGTGTGACACACCAAACTTCCAACATTTAGAAAGCTTTCAACAGAGCTCTATCTTGTTTACAAAACTTACCATTCGATTGTGAATCGACTTCAAAATACTGCTGAATTTCCCGTTTTGTCATTCTATGATGAAGGGGAATATTCTAAAACAGAATGGTAGGATGGAAAAGAATTTTGTGATCCTTTATTGGTTTTTTTAATTCAACAACAACAACAACAGCAGTAGCAACAACAACAACAACAACAACAGCAGCAACAACAACGACGACGACGACAACAACAAAAGATTCGATAATGATACATTCTTGTCGTGTAAAAAATCGTATCAGTGTAGTTATGCTATATTTAATCTTTTCCAATGGGAATCACACTCTGACCAATCAAATACTTTCTTTGCCAGACGCAAACGGCATAATTTGTATAATTTAGCAGTTCCTTAGTTCATATGAGAAAGTTAAAAATAAAATTGCTAAAGATTTTTTTGCTGTTTGTTGTGATTGGATGGCGCCTAAAAATTGCTTGATTCCTTCAGTGGTTTCTATAGAGAGCGGTGATTGGATAGTCATGAACAAATGTCAAAAAAAACAAAAACTGTTCATGGTTCGAGTGCTCGCACTGCATAAATTGAATTTTAAATATTTCAGGAATTAGAGGAATTGTTTTAAAATACTTGTAATGATCCCTCTTACCTTAGGGTGTGTTGGGCTTGCCATCAAAAGCGGCGCTACAAGATGATAAATAGAAACAAAATAAAAAATATAAGAATCAACATAGGATCATCATAGGATGAAAGTTTTGTTGCATGTTGCATGTTGCATGTTGCATGTTGCATGTTGCATGTTGCATGTTGTATATTGCATGTTGCTTACCAAGCTTGAAATGCAATATATTCATATGTAAATATTGTCAGCACAGAAGAAAGTATGCTGGAAAAACTTGCAGACAAAGTTTGGGAAACTTGGTATATACAATTGGTTGACTGTTGGACCTTTTTAGCTTTGGTTTAATGTTTTTCCATTTCAGAACACGTATCATTCCCTTAAGAATAAGATTCTTTGTTTGAGTGGTATCTATATTCATGTGTCTTCTCATGCATAACCATGAAAAAACGAAATGTTCCCCTAAGGAATAACACGTGGTCGGAAATGGTGAAGCTAAAATGGTCAGTTGGTTCAAACGTAATGTTGAAGCACAACACATTTGAACTTTTAGTTTAGACTGTAGTTAATGGAGTGGAATGGTTTGGAAACCTATTGTTCTAGGTTTTTGTTCGACTTTATTCATTGTTATATGACGTTAATTGACCGTGCACAGAGAAGGAAAAGTTGCAGCGTTTGGTCATAGCAACTTATGGAATATATAGACGATTTTTCCTCAAAAATGTTATAAAATAGGAGATATTTGGTTTATTAATCCTATATGGTAGAGATTTTTTGTTTATTGAGAAGAAAATCACCCTTTTTGTACACTTTCTTATTTATCATCTAGTAATTTAACTGTATCTGCGCAGAATTATTTATCCTCTTCTTTGTAATCTTAGAATGAAATATATTTTACACTTTCAAAAATGTTCGTACATGAAAATAGTACGGAAACTAGTATTTTCAGCCATATTTGTTTTGGCTTATTGTGCACGGTCAGTATTACGTCCGCGTGATGGTACGTTTCAACAGCGCTCACCAAACAAAAGCCAAGAACAATAGGTTTCCAAACCATTCCACTCCATTAACTATGTTTAGACGGGGGAAAAAATGTTCATTATATTCCTGTGTCCAAGGATTGTTTTAAGCATGTGGTAAAACAGATTTCTGTCAAAGGTCAGTAGATATTATAATATATCTCCTATAAAAATCAGCCGGTAGAGTGACCTTTTTAACTTATGTTTTCCCGTTCCTCCATAAAAAGGCGAAGAGCGTTTTGTATAGACCCCTTACAACACGTCCGCAGAATGAAGCACATTAGGCTCTAATTCTCAGGCGATTAGAATTCTTTTGTTTTGTCCTCCAAATTGAGCTACTCTGACGTCACGTGCAAGGGGTCTATTGAAAACGAAGGTAGCCTTCCGCAACGAATTTGAATGGAATTCCCCTGACAATTTGTTGAGTATAGACCCCTTACAACACGTCCGCAGAATGAAGCACATTAGGCTCTAATTCTCAGGCGATTTAAAAAAATTCTTTTGTTTTGTCCTCTAAATTGAGCTGCTCTGACGTCACGTGCAAGGGGTCTATTGAAAACGAAGGTAGCCTTCCGAAACGAATTTGAATGGAATTCCCCTGACAATTTGTTGAGTATAGACCCCTTACAATACGTCAGCAGAATGAAGCACATTAGACTCTAATAGACCTTTTTAGCTTCGTATGCAAATTGCCCATTTCAGACCACATGACATTCCCTTGAGAAATGTTCTTTTGTTAAAATATTTACACATGAAAGAATCAGCTCCCAAGAGTGGCATCACATGGTCTGAAATGGGCACAACAAACAACGAAGCTAAAAAGGTCTATTCTCAGGCGATTTTAAAAAATTCTTTTGTTTTGTTCTCTAAATTGAGCTGCTCTGACGTCACGTGCAACTGGGGTCTATTGAAAACGAAGGTAGCCTTCCGAAACGAATTTGAATGGAATTCCCCTGACAATTTGTTGAGTATAGACCCCTTACAATACGTCCGCAGAATGAAGCACATTAGGCTCTAATTCTCAGGCGATTAGAATTCTTTTGTTTTGTCCTCCAAATTGAGCTGCTCTGACGTTACGTGCAAGGGGTCTATTGAAAACGAAGGTAGCCTTTCGAAACAAATTCGAATGGAATTCCCCTGACAGTTCCAGAAAACGACGATATTTTAATTACGTTAAAACATTTCTGGCGCCTTGCATTTTTCGCACGGTTCTTACATAATTTTAACGGTCTATCCTTCAATTCACCATAGTTAAACACTTTTCATATTTCACCAGTGATAATGGGTCAGTGACCCGAAATTAAAGCTGTTCGGACAACAATTATTTGTTATATTGTTAAAATGAAGAAACGATCTACAAGCATTCCTGTTGTTTTGCCTCGCAAAGGCTGCTCAAATCTTCATTTTACTAACAATATCTAAGCTTCTTTTATCGATATTGGAGAAGTTTTAAGCCCTATTTTTGTTGTTACTAAGGTTGTTTCCTGGCGCCCAAATATCCCTTTTTGTCAGAACCAGAAAATACATAATCATTTCTTCAGGTTACGATTCGCTTGAGAGCAATAAAAGTGGCGTATCAAATTTAGACTAAGTGTAAACAATGTGCAACTTGAACAAATCTCAAAGCCAAGTGTAAACAACCAAAACAGATCAGATTTATAGCCCGCTGTTAAGGATCTAAAACACCAATCATTTAAATAAAAGTGGAAACGTTTACTTACCACAAAAAGCTGCAACCAGCAGCAGCATCTTGAGAATCATTTTTGGCGGTTTTATCTGTAAATTAAACAAAACTTCTATAAGTTCAAATCCCTGGATTGAGATAATTTTTGTACAACTATCATAAATATAATTTTCTTCTAAATTACGTAAGAGAAACGAAACTAAAAAAAAAAGTCTGGGCGGGCAGTTACACGGACAGTACCTGTGGAAAGAAGCGCGTCCCGTAGTTGTGAGGAGAGAAATTGCAGGTCCCCGGCCTAATTAGTGTCGGACCTATTATCCTCAAAGTCGTTAAATATGCATAAGCTCAATAACGAATCAGAACATCGTATTTGGTTAGGCTGGTGAATCTTAATACCAAACACTGTTAGGACCTTGATACCCAATCAGAGTCCAGAGGAATTCCAAGATCCCTTGTGCGATATTTTTTTATGTTATATGAGGAACTTGCATTTCTTTAAAAGGACTGAATTTTCATAGGCCCAGTTCAAAGGTCGAACTTCTCATGCATCATTAATCCTAATACCATTAAGATCGACCAAAGATCGACAAATTGCGACCTACTATTGATTCAGACGTCGAGAGAGAAAGAGAGAGAGAGAGAGAGAGAGAGAGAGAGAGAGAGTGAGAGAGAGATGTAGAGAGAGAGAGAAACTGAGAAAGAAAAAATTCAAAGAAAGAAAAAAGATAGAAAGAAAGAAAGAAAGAAAGAAAGAAAGAAAGAAAGAAAGAAAGAAAGGAAACGTCATTAATAATTGTCAATACAAGAATTCATGGTTCCCCTCCCCTTAGTTACCGTTGCTATGACCAACAAGCTCAACAAATTAGCTAAAATACCTAAAAAAAATTGAATTTTTCTAAAAAAAACGTGCTGTTCGATAAAATTTCCTGTCCGTCTGTTCGAGGCTCATAATATAGCCATGGTCCTATACTAGAATAAGCTGAAGATATATTTTGGTCACCAGAAAATTATCATTTTTTAAATAATCTGACCAAATGTACACAAAAACTGCTTTGACAGCCACCTTTCATAATAACAAAAAACAAACAGTCTGTAAGAGCAGGAGGAAGGATGGAAAATCCAAATGATCCGGCTCATAGTTGACTCTAGGAACTGCATGTATTTACCTAGAGATTTCTACAGATAATTAGGCTTAACATGAAAAGACAACACAGGACTCTATTAAATTCTTAAGACGAAATGAACTTATTGGCTCTAAAACCACGCTATGCTAAATCTGGCTCTATCTTTGACTGTACACCTCACATTTCTAATACCCCACCAAGCAATGGATAGTTTTGGACTAGATTTTTTCAATTTCCGAAAAACATTGAATTCAAAAGCCGGTTTTTTTTATAGCCTAGAATGCATTTAGAATGCATTTGTTTTAAGAGAGGCATTTACGATTTTCAGCAATCGGTGTCTGTTCTCTGCTGTATATCAAAAACACATTTTAGCTTGTCCGACGTAGTAACTGTAACTAGGGAGATTGAATAATGAATTCGGGATCAGTGAACTACTGTACTTCTTAACAGACATTTTCAATTTGAAATATAAGATCTCAAGAGACATATCATTCATATATTCTCTATCTAAAGACTAAGGATTTGGTTAATAATTGCTATAAGAGCTGAACGAAAGGTCGGTCGGTGTTGTTAGCAAACAGCTGTTCATACTACAAAAGTATACTCATTTGTATCAATTGAAAGTTCGGGATTATCCTATACAAACCGGGGCTTAGTGAATTGGGATCAATCTTAATGAGTTGCTATTCGATAGGCCGATATTTTTTTCCAGTCTGTAGAGCATTATTGTTATAGAAAAAAAAAATGATATTCTGGGTGGAAAAAAGTGAAGAATACGAAAATATTTGTTTGGCTTTTGTTTCTTTCGGGATTTTTTTTACTTAATAAAATATACCTGTTGTCGTTTGTGGCGCTGATGTGTCGGAACAGAATTAAAAACTGTACTTTTATCAAAAGGAGACTGTACAAAAAATATCCCTAGAATAATAGAAAAAAATATGATGATTACCTTTAACGTTGCTAGCTGCAAGCGACTTTTCTCCCCCAAAATCAATGACCGTGTTGTCCTCTTCCAACCTTGGACGTGTACTGTTGAGAGGAATTAACCAAACGCGGGTCAGCCCACTACAGACTGCTGGTCTTATACACAATGACAAGCTTAATTAACATGTTGCTAGGTGCGTGTGCTTTGTTATTGAAGGCGGAAGAAAGCGGATGTTTGAACAACCAAACGAGGTGTTATCTATCTCTATATTGTATTGACACAATAGTTTATAAGGCCATTTGAAAGATCATGTCTTATTCGAGACGTGTTTTGAACGGAAAGTCTTCGAGTAACGCTTAAACTGAATCATCATGTTGCGTCTCCCAACTAAAATATGTCCAATTAACGAGTATTTTCGGAACAAATAACGACATATTACACAGTCAAGACAGAACTACGTTACTAGGAACCTTTTCATTCAAATTACAGACATATTAAATAAAGCTCTTATAGCTTTTAGAACGTTGTTCTCAAAGACGCGGAAGCGAGCTGTTTCTTCTATTGTTTATTATTGAGATGTTTTGAAGCGTAGTTGTGAAAAGTTCCAAGTTTATTAATTCTAGATCTTAGGGAGGAAATTTGGTTTGAAGAATGCTTTGGAGGAAAAGTGTCATCTTAGAAGAACTCGAAACAGGGTATCTAAAATGTTTGAGACTTTACATAAAAATCTCTTCGCTTTAACAAAGCATTGTTATATTTGTTTTATTTCTGATGCTATTTTGAGTGGATCGTTAGAGCCCACTTAAGGAAATCTGTAAAAAGTGTTTTGTTATGATATCACCTCATTAAAGCAATATTGTTATTAACTTAACAGTTAAAACAAATTGTTATTTTAAAAATCAAATGTACTTAATGTACAAACGGCCAGTAAAACCATGGGAATATTCCCATAGATCCAAGATAAGAGTTAGTTAATGAGATACTTTTAAGATTAAATAAAAGTATGTGAAAACTACGTGGCTAAACTCAGTTTATTTACCCGAAAATACGACCTATATTATCGTAAATGTAAGATTCCAGCTAGTATTCCAAATATTTATTAGTACTTTCTTATCTCACCAGCTCTTATGCTAGTTTGTTTTCTTGTAAATCTTTAAACTTAAGTCAGTTAAAAAAGAAAAAAACCCTTAGACTAACATTTCTGTGACTTACAGGCAAAGTTGAAGTTAGGAAGACGTTTGACAGAGAATACGTCATACAAAAGCAAACACGACAAGCAACCATGAAAAAAGGCGGCTGGTTCTACAGTATTTTGACATTAAACACAGTTCTTTTTTGTTATAGTTACACTAAAAACGTAACTGCCGGCTAAGGTTTTCGATTGTTGTTCCTAATTCTCTAACTGCAGCCGGAAGATTTACAGCGGACTTAATTTTTCTAACTTTGTAAACCTGGAAGTTCTATCATAACTGAAGCCGAAGCGACTGAGATGTTCCTCGAAAGGATTTTCTGACACAGTATTAGATAAAACTTATATTTTTGCTTTTCAATAACTGAATAAAACAAACGAATATTTCTAGGATTTATAGATAATATTCTTATTGACTCGCTAGTCAAACAGAACCCTTAATTGTTTTTTATTTCGCTTCATTTTACTTTACTTGCTTGAGTCTACTAGATTTAACACAATAACTACGATGCTCTATACCGAAAGAATTAGTTTACTGAGGTGTGAACCGACCTAAAAGAAGAACTACTTAGAAAGATAGTTTCAGGTTGATAAGTCTAAGTTTACTTAATAATGTATCTAGATATCGCAAAACAAATACAGCGTTTTTTTTTCATTGCCGACTAGCTTACCGGTGTCTTCTTGTAAAGTTAAAGAAAAGTCTTAAAATTAGAATACAAATCAATAGAAATTCAAACCATTTACTCTCAATACAAATTAAAACCGGTATATTCCTTGATCTATGAGGGTTTTTTTGTCTTCGCGGTAAGTATGTTTTATTTTGTTTATTTTTCTAGCTTGTTTAGTAAAGTATGGCTACTTTAAAAGTTTCAATACAAAATGATGACAAACAAATTTATCTAAAACTCAAAATGAATTGCTTTTAAGTACATTTAATCATCATCTTAAGAAACAGATTAAACCACTAAATACAAGACCCTTAATTGCTGCCAAAACTATCTTATCTATAGATTAGATATAACAGTATCAATAAAAAAAGAAATATATATTTAAAAGAATTTGTGTTGATTTAGCATCAAACATTTTAATATTTTACTGAGAGTTTTTCTTTTGATAAGATAGAAATTTCTAGATTTCCCCCCCTAGCCTAATACATTCAAATATAAACATATTTTGACTAGAGAATTGAATGTGATTCGAAGAGGTTGATTTGGCATGTTTTGAAAGGGAGATCCATAGAAAAAAGAAAAAAAAAAAAAAAACTAGAAAGAAAGTAGAAACTCTTGCAGTCTCCCAGTTCGATTTAATGCTAGAAGCGCTATATCTAATTTATATCTATTGTGCCCTAAAACTCATGATTATAATAGATATGATATACCCCAATTAAGATATCAGAATCGTATTTTGCTCAATTCTGATTACTACGATAAAAGGAGTGTCGCGATAAAGGGACCGCTGCTCGTTAGTATCAAAATGTCTTACTATAGACCCATTCGAAAAATGGCCGCTTTAATAGTTACATATTTTATAAATTTAATATCTCAACAGAAACAAAACATGTCAATTGATAGAAGATAAGATAAATGAGCTAGTATTCTGTGAAAAATCTGAGACAAAAAAGGGGCTGGAAGAGTTACTGCAGTTTAAAGTGTGTAAATGACGCCAGAGCGAGGCTAGTCAGTATTGATCAGCAAAATCTGCTACTTACTACATCTGTAAATTCATTCCGTAATAACTTAAAGGAAAAAATTACCACGGCATTAAAACTTTTCCTGCTTACTTTGGGTGGTAAAAGTGATATGCTGATAAAATTTTTGATTGACGAAGTTCGAATAGAAAATTAAAATCGCCATTTTTAGAATCGGTGTATTAGACTGCTGTACTATTATACTCTTCCGCAGTCTTCCGCTCGGCTGTTCCGTAGCTAGCATGCTATCACTAGAGCGGACTAAGTCATTACTCTATGCAGTTTCCAAATCATTTTGGATCAAGGAAGCCTAGCATCCCATCCTTTAAGACAGGTTAAGAGTCGAAAGCACATTTCGTGGGTCCAGTTTTCGGATGATTCGTGGGTTCGATTCTCGGATTCGCCATCACAGGGTTTCTCCGATTTTTTCCGACCCCCTTCCAGAAATGATCGGGTTTCAAAGATTTCTTCAGTACTTGGTCCATATTTTTTAATTTCATTTTTAATCATAGCTTTTTCAGTTTATAACACTGTATGATATTCCCAGCACCCATTCAAACATGCCCTTTATTAAATATTAAATTAAATTTCTTTTCGCTTGGATCCACCCACGTCTTCACTATTTCATCTTGTAACATTGATGATAACACAGTTAATCAACATTCTGGAATACAAATCAAATAGAATCAATTCATTAATATAGCATATTTACATCTCTGGAAAATGGGTATGAAACTGTTGCAGAAGAGCACAAAACCGAGGCTAGAGGTCCTTTTTATTTATTTATTTTTATTTTATTTTATTTTATTTTTATTTTTTATTTATTTCTAAATTATTTTTCTTATTATTATTATTCCACAAAGTATAGGAAGTGTGTTCTCTTCTTTAATCACAAAGAAGCAAACATGAACTAAAAATTGAATTATCCTTCACACATAATGTTTAGTTCGTGCTTTGGAAACTGCCTCATTTATCACCATTAGAAAGGTCTGCTACGACTTGTCTCAAGGTACTCGTATTAGCAATTTGCTTCAGACATCAAATGGGTATTTTACAGCTAACATGTTTTTCAGTCTATCGTTATAAGTCAATACCAGTATCACTAGACGTCTGCTACAAGGTGATTATATTTGATAAATACGTTTTTGGCATCAAATATAACCTTTATATCATTTTCCCCCAGCCTATATCATTACTGTTCACTACTAGTCTGCTTCACAGTATATCAGAGACACGTATCATCAATGAATCAGGTTTTTCACGTCAAATATGATTAAACAGTCCTCAGCCACCTTAATAAACTCATTTGTTTTCACAGATTCCATGTTCTGGTAGTTCTAATTGGCAGGGATATTGTACTGCTACAGATCATATCTGTTCTTTTAACCATGCTTAACGTAAGATGATATTGGTTCTTATCTATTAATAGTGACTTGGAAACAGCGAGCACGTAATACAGCTGCATGACATCATACCAAACCATATATGGAACAGGTGTATAGTCTTCTGTTCAGTCATTGAATATATACCACTGTTTTGAAGTTGATACAGGTTTGGCCCCGTTTGGAAGTTAGCTAATTATAGTTAATCATTAAGGGTCCGTGGGAATTTAAAACATTGATATTGTTAGCGTTTTGCACATTTTTTACATTAAAGTTGATTTTTTCAAATGATTTTCATTGTTTTTAATGATCTTTGGCTATTTTAAGCGCAATAGAAAACTAGCAAGACTGACCTGTTCCAGTTCATAGACGTTGTAAGTGTTCGTTTTCCCGACTCCTTTCCAGCAGTAGTTATATTTTTAGGGCTGGGGTGTATTCAAGTATTTCTCTTACAATCGTTAAAAATACATTACTGCACGTTGGTCACAAAATATAAAAAATGAATTCCCAACAAATGAAAAAGTGCGAGTGCTTGAGCATCCCCGGCATCCCCAGCATCCCCCAGCATCCCCTAGGATCCCCGGCATCCCCGGCATCCCCCAGCATCCCCCAGCATCCCCCAGCATCCCCCAGCATCCCCCAGCATCCCCCAGCATCCCCCAGCATCCCATGCATCCCCAGCATCCCCTACATGCTGGATACTTGGATCGCGTGCTCAATTGCGATAAGAGCTATTCCACTTCGCAAAGTTGAAATTCTTACATTATTTCTGTTGTTTAATTTAGGAACATACCTCCAGACATCGAGTGCTGAAACACAGTATGGCAGCGCGAAGCATTTACGGCTATGCCGGAGATTTCGGCCCCCACACCGTTGATCCAGTGACTAATCAGGGAGTTCGACCGAAGCCTGAGGGAGAGGTTAGTCGGCTCCTAAACCGTGTAAGATTAGCCAATGGTATAATTAACAATGTTTGATTTGTCTGTTTAGTGTGAAGGCTGCTATGGTTTCTTTATTGCATGTGGGAGGTGTTTGAAAAACTCGACTGAAAGACATGCGCATGTATTTACACAGAAGAGTTTGTCTTTCTCTCCTTGATGGGATTTTTTGCATTCAAAGTACTAGTTTTGCAAGGCTTCAATACAGATCCTTTAATTGATATTTGGTCCTATTCTAGACTTTTACATCTTACAATCAGAAAACTTTTCTTATTAAATTTATAATAAGTTATTAAATTTGTTTTAAGAGCGTTTCCACTGCCACGGTTTGAATGCGACGTCTGTGTAATCTTTATCTTCTCGCCGTTGTCGACACCTTCAAAGTAAGAAAACGAAGACAAAACAGTGTCACCGAACCACATTAGACCCTTAAAGATTATTCCAGCAAAGTTTCAGCCAAATTAAATCTTGGACGATTTTCGTGCTAATCCCCTTTTAATCAGTAGACTTACTTTGTTAAAAGTGTAGAAGAAGGTATCAGTTGAACTACCAACTCCACTCCAACAAGAAGTAGATTTCCCCCTCCTAGCATAATTAGCAGCAGCATAACCATCCGGTGCAGTATAGCACTCGGCGTAATAATGCACACCAAAGTACGCATAACCCATGTCACGTGCTACCTGCGCGCATTTGCTGATGGTTAGGTTCATGTTGTGCCAGTTGATCTGACCGCGGAAGAACCCGTACAGGTTCGGGAATAGTGAGCCAGAATCTTTGTAGCAACCAAGACTGTTCAAAGGTGGTAGCTTGTCTGAAAATGAAAAGAAACAAAATGTAGTGGATGTAACCTGTCTCAGGCTAGAAGATTTGATTACTTACGGTTAATTTTTTTTATTTGTGTAACGATGGAATTTCTTATTTGTTTTTTCATCTGCATGGTTTTGTATCTGGGAGGATAATTTTAAGGATATAAACCACTTGCAGCATAATAGGTTTCCAATAGTCACCTCCACAGATCGCTGCGCCATCTTGAAAGGTAGCCGTGCCTTTTCATCAAAGCTAGACAAACGGTGAGCTTGCAATGCTAGAGAACTTTTTGAAACACCTTGGAAAAATATTCACATGTCTCTATTATTGTAAACCGTCACCATTCGTTTCACTTTGATGCAAAGGCACGGCTACCTTTCAAGATGGCGCAGGGAACTGTGAAGGGGACTTTTCTCGGGATATTGAAATTCTTTTGTTTCGTCCTCCAAATTAAGCTGCTTTGGCGTCATTTGCAAGAGGTCTATAAAGTATTTCAGACTTTCCAATCTACGTTTTCTATTAATTGCTTCCTTGCAAAGCTTCATTCGTCCCTTCATGCCTCCACTGCTTGCTTGCTTCCTTCTTTCTACCTTCCCTTCTTCTTATTTAGTGGACGTTATAAATTAGCAATTCAAATTTCATATCTTGGACTTACCAAAAGTATAAGCATAGATAAAGTTAGACTTCCCAATGCCTTTCTCGCAGTTTGTTTTACGAAATGCTCCGCCCCTCTGGTAATAAATCTTTGTTGCGTTTTTACTGGAGTAGCAGATACCTTGATTACCCAGAGCAAAGTGTGTACTGCCTTTTTCGTAAGCGAACTGAGCACACAGTTTGATTGTCGAATTGGTGTTTTTCCAGTCAACGGTATTCCTCAGGTCAGTAGTAAACTCAAATTTGGAAAGGTGCTCGGCTGAAGTCCTGAAGCAGGCGATTGGGATCGGCGGCGGAGCTGGATACAAAAAATGATGTACAAAAGATAAAGTATAACGTAATATATAATGATTGTTATGGAGAATATTAATAATGGTAATAGAACTGAGTTGAGTGCAATTTGGGCTGAAATCGCAAGAGTGATTACAAAATTGCACAAACGCGCAGCGGGAGTGCAATTTGTTAATCACGAGTGTGATTTATGCCCAAAATTGCAAGATACTCAGTTCTATTACCTATTAATCATTTCCATTTTGAAACTTAATATATTAAAATACTCAACAGTTATATGTAGCTTCAAAAGTGATTGTTTGACAAAATGATGCAATTAATGATTCAAAATAGTGCAATTAATGCTTAAATCGCACACTTTGTAGCCAATCAGATTGCAGGATTTGCTAATGATTTCAAAATGGAGAATATTATAATTATAATACTCTTGTCACATACCTTGACACACGATATCAGTATTACATGCTTCTTGGTTAGCAGGCTGAATTGCATGTTTGCATTTTTCTTCTGCAACATTTTTGACTGTTCCTGTAGCGTCTAGGGTAACGCACTGAAGGGCACGCGTTGTCACGCCTCCGTTGCAAGTAGCAGAACACTAAAAATAACGAACATGAAATAAAACAAGGATAGACATTCTCGAAACGCTTCTAATATGTAAATGAACAATCTCTCAATATCTAATTCACCTCTTTTTATACGTCGGTTCAATGGTCAGATACAAAGATTCAGTCAAGGCTGCAAGGTTCAAATTTCAATAAACCTTTCATTGCCAGAAATATGGGACATGAGCCTGCTCATACATGCGCAATGATGCGTTTCAGCTTACAAAATAGCCGCCGAGTCTTATAGGAAATGTATGGGGAATATAGAGCTTCCTCTATTTACGGCGAATAGGGTTTTATTTCCTCTGAGCTCCACATCGCGACAAACAACCCACCCTACAAGCTACTAAATAAGCGTAAAATAATCATTGAATCATGCGACATATTGGTTCCCGGACTACTTGCCTTCGGAAGGCTCCGAAAGCTCTAGATTCCATACATCGTCTATAAATCTGGCCACACTTGACCCCAAAATCGTCTTATTTGAGCTCGAAAAAATTTAAAAGTAAAAGAGCTCCACCTCGATATCACCAAACGAGTGTTTAATAAATCCAAAACCGCTCAAAATAGACAGTATGCCTTCAGAATGTAGGTTCCCAAGAAGCTTGAAGTTAGGTTAAATTTTAAGCGATTCGACGCGTTGTTAGCTCGTAGTTTTCAGTTAAAAATGACAAGAAACCACAGAGAACTGCTCCAAACAGCTTCAAAACCCCCTAAATATCGCCATTTTGTTTTTACAAGCTCCTATTGACTGCTGAGATACAATAAGGAAGCTTAAAGTAACGATTTACGTATGAAACTTGTTTCTTGTCCTTCATGGGCTTCCTGTGGTGAGGCTTATCAACAGAAAAATAATAGTTGTTCTTTTGATTGTCAAGTAACTATTTTTTGGCAAGAATTGTTTTACTAACATCATAGTTGAATATAAATATGTGCTTGGAAACCATGTAGTTATATTTTTCCTCTAGAAAACCACTTCATTTTCATTCATGCGTAACACCGCTGACAATGTCCAATATTTCTGGCAATGTGAAAGTGCCTTGCAGCTTCGATTGAATGCTTGTTTTGTGATGTAACACATACTTATTAGCCTAAGGCTAACGAACCTGTAGCCCTGGTTCCATGACAGAATTGGGATTTAGAAGTCGCAATTGAGTTTTCTCGAACCCTGTTTCAGTACGAATTAGCCATATTGATTGCCTTGTATATCTCTTATACTTTGCGTACCTTTGACCATGGAAGAGCATTCCATAGTGAAGGACAGTCTACCTGGTTACAGTACTTATGGAAATCCTTGACGTTAGGCTTCGAATTGATGTCACAAGACGAAAATGGCAAAGTAGTGTCATGATGTGTTGCATTTGTCTTCGCTCGACACACAAGAGATCTTGATTGGCTGCCCTTACCGCATGTTCGCGAACATGGCGTCCACTCAGCAACGTGCCATCTAAACGATCAAGATCATCAGCATTTGAAAATAAGAGCTTGACTAGGTACGTAGAGGGATTTCAAGTCAGGAATGTTGAAAGCAATATAATTCCCTTTACTTTGGGGAATTAAAGTGCTACTCATGAATGTGAAACGAAATTTAATGTATCGTCCATAATTGTACTAAATAAATACAAGCTACGATTGGAAAATGTATGTCCGGCTCCCCATTTCATACCATTTTACTCTTCGAGTATACCATTTTTTTGGTGATGCGATCGTGCACTCGTGCACATTATTTCCGCGCACGTGCCTTTTATCAGTTTTATTAGTTGGGTTACCTGTGGTAAGACCTTTTCAATATGGCGGACAAACCGTTTCGGTATCAAATGGCGATTATTTAAAAATCTAATTCGGTGACCTATCTAACTAAAGCTAACAACATATCAAAAAGATAGGTCTTCGAGCTAAATTTTAAGGAAATCGACAAAATGTCCAAAAATAGGATCCTAAAGGACACTCAAAATTTACTGGTTTTTCTCTCACGAAATTTTAGCTTTGAAAACTTATTCTCCAATTAACACAGCAGATGAGGAATTTATGGTTTCTTATTATATTATGTTAACATATGTATTATTTGAAATTATTGCTTTAAACATACTCTGTTGGACATTTCTGCGTGTTGCATTCCATAGATGTTGCAGGGTTCTCGTCAGTACACGATGATTGGCTTGCAGGAGTTCCATCGTCTGACCGCACACAATAAACACCGCGCGTTTTGGTTCCTGTGGAATTTGTTTTCAGAATATTTATTTGAGTAGGGTTGTAGCTGCCAGTTGGAAAGTGATCCCAAAAAACAAAACAAAACTAAAGTAAATTGATCCGTTGAAACCGGACCATCTACACCGGTGGTTTCGGTTCGGCACAGCTAACGTACGCATCTGTGTTCAATTTGAATTCTATGAAGCATCATAAGTAGAATAAATAAAAGCAGAAGCTTGAAGAGAGCAAATAAAATCAAACAAAACAAAATACAAATCAGCAAACCAATTGAACCAGTGCAAGGCCTGTTTATGATGCTACGTGTACCCACCTTTGGCACAGGTAAGGGAACATGCAGACCAGTTCCCAGTCTTCCACTCGTACTTATTAATATTGGTCACGTTACTGGAGACCCGAGGTCTGTAAAAGCTGTAATCAAAACCCTTGTTTGCTCCGCTTAGGTAGACATACTATAGAAAAAAGGAGTAAAGGTATTGAAAATGAATATTTATCATTGACACCGGAGAAGATCCCTTAGTTATGTTTCTTATTACTTCTTTATACCGAATTATCCCAATCAACAAACGTAGTTCAAAGTTTAAATGAGAAAAGCAGAAACAAGAAAAGTATTTCGAAGTATTCGTAATATTAAGATGAAATGAGGGAAAAGAGGAATTGATGTTGAAATTCAAAAATTAAATCTTGACCTTTTCATAAGGTAGATTTTCCTAATTCTCTTCCAATTGACCTTCAATGTTCGACGTCAACCGTTATAACAAAAAACGAAAACCCTACGATATATCCCACTTTCCTCTACTCTACTATTTCTACTTAAGTTATTAATCCTTGATTTTTATTGTTACGTCGTACCACTACTTTCAAAGGTTCTGTGATTGGTCCATCGATTTCTAATCTTTCCTTATCGACACTCCCTTCTTTAGAAATATGCGTGATCCGTGCTCCTGCATAATACACTGTCCTTGTATAGTCAGGAAGGCGATACACATATTTGTCGTTCTTGTTATAAACACCTAGGAAATGATGAAAGAAAGAATATTGAAGGTAAAAATGTAGTTAGTACTTGTTCCATATTTATGAGAATGCTTTCCAAACACATGCATGAAATCGAAAATTTGCTGTCGCAAAAAAGTAAGGCTTTGGTGGTCGTTAATTTAGGTGTTTCCTTAACATTGTCGGAAAACACAAAGTTGTCAAGGGCGTGGTGGTTACGGAATTGTATTGTTTTATTTTATTTATTCATTATTTTTTGGAACAATACTTGCGGGTGCTCTTAATATAAAAAAGCTTTATGCAACCGGGCCCTAACCGGCAAGCCATTGCCACAACAGGAGCTTATCGACGTTAAGGTGACTGCTCCAACATATCCGTTTTCAAGATATTTATCGTCGTGCAAGCCCCTAATTTTTGCTGAAGCCCACTTTTACCACTACTTAACCATGTAGCACCCTCCCCCTCAACCGCCTACTTAGGTTGCTTTATGGGGTCATTAGCGTTATGGAGAAAAATTAATGAAGATTTAATTTAATGCATTACCAGCACTTACCGATCTTGTTCCATGCATTATCTCGCTCTTGGAACGTCACGTCGAATGCACCGATCGGAAGAGTAAGTATGGTGTACGGCGAAGCAAATCCTTTGAAAAAGAAAGACAGCATCAACATCATACATCAAACACTAATTGCTACTCTGCTTGTGTCATTTTTCTGTTAGATCAGAAAAGAACAATCTACATTTCCTTACCATATTTCCGGTAGTTTTTAGTAAAGGATCCCTTCACCAACTCACATGTTGAGCCGTCACCATTGCAAATCCCACACCGGTCCTTTACAACCCCCGACTCCAACTTACTGTCACATCCAACAGCCTATAACCGCGAATGTAAACTTAATCAGTGTTGAGTGCGTAACACCCCTTGGGTAAAAATTAAGAACATGCATATTGGGCTCAAAAATGAAAAAGAGGTTAGTGGTTACGATAACTTAGCACACGAAGGGAGTCCAAGCTTGGCGTTTATTTCAGTGATACGATGGAGGTGGTGGTATAGTGCGTAGTAGCGCGCGGTGGTGGTGATACGATAGAGGTGGTGGTGTAGTACGTACAGCGGTGCTGGTGTGGTACGATGGTGGAGGTTGTGGTGGTGGCTGTGGTGTTGCTAGTGGTAAAATGTAGTTATAGTTGCAGTTGAAGTAGTAGTAGCCTTAGCAGCAGCAGAGAATTTATTCCCGTGTGGAACAAAAAGAAAAACCGTTTACTACTCCTATTCCATGTGCATGAATTCGAAGTAAATTCAGCACTAGAAGTAATAATGCACAAAGTATTCTAATATGTATGGATTTTTGTTGCCTTACCTTACACTTGCCTTGAATACAAACATCAAGTACGTTTCTGTTTCTCTGACATCTTGTACCATCTATTACGGTTCCTTTGAAGTGTATCATACTGTTTTTATAACAGCCCCGTGTACAAGGATCTGTAAGGTATTACATACAATTAGGATCTTATCAAAGGTTGTAGTATATTCACAGGCTTCACAGGACTGCCCCCTTAGTACAGTACCCCTTTTTAGGTTAGGCTTAGTTTTATTGTTTGGATGACCAATCTAGTATTGTCATTTTTATCCTATGTATTGTTCTTTTAAAAAACCAGTAATGAAATTCGCTCCGATCGATACAGGGTGGCTCTACTTTTAATTCTCAGCATTTGGTTTGTTTATTTTGTTTTCATGTAATCTGTACATTAGTTCTGGATAAACTTTTACAAATGTCAAGGTCTCCTGACTGTCGATGAGTCCTTCCTTTGTATTCTCAATTACGGAATGGTCTTTGATTTTTGCGATTAAAAACCAAGCAGATATGATGGTAAAAACAGAAAGAAAGAAGTTGAGAAGAGGTTTCTGACTTACCCTTTAAGAAGAACTCAGTAAAACCTTTATCGAATTTTCGACATTGGAGTGTACGATGAGATGGATTAAACGATTCACATTCCTACATCAAAAATGTTAAGTAATTGAAATAAAAACCAAAAACGACTTAGCAGTGGCATCTCGTAAGAGATTGATCCGTAATCGCAATTTAAAATTATTAATTTTGAGTTGGAGGTAAAACCAGGGAGTGCGGATAAAAATCAATCATACCTTACTCATAATTACGCGACCCGGACAGCTAGCGGCCGTAACTTGCTATCATTCGAAACATATGGGATTTTGGCTTCTGTCCAAATCGAATTTTCATTATTCCAAGTCAAAAAGTCCAATTGGGAAACTGTGTTGGTAAGGTCACGTCGTTATGAAAATGGCTCAACAAGATAAGCTAGAGACTATCATTACTAGCCCACGCACCTAAAGTGTGATTTAAGCTACGGACACACGGTGCAACATTACGCGCAATGTTGCAGGCAATCGATGTTGCGAGCCATGACACACGTTGTAATTTGTTACACGCAATGTTGCTCAAGTAGAAAACGATCCTACTTCAGCAACATTGCCTGCAATATCCGTGTGTCCGAACCTTTGGTCGTTCTTAGCAATATGCTCCAACTATATATTTGAAAATATCCATTATTGAAGATCAATAGCTCTGTAGTGTACACGTCTGGGTTTAGAATAACATAGGTTTAGGTTGACCTAAATAATAAGTTTACATTATACTCACAATTGAATTACAAATCTCATACTGCCCCTTACTTGATCCTTCACAATCTTTCCCGTCATTTTGTGGGCTAAATTTGATAATAAATTGAAGATACATTCCTGACACATGACCCTGGCAATGTGATTGTTGGTGCTTTTTTGTTGGGTCAGGAATAGTGTTTGTTATTGTATACCCCTTGCAGCATTTCGAAATGCAGCTCAATTTAGAGGACAACACAATTCAGTAGATTGAAATTCTTTTGTTTTGTCCTCCAAATTTAGCTGCTTTGACGTCAATAAAATGTATATAGTATAGTAGGGCGGGTTGAATGCATTGTGTCATTCCACCCTGCTCCTAGATTAACGCAACCAAGGTGGTTGCAAGCTGAAAGAAATGATTGGGGGTCTCAAATTGCAGAACGTTTTGATCTCGACACCGAATTCTGCCCAACAATGCAATGCCCTTCTTAGATTGTTCCCAGTCTCTCCTTTAGGCAAATTCATTAGTAGTAAGCAAAGGACTGCCATATGCACACGGTCTATCCAGCACGCTCATCTGTTATCTAAGTAGAAACTGCTGCCTTCGCTCCAAAAATATATATAATGGTTCGACCTTCTGCGTGAATCGGATGACCACGTAAAATGGCAGTGTTGTATATCTCGTGTAAACACTAGGGACACAAGTTGAATAGCTAGAGCTAGTTGCGACTGTTTTAGTATCAGCTTCTCCATATAAATTACTTTAACTTTAAACTAAGAGCTAAGGATCAAAGCTACTCACGGTGGGTTTGTACAAGTCCTTGTTTTGTATCTCACTCCTCCTCCACATGTTCTTGTACAAGGAGTAAAGGCTGACCAGTCACTCCAGCCACCATGGATTATAGGAGAACCATCATCAACACACTCAGCGTTTATACACCACTTAAATAATAACAACATATTAAACTGATGTGCATTTTGAGTTGTTTAACAACAAAGCGTATTTATCCGTGGCATCATGCTGAAAGAAAAAGGCCAATTGTAGTTATAGAAAATGTGTAGTGGACTGGACTCTTCCTTCTGGCCTCCCTTATTTTTTTTCCATTCTTCCTTCTTTGCTTCCTTAATTGTTCCCTTGTTCCCTTGCTTCTTGCTTCCTTGCTTCCTTGCTTCCTTGTGTCCTTGCACCATTTCCTTATTTTGTATCCTTAGTTTTCCCTTTCCTTTATCCTTCCCTCCTTCCTTCTATCCTTCCTTCCTTATTTTATTTTATTCTAATAGTTGTACTAATCTCATTATGACGACAACATAGTTGAAAAAAAGCATTTGCAAATCAATCCCAGTGAACAAGGCTTTCATGGTTTTTGAATATTGATACTCACATGCCTCTTTCCACACCGTGTTCCATCCGCTGGTGCTAATACAGCACTACTGCACACTCCTGGAGTAGACACACAATAAAGATGGGAACACGTCCAACGGTCCTAAAACAAATATAAAAAAGTTTATATCATATTATGAACGTACGTTATGCGTTTGCTCCGTCTATAGAACACTTTCTAATTCGACCAATATATATTTAAAAAAGAACGTAGTTTATTTTATGTCGAACAGGCAGGAAGTGATTGCTCAGTCTTCTGAGCCAGAGACTGGCTTATGACTAAAGCAATCGATCCCAGATCGGATTGGAACTTAGGAATTGATTTTTGGGGAGGGAGGTAAACAATGGACCTTTGCATTTGATTTGTGTCCCACCCCCCTTCCATGTCGAGATTTTCTATTTTCTTCTTGCTATCAGTAGTTTTTCACTCTTTACCCCAAAAAGTTTCACTATCTGACCCTTATCTTCATACATGTCTGATGAATGATTCTTGTTTCTGTGTTTGCGTTTACTCACCGATTCAATTGGACACACGAAAGCATTTGGACCTGATTGCATCTTGCACTGGGCCAGCCTGTCATACACCACACCAGGAAGCTTGCCACGTAAGGCTGGTGGAAGAGTTGGTGTCATTTTGAGTTGTGGAACATCATCCATGCAGCGAATATTTGGGTTTCTGAAGTAAAGAATTAAATTTTAGTATATTCAGTACAAGCACAGAGGAGAACAGAGTAGGAATGAATGAATAAAGTACACAAATATTTAAACTTGGTAAGCAGAGCAGAGCAGAGCAGAGCAGAGCAGAGCAGAGCAGAGCAGAGCAGAGCAGAGCAGAGCAGAGCAGAGCAGAGCAGAGCAGAGCAGAGCAGAGCAGAGCAGAGCAGAGCAGAGCAGAGCAGAGCAGGGCAGGGCAGGGCAGGGCAGGGCAGGGCAGGGCAGGGCAGGGCAGGGCAGGGCAGGGCAGGGCAGGGCAGGGCAGGGCAGGGCAGGGCAGGGCAGGGCAGGGCAGGGCAGGGCAGGGCAGGGCAGGGCAGGGCAGGGCAGGGCAGGGCAGGGCAGGGCAGGGCAGGGCAGGGCAGGGCAGGGCAGGGCAGGGCAGGGCAGGGCAGGGCAGGGCAGGGCAGGGCAGGGCAGGGCAGGGCAGGGCAGGGCAGGGCAGGGCAGGGCAGGGCAGGGCAGGGCAGGGCAGGGCAGGGCAGGGCAGGGCAGGGCAGGGCAGGGCAGGGCAGGGCAGGGCAGGGCAGGGCAGGGCAGGGCAGGGCAGGGCAGGGCAGGGCAGGGCAGGGCAGGGCAGGGCAGGGCAGGGCAGGGCAGGGCAGGGCAGGGCAGGGCAGGGCAGGGCAGGGCAGGGCAGGGCAGGGCAGGGCAGGGCAGGGCAGGGCAGGGCAGGGCAGGGCAGGGCAGGGCAGGGCAGGGCAGGGCAGGGCAGGGCAGGGCAGGGCAGGGCAGGGCAGGGCAGGGCAGGGCAGGGCAGGGCAGGGCAGGGCAGGGCAGGGCAGGGCAGGGCAGGGCAGGGCAGGGCAGGGCAGGGCAGGGCAGGGCAGGGCAGGGCAGGGCAGGGCAGGGCAGGGCAGGGCAGGGCAGGGCAGGGCAGGGCAGGGCAGGGCAGGGCAGGGCAGGGCAGGGCAGGGCAGGGCAGGGCAGGGCAGGGCAGGGCAGGGCAGGGCAGGCTTTATCACTTACTTCAGTATTTTTTGGAACACATTCTTACTACAATTTGACCATTTAAATGATTGGTGTCCACCAATGTGTCCCGTTGACATTAGGTTATTACCATTAGGACAACCATAACTAATGTCATGGACCACTCCAAGGCTACAAAACAAAGAATTCAAAATTATAACATCTCCAGTCTAAAGCAGTTAAAGTTTTGAACTTCATGAGTATCCGGGGGGGGGGGGGGGGTAATTTGGTATAGAAAAGGGTAATTGGTTATCTCGGGTGAGATAATCCGAGAATCCCTCATCCGATTGAGAATGGCGACTCTCCCCCACGCCAGAATTTCATCCTTATAGTTAAACATGGCAAAGTTCCGATTTTCACATGGATATACACCCTCATATGTACTTCTAGCTGACTCCTAGGAATTTCATTTCTAAGATTATTACTACTATACAGCCCCAGCATTTTATAAATATTAGCGGTGGAAATCATGCTCGTTTCTCAGTATTTTAATTTTCTAAGCAGTTATCTCGAATCCTGTGATAGGTCAGACAATTTTTTTGTGAATTCTGTATTGCAGCAGTCACTGTGCAGTGATATATTTCTATCAATTAAAGAAATAGTCAACTTACTTATGTGCAGTCTCATGAACGATAGTGAACATTGTACCAAGTCCTTTGTCACCACAAATGTTTGAAGTTGTTCTATAACAAATGGTTCCTACCCCGGCCAATCCTACAGGAAAGTACAAATACTATACAGATGAACGATATTCAAAGAAAAAATTGTGTGCTCAACTTACAGTTACGGTTACTGAAACTTACAGTCCATTGGCTTACAAACAGTAAAGGTTATGGAAAGGAGAGCTGGGGGAGGCGGTGGGGTTCTTTATAAAGTTCAGTAAGCTTCGTAACGTTTTGTTTTATCAATCAAGACATTTGCACTCCAAACGTTACCAATTTCTATGGAAGCTCAAAGATTATTTCAGCGTTTCGATGAAATAAGTTTTCTTTTCAAGAAGCTGTCTAGGCCGAGGAGGAAAAAAAAATGCTCTTTCGTCACTTGAAACTCTAGAAATGTTGATTATGTGATTCCTACCTCCTCCTGAATGACCCCTGTTGAAAGATGTAACACATAGATTAATAAACATCAGCAAGGGTTGATATATCTGTTTTACCTCCCCCTGGTTTGGGTCAATTATTAAGCTGATCCACCAGCCTAAAAAATATCTGACTCTAGGCTTAAGTGTGAGAACAACTACTGGCGTCGATTCTTGACAACAATGTACTTTTTTTTTAGACGCAAAGACAATGATCAGTGCTCGACCAGCTAATACAAGTGTTATATTGTTATTTTTATTTGGCCAGGGTCAAATTTTGCTTTATGATGACGACTGAGCAAAATAGATCCAAAAAATCTTACTACGCTTCTCAGTTGAGCTTGGAACGACCGAGGTTTTGTCACAAAGTTTTGTAGTTGAAATGTGCATGTTGTCAGGGGCAACGTCAAAGTATTGAACCGTATAGTGTGGGGAAAATTCACGGGCTGCCGTCGGGCTTGCCGCCGCGGTGACGACAGTATCATGCTTAATTACTATTGAATACTTTTAACGTTGCCCCTGACAACATGCACTTTTCAACGACAAAACTTCGTGACAAAACTTTGGTCGTTCCAAGCTCAACTGAGAAGCGTAGTACCAGAAATAAATTATGAATCAACTATCAGCTATAAGAGTATGGTATATTCTCGCTAGGGTTGGCAGTTAATAGAGCTCCAAATAGGGAAGGTTTTTATTCAGAAATCGTTGAAACTTACATAAGTAGAGAAGCAACATCAAAGTGATCAGGATCATTGTCCGATACTGGGTTGTGTTTTGAGGCCCATCTCCCAATTGCTCCCAGTTTTCCACTTGTTGCATTAAGCTGTAAGAAATGTAAAATTACATGTGCAGTACGTCGCGATCATAAGAGGGAATAATGACGAAAAGAAAAGTATTGTGTATAGACTTTTTGTCTTGAGGCAAAAATGTGGCATTCCGTACACGTCGCCTGGAACCATCGATCGCTGCCATAGGGAAGTCAGGAAAAATAGGAGATTTATAAGGTGTTGTTTTCTTCCTTTTTCTTTCTTTTCTTTCTTTCTTTCTTTCTTTCTTTCTTTCTTTCTTTCTTTCTTTCTTTCTTTTTTTCTTTTTTTCTGCTAACTTTTTGTTTTATGTATTGCTGTGTTTCTCTGTGTAAGTAATGGTTTTCATGTGGCGTAAGAACCGCCATATTGCGCGCTTTGCTCATCAACAACATTGCGGTCATGTTATTTTGTAATTTTACCTCATGGTCTGTGATGAAGACAAGCCTTGTCAGTATGTACACTATCTTGATCTCTCCAATGCTAGGGTCATGGAAACGTCCAGCCGCCTGGTTAAGAAAACAAGAACCAAAACATGGACTCTAACTTTCTGACTTTTTACATTTGGAATGAAATTAGCAGAGGTATATTTTCCGGGTATATTTTACTTTCAAACAAACAAAAAGCAAACAAACAAACAAACAAAAAATGGCATTTTCATTTTCCAGAGGTTTAGCGAAATCCAGCTCTTAGTTTTTTCTCTCACTCTCCAACAGGTTTATTTATTTCAATGAGTTAGATCTCTCAACTCATCCTCATGGGTGGCGAATCAAATATGCCACCCAACTGCCTTGGACTGCCTCTTATCAGTAGCCTATTCAGCCAGCAGCTAAATTCGTAGAAAAGCAGTACCGTTCAGGCCGTTCCGATTCAAACATTTAATATCTTACTATGTTTGCAAGGGTCACCATGACGTTTGCTGTTTCGTTCCCATATTTTTTGTAAAATCCTTCTTCAGCAACGAGCGCTGCTTCGAGGTATTTGTGCGTTGTGCTGGTTGACTCACTTGACGAAGAAATGCTGTCATAACTACTTCCCGCACTTCTCTTCAGATCTAAATGTTAAAAATTATAAAAGTAAAAATATGTAGTAATAATAATTTTTTCCCAGTGTTTTAATTCTGTTAAGATTTAGAGTTACCTTTCAGAAACGGCTTTTCATTCTTGATATCTGCTCTATATAGCACATGCGGCGTGCCACCTGGATTTAACTTTGGCGCGTCAGCTAGTCGTTGTGGTAGAGGACGAAGGAAGAAGGATTCTTTTCCAAGAAGAATTGCTCCAGACTATTTCAGAAATTTCACAAAAATTGGGTTGTTTTTACTCAATGCTCATATGATTTTAATTGCAAAATACAACCCACTTTACAAAAACAAATAAACATGTTATACGCCAAATATTCACTCTCATGTTCTCACCAGTGCGCCATGGTTGGTGATAGCCACAGATGATTCAGGGTGATCCCTGACTTCTCCCAGATAGTGAGTACTGGGTTCTAGTCTTGTCTTTTTTACTTTCCCCCCAGCGTGTGTCTCTACTTGTAGTCCTGGTTTGATCAGATTCTTGTTCTCCCGCAGAACCAAGTCAAGTGTTTTACCAAACGCGTTGAGTGAATAGTGATGTGTGTCGTCTGCTTCTGCTTCGCGTCTTGTACGATGCTTACTGCGCAGGTCATAGGTGACGAACTCTCCCTCGTGAGTGGACTGGTAAGGGTGAGTGACGTCATATTCTGGAACTATATAGGTAAAAATAAAGAAATTGAGTTTGGTTAAGAACTTAAAGTGGAGCACCCGCGCGGGAAGAAAAAAATCTTAACCAATCCAGCTGATCTGAAATAGGTAGAAATGATGTCACTGCAAAACTGATGTGTCATGAAGCCTGCGAAAATTGAATTATAAAAGCTTATATCCGAGATAAATCTAGATTTTTTCAGGAGAGGTTTTTGATATTTTGTGTACATTTGCTAGTATTCATTACTGAGTTGGAGAATAAGATAAAGAACTAACGCCGCGTCACACTTTTCACGCATTTAGCACTCGATTTATAAACTTGCTCCGAACATTGAACTGGGAGCGCCACTTTCAGGCAGTGTCTAAACTTACATATTAGGTTTTAATACGTCTCAGTACTATTACTGACCTTGTTCATGGTTGTCCACACCAAAAGTGGTTTTTATTTCGTTCTTGGTCATCAAATGATGCAAAGCCTTAAAGGTATGACAAGCATGTTGAGTATCCAAATCAGAACAAAGTTATTCAAATAAATTCAAATACATTAAATTCATTTTATTCTGATGAAGTATTAGAACACTTGGTCCGAAAGTACTTTGCTGGGATTAAAATGGCCCATTGACTGAATCAGAACCCTTTAAAACTGAAGTAGTTAAAATGAGACAACAGTATCGTACGTACCTTCTCTGTGGTACTACTTGCTTGTGAACATAATCCTAGATATTGGATTAGTCAAAATTGTGTGATAAATTTTATCTATTAATTTGTAGTGGTAATAAAAAATAACAAAAAGAAAGTAAAATTTGGATGAAAAAGACTTACCCGAGAAAAGAACTAAGATCACGTGCAAGTAAACCATCTTCAAGATTGCCTGGTAAAAGCAGAAATGTTATCATATAATGCAGTAAAAACTTACAAATAAAAATTATTCTACGAATTATTTATTCTAAATTTTAAGAAAGAAAACAGAATTACAATACACACCAAATATTGCACAACTTTTTTTAAGCTTTCAAAAGAATCATGCGATCAGCAAGTTATGCAATGGAAATCAGTGGTGCAAAAACATTAAAAAATGAAAAAGGGCATAAATTATAACGCAACTGGCACTGGCAACTTGGAATTAAAGTTTGTTCTTCAAGAAAAAAAACTCA
Source organism: Anthopleura xanthogrammica (assembly GCA_964019055.1). Classification (NCBI taxonomy): domain Eukaryota; kingdom Metazoa; phylum Cnidaria; class Anthozoa; order Actiniaria; family Actiniidae; genus Anthopleura; species Anthopleura xanthogrammica. The sequence goes on from OZ025210.1 coordinate 6,715,303, forward strand.
AGCGCCGGACACACAAATTAAAGAAAGACATTTTACCAATTTCTGGCAATGAGAGCTGTTCTGTGCGCCGCGCAGTTATTATTTTCTGCAGTTCATAATTTGATATTGAAAATAATAATAATAATAATAATAATAATAATAATAATAATGATGATGATGATGATGATGATGATGATGATGATGATGATGATGATGATGATGATGATGATGATGATGATGATGATAATAAATAAAAGTGGATCATCTCCCAAAACGCTGAGATCACTAAAACATTCTATACCTATGCTAAGTAAGATGAACCAAGATGAAATTAAGGAATAAGGAATATAAGGAATAAGACCGGGGAATAAATGTAATTAATCACAACTTAGCTTAGGCCAGTAGCCCGCAAAGTTGTATCAAAAAAATTCAAAGAATCTAATAAAATAATAAAAAAAAAAACATGTCAATAATAATAAAAACCTAAACTATTTCTATCGCAGAAGCATTATTAAATTTTGTTTTGCTTCTGTTTTACTGTTCCTCTAATCTAGACCGGCAACAAGCTCTAAAACTGCTAACGTTTTGACCTCAACACTCACTTTCTTACAGTGGCGTTAGTATTTTTTTATTGACAGTTAACATGACTAAACTCACACACAAAAAAAGCAAAAAATAAAAAAGCATTCTTGTATTACATTAAATTTGTCAGTGTACACTATTTTAGTTACCTGTGCTTGGCTGAGTAGCTAGCGTCTCGCCGAAGACATTCAAGTCGATAATGAAAATTGGAACTTCTCTTGTTTATATTAGATGACACTGAGTTACATTATTAAACCATTATTTGTTGCAGAAAACTGATGAAACAAATGAAACATTTATATACACGAATAAATTGTATACATCAAATGATATAACACCTGTCCTGTGACAGACTTTCCCATAATTCTCAAATACAGCTTAACGAACTCAATAGAACGAATCTAAATGTCTTATTTCGTACATAAACAGGACATGTTAAGACTAGTTATGGTCATTAATGACTTTTGGTTTAACGAACAGCCAGCAGCTGGATGGAGTGCTAATTGTGTCAAATATGGAATTTCAAATAACATCGCCATCTTTTGCTTATTCATATGCCATGCCAGAAAGGGGTACTTCACCGCTAGTGAGGATCATATTGTTTATTTGATTCGATTTCTCACGACGCTTATTAATTTAAAAAAAGATAAAATAAACGAGGGGATTTGGACCCCTATACAACGCTACCTCAACATTTTGCCATATAAATGTATTATATATTCTCTGAAAGCTAAATAAAAGTCATGTAGTCTTCCAAAATTCATAGGATTGTCTGTCTTAGAACACAAAAAAGTTATTGGGTTCAAAGTGACACTCTACCGCACTTCATTTGACAACTTCCCGCAGAATCAGAATTTCGAATTCCGCTATGTTCGATCATAAACACAGTCTGTAGAATACTCTGTGGATAATGAGCTTCAAAACAGTATATCAGATGTTCGATATTTTTTTTTAAGTGGGCCGACGATCAAATTTTTGAATTATTGTTTTTATGCATGGATGGAAAGACCTTTAATTTGATAGTGCAATCGTTGAATCCAGATGTTTGAGAGAAAAGACAAAACGTATGCTATCAATATATACCCCCACCTTTCTGGTAACGTTTTCCCATTTATGGCCATGTGTTGTTCCAAGGAGTATCTGATTTCTTAAGGGTTGCACTTGAGAAGACACATGAATATGGATACTTAGAATATAGCCATACTCACTTGACCATTCAGCAATCAGTATTTCAATGCTCTTTATCCCATAGACAAACTAGGGTGTCAAGTGGTGGGGGCCTTGAAGCACAGGGAAAATACGGGGTTATTAATCAGTATTCTCTAAGCTAGACATTAGTATTTCCTATATAGAGAATACTAATAATGCCTTTTTTTTGTTTCAAGGTCTTATTTGTATTCACTATATAGGGAATACTAATGTCTAACATAGAAAATACTAATTGAATAAACCTGTATTTTCCCTAAGCTTCAAGAATCTTTCCATTTTGACACCTCAGTATAATTACCCTATCGGATATACAGAAAATTATTCAATGTCCCCCTTACAAAAATATTTAAGTCCTAGAGTTTTAAATCATCTCTGAAGTATCGTAATATATAGCTCATGATAGCAAATTCAATTAACGTTGTCGTCGGTAAAAAAAACCTAAACATTATTTGCTTTTTTTTACCAACATCTAAAAATAAGGAATTTATGTCTAAGTCGTAGAATTTGCAAGCATACAGTGAGTTTCTGATTAATTATTGTTATAATGCCACGGTGAACTAAGTTTCATGATTCCGCTCTCAAATAAAGCTTTAGACTTAGGCTTTTTTCATCCACGACGTTAATTGAATTAGCTGTATATTATAACACAAGTATACTATTTCTAAAGTAAATCTTAACAGGCAGTAGCTTAATATATATTTCTTTGGCACTTGTACTAACTTTGCAAATCAACAGAAACCAACAGATATTTACGATATTTGGCCCAACTATACAAGAAACGAATTGCTTTGTGTCTTCCCGTAAAATCGAAATATTAAATTTTGGAAGCATTTCTTTGATTTCTTTGAATAGATTCTAGACCCCTTCTTGCCAATATTCAGCTTTCAAGCGGCAACTTATTTGCGTTCTTTGACGTATTACTAATTTAGATAAGTTTTGTTTTTTTCTTCTCAGTTTTCTTCAAAACTTGTACTTACCATTTTGTCTTGAAATAACATTGAAACTTGTCGACAGAAACCTTGGCCGCTTACGCGATACGTCTTTTCGTGTTACGGTTACAACTGACTATGTAAATTCTCGATTAAAATCCTTAAATCTCGGGGGACAGGCCATCGCATACATGTTCTTAATGAGCAGAACCTTTCATTGTATTTCTGTTATTTCAAAGCTAAAAAGATATGTTGTATATTACTTTTATTCAAAGATTAATTTTCTCTTGGGAGGGGGACAAAAAACCGTAGCAAACAATGGTCTCGTGAGTATGACTTTATATTTTAAATCGGTTAGAGAATAAACACTCGTGCTTTATGGGATTTAAAGCTCCTCGCACTGATAGAAAGCCACTGGTGGGAGTGGGGATATCAATTTTATCATTTTGATAAAATATCACACTCTATTTCATATGATAAAACTCACAAACGTATATAACAAAGTTATTCTAGATCTCAAGAGAATGGCACGTAGTCTGTATGGAAAAACACTAACAGCCTAAGGTAAGAGACGAATATTGGAGCCCTAGCTAGAACCCCTGTTATCCATTCTATACATTTAGGGAAATGTAAACACTTTGTTGACATGCAGCCATAATATATGCAGGCAAATTTATTGATATTTTTTCTTATTTAAAATTATTTTACACGATATTTCTTTCAAGGAATATTTCTTATTTTTAACTGAAATAACTTTATGAAATTAAATGAACGTAGCTGTCCGTTGGTTTTAACAATTCAACAGTTCAATTGAACTGCTCCATTGAGTTAATTTATATAATTTCCATCTTCCGATATCTTAGTTTTTTCGGGGCGATCCTGGAGTGTTTTTGCTTCTTTCCATCATGTGTCTATACTTAGGCCTTGAAAACAAAGGAAAATACAAACATAAGGAAAAGTAAATTTGTTACGTCGACCTCTCTTAACTGCATTACAACTCACATTATTGAAGGTGTAGAAGAAGGAAGCATAGTTCGATCCCACTCCACTCCAGCAGGTGCTCGCCACTCCTTGCTGAGAATATGTCGCGGCAGCTTTATCGTCTGGGGCTGTGTAACATTCACCATAGAAACGAATACCAAAATAAGACCGCCCAATGTCACGTGCTACGTGCGCGCACTGGCTGATGGTCAGGTTCATGTTTCGCCACTTAATCTGACTGCGGAAGTTGGCGTAGTAGGTTGGCAAGACGGAAACCCTGTTGGAATCCTTGTAACAGCCAAGACGTGTGAGGGGCGGTAGTTGAGCTATGAAGACAAAGTGTATTAGCAAAAAACCACACTGTGAACTAAAGTTAGTATAATAATGTCTCGTTTTCCAGAGGAACAATTTTCTGAGAAGATCATTTGGTGTGGTAAGTTCTTCGTTTAATATCTACATTTCAAAAGAGGAACAAATGTTAAAGTTTCACCATGATGAAGCAGTACTCTTACTTTTAAATTTCACTTTGAATGGCCAGACCAATAAACACTAGATATCAGATATTGTTACAGCACCATGAATTCCCTTAACATCTTTTTTTCAGTAGCCCAATTGTTGTTTCAGACAGACAGACATACATACATACAGACAGACAGACAGGCAGACAGGAAGATCAGACAGATAGACAGATCTAAACAGACAGCCAGGCAAACAGACAGACAGGCAAACAGACAGACAGAACAGACAGAAAGACAGACAGACATGTAGAAAGACATTGCAGACAGACAGACAGACAGACAGACAGACAGACAGACAGACAGACAGACAGACAGACAGACATTTTTGCAAACTCATCAAAAGCATTAAATCATTTTGTACCCCGGCCTGCACTTTTAACCAGCTTGAAAGTATCACTTCAGCTTGCCTACTTTCATCCGATACCTCACCATAATCATTATGGCGAAGGGGAATTTTATTCTTTGCCTCTACATCAAAATTTCATGTTTTCTAAAATCAAAGAAGCTTCAAAAAATCTCTTATGAACCACCCCAGAAAGTTCAATTTTGCCTCATACGAGATGCCCTAACTTTTTCTTGAAAACAAAAACTTTCCAGACTTATTTTTGCTATACTGATTATATGCATAATGTTTTAGAATATAGAGTCGTGAGTGTCATCAGTTTTAATGAATAATAAGTGATTTTGAAGTGCAGCTCTTCTCCTGAAAGTTAGGAATTGTAGTTCCATTTGTAGCTCGGGATTTTATTAATTATCAGTAATATTATAATGCTTATCATATACTAGTAAGTTATAACATATTCTATAATATTTTATGGCTTTCTTATTGGTTTGTCATCTTCTCTTGTTTCGACCAGATTTTGACTTCATTCTGTAAGAACAAAAGTAGGTTTTTGATATAAAAAAATTGCATTTGTGATCATGAATTGTTTTGTCAGGACTGTAGGCTGGGGGGAGTGGATGCGGACGTAATCCCCCACTTCGGGATTCCCCCCCCCCCCCCCTACTCAGGTATAACAGTAAATTGAGGAAACGCAGGTTTTTTTTAATAATTGAATTGAAAGACAAACCTTGGTTTATCTTGCATTTACATCTTGTAGACCATGTTGGACATCGGACCTCCTACTCCAACTACGCAGTTACTTGCAGCTCCGTGTTTACCATAGTTCTCGCTGGCAACGTTATCCGCCGCTGACCAGCATTCCCCGTAAAACTGGATCCCAAAGTAAGAATAGCCTTTATCACGTGCGATGTGGCCGCACTCACTGATCGTCTTGTTCATATTTGTCCATATAATCTGATGGCGCATGTTAGCATATAACACTGGTAACGCTCGGTTAGAAAATGTGTCTTTGAAGCAGCCAAGATTTGTTAGCGGAGGCAACGGTTCTGAAAAATATAATTGATATTTTAAGATGACGCAAGCTATTTTTAATATTATCATAATTACATAAACCAGACAACTAGCCAACACGTCTTGGTTTTTGGCTCCTACCAATGAAATTTCCAATGTTCTAAGTCATAATTTTTTTATTGAAGGTTGCCAAAAACCCAGACTTACGTCTTGGTCAGTGTTACGTTGGTCGCGTAATTATGAAAAGTTTTTTTTGATATTTTGTCCAGCATTCGGGTATTCTTGGTTTGACAGAAAAATTCTATCGCTACTTTCGTAGACAACATCGGGGGGAAAAATGACCATGATTGTTTCAATTAATTTCTTCAAATATAATTTTTCAAACCCAGAATACCCAATGAAATTAAGAATTATAATTATTCTAATACATTTAATTATGATTTAATTTTATCGATATTTTGAATTGATTTTCGTATGAGTAGAATGGACCATAACTGTTGTAGCAATGAAAAGCCATTCCAATTTTACGGTTACTGCTATATTGAATATTAGTTTAATCTGCGCTCTGATTGGCTGAGCTACTAGTGGTCGCTTGGTAATAGTCCCCTTCACAGTTCCCTGCGCCATCTTGAAAGGTAGCCGGGCCTCTGCATCGAAGCGAAACGGACGGTGAGTTTACAATGATAGAGACATATGAATGATTGTCCAAGGAATTAAAAAAGGTCTCTATCATTGCAAGGTCACCGTTCGTCTCGCTTCGATGCAAATGCCCGGCTACCTTTCAAGATGGCGCAGGGAACTGTGAAGGGGACTATTGAAAAATAACAGAATCATAGCTAACTCGCGGTTTCAACATACTTCTTCTCACAAGAAAATCAATGCTATTAATATTAAACTAATTTGATAATGAAGTTAATTTATATTTGTATAGTTTATTACTAATTACTCATGCATTGATTATCAACTGTTACCAATTTATGAATAATTACCGTTATGTCAGATCATTTCCATGTTGGGCTTAACGTTAGCAACTGTTAATTGTTTGCGATCAGTTTGATTGTTTTGATGAATAAACTCACCGATTTTGAAAACCTGTAACGGCTGCGCTCGAACCACCAAAAGGAAAGATAGTAATAACAAAGAGTAGAGAGCGTGAATGCCGTCATTTGTGAGCAAATAGAATAACTAGGGACCTTAAGATCCACGATAGGAACGAAGACGGCGACGCTGGACGATGATGCAAGCACGTTATCAAAACGGTTTTTCATGCGCGCCCGCCGTCCTAACTAGAATAGTGGTTTTTCACAGTTATTTACTGTGCACCTAACAAACTGAGGAAAAAGATTGAAGAACCCGAAGCAATGCCATGGGTATTAAATAGCAATTTTCATCTTAAAAGACAGATGATCACTTCGGCACAACATTTCAGGTGCTGTGTTCAGCTGCCTGTGATGTATAGTACCCAAGAATCCTGTGTGCATAATTTATTATCTACAAAAAAATAATTTTATCATTCAAATTATTTTTTACGTCATTTTGATTGGCCGAGAGAACTGCAAATAACTGTCTACAAAACACGGTCTGCTCATGCGCATTACGGTAAAAGCCATTTTGCTGCAAATAACGGTCTGCTCATGCGCAGTAACGTTACATTTGACCATGGTTCGCTTCCCTGAAAAAATGAACTGACTTCTTCCAGGTTTGTTATTGTTTCACACGTGCGCACTGCCCCTCAAAGATTTGAAAAAATAATTTGAATGATAAAACAATTATTGAACTCTGTTATCGTAAAATATCGAGATTTGTTAGTGTCTTGCCTCTTGTCTCGCCACTAACAAATCACGATATTTTGCTCAACCTCGTCCAATAATTGCTTATTCAATAACACTGAAGATCTGCCGATCTCAATCAGACGGTCTATGTCAACATAATGAGTTTTTACATCAACTTGCGTTTGTGAATATCGCTGTTTCATATATATATATATGATAAACAGAAACACAAAAAATTACCCAGTGTCATATTGCACTTGAGTTCATATGTGCTATTATATGTATATTTACATCTAATTGCAAGAACATTGCCATAAAAAAAAAATGACAAATAGTAATTGATGGCCCTTGTTAGCTTTGTATGCAAATTGCCCATTTCAGACCACTTGACATTCCCTTGAGGAATGTTCTTTTGTTAAAATATTTACACATGAAAGAATCAACTCCCAAGAGTGGCATCGCATGGTCTGAAATGGGCACAACAAACAACGAAGCTAGAAAGGTCTATTAGAATTTTTTTCTAATTTTGCTTCTAAAGCCCCTAAGATTGATGAGACTGCTTAATAATACACCAATAAGATTATCTCAAAAATATCAGTCTATACCTTCATAACGGTGAAATAATTACACCTGTTTTGCAAAAATACTGATTAATTCCTATTTGTTATTTGTTATTTTTACATGACAACCTTCTTGCAATTAGGTGTATATATTTGAATGGAAAGAATACAAAACTGGTACATGAACTGGAAATAGAATCTATATAATCAAAAAACACATACATGTACACATGTACATATGAATACTAAATATACGATGAATAGAGGTATGATCTTTATAATTAATAAACACATACATGTACATATGAATACTAAATATACGATGAACAGAGATAGAATCTATATAATTAATAAACACATACATGTACATACGAATACTAAATATACCATGAATAGAGATAGAATCTATATAATTAATAAACACATACATGTACATATGACTATAAATATACGATGAATAGAGATAGAATCTATATAATTAATAAACACATACATGTACATATGACTATAAATATACGATAGATATCAATAATATAGTGCTCCAAAGATTTTTGTGAACTGAGTTATTGAATATATAAATGAATAAAGCAGTATTCGATGGGTGTATGGTTGAAGGGATGGGAAGTTGGGAGGATAATGGAATATAATAAACAAATGGGTGGATGGATGGATGGATGGATGGATGGATAGATGGATCAATATGTGCATCGATGGATAGCTAATGAATTGATAATTGAATGGATGGAGATAATGGGATGAATGAATGAATGAATGAATGAATGAATGAATAGAAGGTTAAATTGAATGGATGGATGGATGGATGGATGGATTGATGGATAAGTGGGTAGATAAATAATTGGATGAATGGATATATAGTATAGATGTGTACTTGATAATATTTCTTATATTTCACTACCATAAACTCACCCATGGTGTAGACAAACATGTAGCCTGGTCTCCCAATACCATTGTCACAATCAGCCAACGATGCTGGTCCCTGTTCATAGTACTTGGTCTTGGTGTTTGGTCCAGAGTAACAGATACCATTATTACCCAATGCAAAGTATGTAAACCCTGCATCATGCGTGAGGTTATGGCACTTTTCCACAGTGATTTCAGTGTGATCCCAGTCAACAGAGCCGCTCAAATCGGCCAGAGTTTGCTCCAGAGGAACAGGGTTTGCTCTGAAGCAGGCGATTTGGATTTTTTCGGGTGCTGAAAGCGAAAAAAATAAAAATTCATTGATATTATCTTTATTGCTATTTTGATATGAAAAAAAAAAACTTTCACAACTAATAGATCTCTTCAATTTGGGTCATTGTTTTCCCAATTCAGCCCACGTGTCATTCCCTAGAATATCATTTTTTTTTTTGGCGGCTGTGCATGTGAAGACACATGAATATGGATACAACTCAAAAAAATAGTTGTATAATTATGTATATTATGTATAGAAATGGGGAAATATTTGTGCGACCTCTGTAAACAGGAAACTTTCAGCATTATTTCTTTGAACTTTCCTCCTTTTTTACATTGTTATGATCTTACTGAAGATAATTGTTTCAAAATTACTCGACCCTTTTTGTATGTGTGGTGGTGAATGTTTCAAAAAAGAAAAAAAAAAACCAAAATTTTGCCACTACGTCTTATTTACAAATTTAGACCCAATGCAACTCATGCAATTTGGAAGACAAAATGATAGATCAATTCTATTTTTCTGATATTTGACATTCAATTTCCTCGAAATTTTTGAAAAGGGTCTCTTGGCAGTTATATATTTCATAAGCATTATTAAATAACTTACGGCCACATGGAGTATCTCCGTTGCAAGGCTGTGATGTGATATGTTTTGGCATCAGCTTACACATCGAGCTTGTTACTGTGTTTTCCACTCCAGTGGCATCGATGCGACGACAGACAAGGCTTCTTGTAGTTACCCCAGGACCACAGGTGGTTGAACACTAGAAGTGGATCAGTCAAGCGATTAATCATAGTTCTCTCGTAAATGAATAATTTCCCTTGAACCAATCACAGTGTGCGAGAGTTGTTTTTTTTTGCGGAATATTGCATATACCTGATCGTGACACGGGTGCACATGCTCCGAAGTTTTTTTTCCTGACACATTAATTTAGTTGTTTTCATTTCCTGGTCAAATAATACCAGAGAAATTCGCATAATACAAGATGTAAATCTCCGATTGCTTTATTTGTAAACACGACTCGTCTATGTTTTCCTGTCGAACTTCCAAACATGCGCAGTGCCTTTTTTCACCCGTGTCTGATCTAGTACGTGCACTGCGGAGTGCGCAATTCTACGGACAAAATTTTTTCCGTACCATAACGTATATATCATTTTTGAAGTCAAGTATAAATCTACTGTGACGCTATTTAGCCCCCATCAATAAAGAATAATTATTGATGTCTCAAAATCTTATGGCCGGGCAATAGTATCCTACCAATCGGGGAGACCTGAAAAGGTCAACACATGATTAGAATACTGCGGAATAAACAACGGGTTTATTGAATTCTGATTGGCTTTATTTTCTGAAGACCCATGTGTGTATACACAATGAAAATTGAGGTGATTAGTGGGATATTCCATGCCATAACACTCGAACCTATTGTATTTAAGGAGTATATCTCAGTTACATACCGGGGACCAGTCTAGTGGCTGCCAATAGGGTGGACATACAATTTCTCTACAGTTTCGTGTGAATTCAGTGGCGTTAGGTTTATTAGCAGCCAAGCAACTGTTGTCAGGTAACTCCTCGTGGCTTGTTGAGTTGATCTTCCTACGGCAGTACAGACGACGAGACTGGGAGCCTTTGCCACATGATTTAGAACATTCCTGCCATTTAGTTAAGTGCCACCTACAGAATATTTTCTCAAAGTCATTCCTTTTTTATTATATTAAGATGCAAATTGAAGTGCTAATTGGAGTGCAGTAGATGAGAAGGAACGAAGGGACAAAAATGTGAGGAAAAATAGGATGGGTGGATAGATTCATGAAATAATGAAGGGGGAAGTATGGAAGGTTTGTCCCCTTCACAGTTCCCTGCGTCATCTTGGAAGGTAGCCATGCCTTTGATTCGAAGCGAGACGAACGGTGAGCTTGCAGCTAGTGATAGAGACTGAAGTGAATAATTGTCCAAGGTGTTAAAAAAGGTCTCTAACAGAACAGAGAACTCTGAAAAGGGACTATTGACGGGTGCAAGTCGATGTAGCAGGGATAGAAGGATGGGTGGTTGGGTGGGTGGGTGGGTTCATGGGTACAGTGCATTGATAGATAGATAGGTGGGTGGGTGGGTGGGTGTGTGCATGGGTACAGTGCATGGATAGATTGATGGGTGGGTGTGTAGGTGCATGGGTACAGTGCATTGATTGATGGACTTATGGATACATGCATACATGAAACCAAGGAAGGCAAGCCGATAAAACTTACTCTGCTGGGCATGCTTGAGTGTTACATGGCTGTCCCATGTGAGGTTTAGATGCAGAATTACATACTGATTCACTAACGTATGAGTTGTCATCAGCACGAATGCAATAAACCCAACGCGTCTGATAACCTTGGAAACAGATACATATTTTATGGTTAGCAACAAACTACGAAGAAAAAAAGGGAAGAGAAAATAGACCAATTCACGGTTTTCGGCGGCCATTTTAAATTGGGGCAAACCCGGCAAAATATATAGAAATCTGGATCATTTTTCCGTAACTTTGCTCAATTTTGTCGGATTTCAAAATTTAAACTTCAATAAGCAGCATGCATGTACAACAGCTGTCGTTATTTTGACTACCATTTACGAGTCACTCGTTTTTCTATAATTTCCATAACTGACGAGCCTATTATGAAAACAAAAGTCTTACTTTCTCAACTTGTAGCATTTCAATATCCATCATATTATAGGTCATAAATAACAACGAAATTATCTTTTGAAAAATGTTTAAATTTTGAAAATCCAAAAAACTTGAGCGGAGTTACGAGAAGTCAAAGTGATCCAGATTTCTATATATTTTGTCGAGTTTGCCCCAATTCAAAATGGCCGCCGAAAACCCTGAATTGGTCTATTGAACCGATCGTAAAACTGCTAGCTTTTTACCTCCTGCGCATGTGTGGGAACAGCTAGACCATCCAGTGGTATTCCAAAAATATGTTGATGGCTGCGACTCGTTGGAAGGAGTATAGTACGAGTAGTCGATACCTCCGTTATTTCCGTAAAGATAAACGAACTGAAACAAAGAAGAAGAAAATGTTACGAATCCCACTTCTACCGTACTTCATTAACTGCATCTATACACCTTGTTAAATCCTTTATTTAACCAGCCAACCAGCCGACCAGCCGACCAGCCGACCAGCGAGCCAGATTCCGGCTTTCTTTATATTAAACCATGTTTAGTAAATAAATACCTTGATCAACAAAGTCTCCGTTGTTGGTCCATCAATGTCAAGGGTGTCTTTATATTGATTAGCTTCGTGCTTGTAGACTATTTTGCTCCCGGCTGCTTTTATCGTTTTTGACCAGGTCGGTAGTGATATTAGATATGATCCTGCCGCATTCTGGATACCTTTTTGAAAACAACGTAGAGTCAAATATTATGTCATATTTGATAATAATCAAATATTATGTCAAAGGTATAACGACGAATTTTCACGAAGATTTCCTACAAGATTATCGAATCATCATCTTGTGTGTGTGTGGAAAGGGGGGGAGGGGTTGAAATCCACGAATCATAGACTTTTTCTTTTGAATTTCACCAACTACGGTCTTAAAAAAGGACGAATCACGAATCACGTACAACCCCCTTTATCCCCCGATTAAATAAACATGCATATAACAGCTGACTGCAAACCTCTATAGACAGATTTCAGGAAGATTACAATGCTTAACTGGGAAATATTCAGGCACAAATTGAAGCAAACGCCTCAAGTAGGTTTTAGGAACTGTACGTCACAAACGTGATGGGAGCAATCATTTTTATCAATTCAAATTTACTTTTTCTCTTTACTTACCTAAAAGATTATAAGTCGTTGCAACTCTTTTTTCGAAATGAGCGTTCCTCGTTCCAGGGGGCAATGTTGAAATAGTGGCTGCTTTGCCTACTCCTAAAAATTTAAATGTAAAAGATCATTAACATCATCATCATCATCATCATCATCAGCAGCAGCAGCAGCAGCAGCAGCAGCAGCAGCATCATCATCATCATCATCACCATCATCAACAACATTATCAACGTCGTCATCAACATCATCAGCAGCATCTTCAACGTCATCATAATCTTCGTCATCAACTTCATCAACATCATCATCATTATCATCAATATTATCAACGTCATCATCAACATTGTCAACGTCATCATCAACATTGTCAACGTTATCATCATCATCATCATCATCACCATCATCATCATCAACAACATTATCAACGTCGTCATTAACATTATCAACGTCGTCATCAACATTATCAGCATCATCTTCAACGTCATCATAATCTTCGTCATCAACTTCATCAACATCATCATCATTATCATCAATATTCTCAACGTCATTATCAACATTATCAACGTTATCATCATCATCAATATCATCAACGTCACCATCAATATTATCAACATCATCATCAATATTATCAACGTCATCATCAACATTGTGAACGTCATTATCAACATCATCATCATCGTCATCATCATCGTCATCATCATCATCATCATCATCAATTTCATCAGCATCATCATTATTATCATCAACATCAACATTCTCAACGTCATCATCAACATTGTCAACGTCATCATCAACATTATCAACGTCATCATCAACATTATCAACGTCATCATCAACATTGTCAACGTCCTTATCAACAAACAACATCACTATTACCGCCACCATCACTTTCATCATTACCATCAATCATCACCATCATCACGTTTATCAGCATCATTCATGATTAGTAATAATGTTATACTCGCCATAGCTTCTGTGGTTTGTCGTATATTCGCCAGTGGTGAGAGCACACGACGAACCATCTCCGTTGCATATCCCACAGCGGTCAAGCCTAGAAGATGAACCTAGGACATGATCACAGCCCACGGCCTAAAATAGGATCGTTGGATTGTTGAGACATCAGATTGCTAATCGAAAAGGTAATTGACTTACAAAAGAAAAAAAAAACTAATTTGTGCTTTAAAATAAATGTACTTTCTTGCCATTCTCATATATCAACTTTGCAATATAGGCAACTCTTGGATCGAACTCTGGGATGATCAATATCTTTTTTTAAACCTCCCAAAAACTCCTCTGTTCCTCATTGTACAGTTTCATTGCAGAAACCCAGATATTGCAGACACTTCGCTATTACTGAATCACGTCATGTTGATCGCCATCCCCGAAAGGAATTATGGGTCACTATTTTTGATTAGCATTTTTCGAGCATTTTTATACAATGTAGAATTTTCTTGTGGATTGAAATAAAATTCCACCATGAGTTCAACTAGTGTTTACGATTAATTTAAAGAAGGAAGAACTCGCATTCCATAAATTCTCTTGGCAGAATAATGGGAAATGCTAATCAAAATACGATGTTGAATCCCCAATTCTGATTGGTTGACTTTGAGTTTGTTCTGAAAGTCAACTCAGCTGGATTACGGAATGACGTCGTTTTAATTGTATAACTCTCGCTCCTCATAAGGTTGCTTTAATTTGCTCGTTCTTCCATTTTTATATTTGTAAACGTTTTCGCGAGACAAGGAGTGTATTTTTTTTTTCAAATCTCACCCTACAAGTTCCTTTGATGCAGACGTCAAGAATTTTTTCGTCAGGGCTACATCTTGTTCCATCAGCTACTATGCCATAGCTGTAGAGACGGGAATCTATTATGCATCTAAGATTACAGGACGCTGCATGAAAAACACAACATTAGTGCACTCAGAATCACAATCTCCTCCAAATCGTGGAATCTTCATGGGAAACGACAGAGTTTTTAATGAACATAAACAAGCTGTCTTTATGAAAAGGATCAATAAGAGGAGAAATTCCAAAAAATATAAGAATTTTAATTTTTCTTTCAGTTATGTCATCTAGCAAAAATTCTTAAAATCTTTATATTTTGAATTTCGAAATGTTTCAAGTCATAGCCCTTCAAGTAGATATACGCATAATTGCAAGGAAAAAGAGCAAGCTTAATACAATTGCACGAGTTTGTAGAGCCACGCCGATTTTCTTTAAACTAGCCGTTCAGAGATTGAGGAAGGGACTGGAAGCGAGTGTAGAACTATTAAATTAACAAAGAAACAAATCCCACCACATTTGAGATCACATAATTTTACCAAATTTTTAATAGATTGTTTGGGCAAATACTGACTGGTTAACAGGCTTTTTTAAACAAAACCCGAATCGTAGAAAAAAGAGGGACTGTGTTGTTTTGGGTGATGCTGTCCTCAAACCCCATACATTATCTCGTATTTTTGCGAATTTTAAAAGCTTGCCACACAGTAAGTTTCATCCAAATATGCTTAAACTTGGTAAAATATATTATATTAGTATGGTCTTTTTTTGTGATGAGAATCTATATTATATTAGAAAAAACCTACTATTGGTCTATCACCAATCGAGCCCTGTGATTGGCTGAGCTACTAGGGGTCTATTAGTGATAGACCTCTAGTAGCGAAAAGCGCCGGTTTTGAAAACCAAAAAATATATATTTAAAGGAAAATCCAAAACTTTTTGCATACTTTTATTGGACCGATTAGTAGGTTTTTACTAAAACAATTAGACCTCTCGCCTATATGGCCTACGAGTCAATAGCCCATGAGGCCTTCGGCCTCATGGGCTATTGACTCGTAGACCATTCGGACTCGAGGACTAATTGTTAAATAGTCTAACTAGTCCCCCGTATGTACCGAAACATTATCTCAGGGTGTCAGTTTACTCTGCAACCAACTAAAGCCCGTAAGTCTCAAGAACAGATGTTGGTGTATGTCTTTTGGATATCTCTGGCTGAGAGATTTGCTCTTCGCAAAATTAGAAATTATAAAGTTTCTCTTCAAAAGTCACGCTCGGCCAGATAAGCCACAGGTAGCCCGCGCCATCTTCTCTTACTCTCTCCGAGTTAATTTTTTGGAAAAGACTGTGCAGTAATATTTTGCTAGTATCCGAAGCATGCCGGGGTGTGCGTTGCTAATGCTCCAGCCTCTTGCCAATAAAAGCAACCAATATATATTTTACATGGACAACACCTAGACATTATATATACTTACCAGAAGGAAAGTAAGGAGATGTTACAGAGTTTTTGGCTGTGCATTGTTTGGCACGTAATGAGGGTGTGTTTGCAGGGCATGGCTGAAAAAAAAGAAAATAATAGTTTAAAATTCCAGTAAAAACTGAAATGATAGCCGAGGCACCAATTGCTCAAGTAGCAACCACCTCCTGGCAGTTTTCGTTTATCTACTCCTCCTCTCCGTCTGTTATGAAGAGGGTTGCTACGGAGCTGGCTACAGTAGACAAAAAACAGATTGAATTACCTCAGGATTACAGATTCTCCAGTGTCCTTTTTCATCTCCTTCACATGAATCGCCACCATTCTGAGGTCTGAGAAGAAACCAAATCGAATTTGTTAACTATTATTTCATACATATGAAGAATATCTTAATAAAAGGGGTCTTAAGGGTAAAATGGGCGTGGTCTTTTTTTGGTCGAAAAAATTGGCAAGCTGATAATTCAAACACGGCTCAAGAAATGGCTTGAATGCTAAATCGTGACATCAAATGGGTCTTAGTCGATAAGACCCATTTTGAGTAAATATTCTTCATATGTATATATATTCCAGGCATGGCCAAATACATTATACATTCTTTCATACAAAATAGACTAAGTTGTCTATTATAGTCTTTTAGGTTTTTCCTAATGGATTTTAAGAACCTAAGTATTTGATTTTTTGATCAAGAAGTTTGGTCTTGACAGTCATAAAAATATATATTTATTATCTATTATTATTATTATTATTATTATTATTATTAATTAAGTCCTTACGGTGGGTTGTTGCATGTTCTTGTACGGTGTTGCACACCCCCTCCACACGTTCGACTACAATCTTCGTATATATCAGACCAAGCACTCCAGGCACCATTGATGTATGGACTTCCATTATCAACACATTCCCCTTTGATGCACCACTGACAAACAAACAAATACACAACAACTTCAACAACTTTATTATATGGCATGGTCTGCCTGTAGCAAAAGACCAATTGAAAATGCCATTGCTTTTATCGCTGTTGAGGACGTCCGCAGGCAGATGTGTTTCCAATGTTTTTATTTCATCGTCATCATCATCACCATCATCATCATTATTACCATCACTATCTTCCTCATCATTATCATTATCATTATACTCATACTCATCACTGTCATTATCATCATCATCATCAACATCATCTTCATCATCATTATCATTATTATCATCATCATCATCATCATTATCATTATCATCATCATTATCATCATCATCATCATTATTATCATGATCATGATCATGATCATCATATTATCATCATCATCATCATCATCAAATCATTTATTTGAAGAGAGTAATACTAAACAGTGACAAGCATGCACTAATGAACACGTACCCCTGTATAGCTAGCTATGTACTTACGCTTCTAACGCCACATGTAGTTCCATCCAAAGGAGCAGCACTGTAGCTGTGGCAATAAGAATAATCTACTGTACAGAAGAGAGTTATGCAGCTACTCTGAAAAAAAAAAGAAACATTGAAGGGTCAATTAAAGTTATTATTTTTGAAATAGCTGTATAAAGAGGGATATTGACTTACAGACTTTTGAGGACATCGACGCCAAGAGGCACCGTACTGGTATTGACACTGAACGTCACCATCGTTCACTTCACCTGGTAGTTTGTCATTGTTTGCAGCGATTGCAGTTGGTAGCTCACTTGGTGGTTTGTCATCTAAGCAAAATGACATAGGGCCCCTATTTCAATAACAATACAAAAAAAAACATTTTATAATGTTTAAGGTGATAAGGAAAATAAAATCATGGAAAGAAAAGAAAAGAAAAGAAAAGAAACAAAAAATGAAGTGTAAGACGTGTATCGATTTTCGCTATAATTTCAAATATATTATCACAGAATATTAAAGCGCGCGTGTAAAGGCGCAGACACACGAAGCGATTTTTCATGCGACGTTGTATGCGATGTCACAAAAAAAAATATCGTACCGAGTGACCTCGCGTGCGACGTTCTGTTCACACGGTGAGGTTCGTCACGCGCAATGTCACAAAAGTAGAACTCGTTGATACTTTTTGCGACGTCGCCGGCGACGTCGCATGCAACGTCGCACGGATGGTAACACGGACGGCGATCCCTAATTTTTGCGACGTCGCATAAAACGTTGCATAAAAAACGCCTTGTATGTCTGCGCCTTAACAAAAGTATTGAACTCAGCTCTATTTTTCTTTTCATGTTCGCTTGCGTTATTTACCTAGCTCACTATCCACATCTCTGACAAACAAATATTTCATAAAGGAGATGTGAATACTGGGCATATTTACCTCAGATATTCTTGGACCTTGACTCTACTGCAGTTGGACCATTTAAACATCTGTGGACCTCCTCCCACGGTATGGCTCATTATGTTGCCTGGAGGACATACATTACCTCCATCATGACCCAATCCCATGCTGAAATGCAATTAGTTAAAAACACAATCCACTATTGTTCAAAGTAAGATTAATAACAAGTACTGGTGCATGGAATTATGGGACTGGATTCCAGGGCGCAAGATGGCGGGACTCTCTGATGTCGCCCACAAATTCATCCCCACTATTCTTGGTATTAGGAGATTGCCGTAGAATATAATCTTAATATTCTCTGTTTCAGAGCCATTTGAAGTGCAAATCATGCATGTAGCTCAACCAAACGAAGCAAAACGAACCAATAACTTTACTTACTTATGACCGATTTCATGACTTAATTTGTAGGCGGTTTGGAGTCCGACGTCAGCGGCTAAGGAAGGAGCCATTCGAACAACGCACATGCCACTCAACAATGCCATACCTACAAACACACAAAGAGACCAGATGATCGACAAAATGATAAGACATTATGATTGGGAATGAAATGATGGTGACGATACAAAATTTGATTTGACCTTTTGATTTGAGTTCTTACCTAACAAGTCGCCACCTCTGTTTTAACATGAAAAAAGAATAATACATAAAGTACGTAAGGAAATATATTTATATGTTTATAATAATAATGGCATGAATGATGCTAACATTCCATCCAACTAGCGAACCTGTCAACTTAAAAATAACCGGCTTTGAGTGACCAGCCATTTTTAAAATAAAAACTTTATTATACCAAGTTTTTTGGGGCCAGAAAAAAGACCTTTGCTACTTATAAATTCCAACACCATCCTGTCCATATATATTACATATCCTTTATTTATTATGGAAAGGTTTTGCGCGCACCCCGCTTGTTGTAGGACAGGAATAATACAGTGTGTTTTCGTATGACAGGAAATTTCATTCCTTTGAGGAGAAGGTTACTACTGTTTTGCCCTACAATATGGCAACCGTGTAAAACAACAAGGTATGCGCAATAATTGTCAGTGTATCTTGTAAACGACTTACCTGTGAACAAGTGATATCGCATCAAAGGGTGGAGCCGCAGCATTCTCTCTTGGGTATTGTTGATTTGACCAGCTTATCAAGCCTTGAATCTTGACAGCTGCGGTACCGTTGGGGAGCACGCCGAGCTGAAACACAATATGGAACCACGTTATTCCCCGTTCAAGTTTGGCAAACAAATAGAATATGTCATTTAAATCCTTCTTACCTCAGCATTGGTGGTAATATATATCTTGGTAATGACGATGGCCACTTTTTGTTTACCAAATGAGTCGTAATGAAAAATTGTATTCATCTTCAAACAAGCAAAGAATAAAGTGAAGTATGGTATTTTTGCTATTCTTTTTTCAGCCATTTGATCGAGAACTTTTCTTGGATAGCTTCATAGGTGTATATGATGCTGATTGTTAATAAATAACTTATCACGATTCAAAGGTGTTCAGCCATAATACTTCTGTACAAGAGGTTAGGAGCCTTGGATTGATAGGTCGAGCGAGTAACATGAGTATACCCGGGGAGTATAATGAATCGATGCTATAATTGCACTATGGCACTAATCCATACATATAAAGCAAGATGAAGATATAGAGAAAAAAACCATGGTTTTACAAATATAATTACGTGCTGTCCATCCGAGGGAAAAATTTAAAGCAAAATACTCAAGGACACTAAACGTTTTGTCAGCGAAAATACTTACTTGAAAAGCACTTATGTTTCTTTTCATTTGGAACAGAGAGAAAAGGAAAGGTTGGCAAAATATCTACCTTTGCAGCAGCAAACGAATTACCGAAACCTACAATCGTGTATGTACGTTGGAAACTTGCATGGCAGACCTACTTGCATGGGTTATAATATTAATGCTATTTACTTACAATGTTACCAAGTGTCAGTAGGTAGTCAGCAGTATATGCATCATTGTTTCCATGCAAAGCTTTGACGTTCTCATCCGCCACCATTGCCAGCTCCAGATATTTTTCCTTGAAGTTACTGGGTTCAGGGTCATTTTCATAGTTGACTCGTTTGGTCTGGACACGTTTCTGTAAGCCTTTTAGATCCTTAACAGCTGCGAAAAAAGTATACGATGATAACTTTTTGATGAAATAACAAAGTTTGGAAAAAAAATTGTTACACGTTGCTCCGTGACACGTGCTGCGCAACTTTACAGACCTCTTGCCTTGCTGGCTGCGAGCTAGCCAAGTTTGTCACACTTGCGTATATTACCTTCATCACTAGAAAATATGGGGTTGTCTCCTAATGCTCTCCCTGAGTCGAGTCTGTAGATGATATGCGGAGTGCTTCGCTTATTTCTCCGAACTTTCTTTGCTATACGACGAGGAAGAGGACGAAGGAAGAGAGGAGCATCATCTCGTAGTTTTATCATCCCTGACTGAAAACCCAATAAAATGCCGATCAATAAAATTGAAGTTTAAGGGTATTCTAAAAAATATATTATAGAATATGAAATGTTCTTACCAGTGCGCCATGGTTGGTGATAGCCACAGATGATTCAGGGTGATCCCTGACTTCTCCCAGATAGTAAGTACTGGGTTCTAGTCTTGTCTTTTTTACTTCCCCCCCAGCGTGTGTCTCTACTTGTAGTCCTGGTTTGATCAGATTCTTGTTCTCCCGCAGAACCAAGTCAAGTGTTTTACCAAACGAGTTCAGTGAATAGTGATGTGTGTCGTCCGCTTCTGCTTCGCGTCTTGTGCGATGCTTACTGCGCAGGTCATAGGTGACGAACTCTCCCTCGTGAGTGGACTGGTAAGGGTGAGTGACGTCATATTCTGGAACTAAAAAATCAAGACAAATCAACTATGGTCATCTTGAGCAATATCCCTAGACATTCAAACTCAGAACGAGTCACGGCAACGGCACATCATATCTATGGCCGACCTTTCACGGTACTGGATGAAATTTCAACCGTTTAAAAAGTTGTATGTTTAGGCGCTCGTTTAGATGGAACTTTGCTATTCGGACAATGATTCAAACGCCGAGCCGTGCATGTAAATTGAATATTAATGTACTGGTCAAATTTTTGAACTGTTAGAAATTTGTCCTGTTTCGTGTAAGGTCAGCGTATACTGTGAGTAGTTTTTCTTTTCACAGCCTCAAACATCATTTTTTCTTTTACCTTGATCATGGTTATCGACGCCGAAATACTTCTGGAGCTCCCTCTTTGTCATCAAATGATGAATCGTCTAAAATACGCAAAAAAAAATATGTGTATAAGGGAAATATTTTGATATCTTGCTGGTCATCTAACCAAAATGCGCATGCTCTAGCAAAAGGTATTTTCACAACGCACTGTAATAAATCAATTTTTTTTCCTGAATTCATTGCAACGTTATTCAGTTTTAACTCCGATAGATCGATAGTTCATGCACCAGTTAACTGTGCAGGGAAGTCTGATGTATCTTTTTTCGAGTTGACGTTAAGTGAACTTCTCACTGGAGAATAGGCGTAAGGAGAGGTAACCCTAGACTTTCGCAAAGTTCGCCGCCCACTGAGTATCTCTACTGCACGACTTCGTCGCTCTCTCGCTGCGCTCGCAAAGAGAGGTCGACTTGGGGCAAGTCTAAGGTAACCCCTACTAAAATTTATGTTTCCAAATTGATGTTTATTCCGGGCATTAAATAACAGTTAAATATACGTGTGATGGATTATTGTGAAGGTATGACCTTTCATGTCCAATACAATATCCAAATAAATTGTATTACGAGAAAAACGCAAAGACAATCTCTTTAGTCAGTTTTTGACCGTCTTTGCTTGAGTCGTGAGTAAACCTCAAAGATACTGTATCCAGGAAATGTCGGCTAATAACTTACCTTGGAATGGACGGTTTTGCAGAAAACACCTACAAACAAAACAAAATGTTATGGTTCACTCAAGGAGGTTGATTATAATACTAACAGGAGGTCCAAAACAAACATAAGAGTCACGCCAGTGATGAACTCACGAACGCAACCATAACACCGGAAATACGTCATATATGGAAGTGCTTGACCTAATAGGTTGGACGAAGCTAGAAAAACATTATGTTTAGCAAAGAACATGATTACGTCTTCGTAGTTCTACTGGAAGTAAAACTTCGAATTTCCAGGGTAAATCTTTTTTCCTATCAAAGAGTACTTATACATTGAGTCATTTGCATGGTGACTTTGCAAAGTTGCTGCCATAACTTGAGGCAAACAGTTGGAAAAACGTTCGAAAACTGCTATAAAAAAGTTGACATCAAAAATAGAATTTTCTTTCATAAGAAAATATTTTACTTTGACCATTAATCAAAATTAACTATACTATAAATGATTTTTGTTAGATCCGAACTTCTGATTTTTCTTTGCTTCGGATTGTCAGTTGAAAATACTGGAATTACTGCTGCTTCCGTTAACGAAAATTGCGAGGTCATCCTATGATGTCTTCTTTGCTGATCATCAGTAAAGATATGATATCCCGCGGTGAATCGCTATGCATGTGAACTCAGTAAGCAGAAAAATAACTTAAGAAAATGTTTAACTTTTTTCTAGAAGTATGTTCTTAGATTATATTCAGAATATATTGGAAAATGGAGTGAAGTTACTTACAAGAGAAAATGAGCCAAAACGCAGGTTGGGCCCTCATGCCTTGCTTGGTATATGTCAAGTATTACGTATGTTAAGTTAGTGAAGCACTTCTGTACAATGTGATCAATGTTATCAGTTGATATACTGAGTTTATTACACGATCTCGCTCTTTTATAAGCGCGTTTAGTTGTGATGACATCCACCACCCAGACAGTACAGGATATGAGAAAGATCCGGACTTGTAAAACACACGCACAACAAGATAAATGAAAAACCACTATAAATGACTTGATCAAACAGTCATATTCTGACTCATTTCAGAGAGGAAGGGGTGCGCATTAATCTCAAGCCCCGCTTTGTTATGACCAGAAAACGGAGGTACGTTTACAGTTTAGCCTATCTATGACGTCAGTGCTACTTGATGGTGACTCCTATGCTGTTGTAGTTACTTGAACTTCCGCAAATAGAATAGAAATCGATGTAGGATCAAGAGCTAGAGGATTACTTTAACTTCGCCGAATATTCTTTATTAAACGAACACTACCTCGGATAATGATCGAAATTTTCTTCCCATATTTACTGTAAAACCAGCCTCCATACATGGGACACCTCTATCAAACGGACACTATGCAAGGTCCCGAAGATGTCCGATAAATCAAAGCATCACTAGTTGTACATGATTAATGTTAACAAAGAACAGGCTAAAAAATCCACAAAAGACAGACAAGTCTTCAATGGACTTCAAAAAGACAGAACTTTAGTTCATCATAGTCCCCACTGTTCAACTGATAGTTGATAAATAGTGGAATGATACTGATACTGACTGATATATTCAATAATCGACAAATTTAATAAAGGAATTTCTTTTTTGAAAATGCAAATCGATCTGGAAAGAGTTTTGCAATAGCTATACAGTGAGGTAATAACGTTCAGTTTGTTTCAGTGACAAGCTATATAGTGTGGGCATTGTGGTTTATTATGTTTTTAAGCCAGCTCTTCTGCGATGACTAATTGTTTCGATATTCTAGAAGGTGGTTAGAAGTCAGTAATGAGTGACTGAATATTTCAAAGCAGTGGATTAATACAGGATTAAACAACTTCACTGGAGACCAAGTAGTTAATCTATCCCCATGCATGAATAACGACTTTACTGCACAGGACATCTTGACACTAAGCATAATGGGATGTATAGGTGTCTACATGCTTTGAATCACGCAACTGAGATCGCTTGCACCAACTTGGTAAACAGTAGAAATTGTATGATTCATGACTAGAGTTTTCATTCAAAAATACCATCTTTCTCTTTAAAAAATCGAATATTTTTTTCCTCAATGAATTGTTTGCGTCCGTATATTTGCAATTTGAAGTTGTAAGGTAGTGCGCCGAGAATATCTCATCGAGCCACCTTAAGTTAATATTAAGAAACTTGGTTCCAGCTCCTCGCTCGATATTGAAAAGGCTAATTGGTTAGTTAGCTGATAAAAAACGTACTAAGCAACTTTTTCTGCAACCAGTTTTTGATCTTTAGCTTTTATTTATTCATTACAGATATTATTTTCGAAATGTGGCGATTCTTTTTCAAACAGCAAGGTGGAATTAGAAAATTATCGTTGAACATTTGCCTTCTGCACGCAAAGTCAAATAGAAAAAAGAATTATGAAACAAAGGTGACGGGATGTAACGATAACAACCAATTAAGTCACTTTTAATAAACCTCTCTGAAGCTCATCATTTGTTACTTTTTTCCCAAGGAAAATACACTTGTAACACGAACTGATTTTAACCTTACAATTGGTACTTGATGGATATTTTTTCATAAGTTATCTTTTTTCGAGGCTTTTTGGTGTAAAAGTTACAAACGAATTAGTTGTTGCCACAGTTTTAATGAGTTTCACAATCATCAAATCCCTCACTTACTAATTGACCGAAGGAAGCCGCCATCATGAAAACCCACACAACCCACACGAAAACACTGACCCTGACTCTTTCGAAGGTGAAAAAGAAAGGTTGTGAAGGTCTTGACAATAAAATTGGAAAAATAATCTGGGTTTACACTCGCTTGCTTTGAATGTGAAATTATTAAATTCAAGACCTTGGAACATTTTATTTATTTGTGACTGAGGGGGGAAATTTTCGAAGAGTAAGATTTCTCTTTTCCTTTCAATTTCGACTGTATTGTAAGCCAGCGCAATGAAAAGCTGGGAAAGATGAATTACACTGAATTAACTCGTCGTTGATTGAAATGGAAACAGGGCATTGTAATTTACTGAGATAAGTTCTGGGCAACTTTGAGAATCCCTTTCTTTTCTCAGAAGCAAAAAGAAATATTTTTAGGAGGTAAAAAACAGGGAAAAAAATGGAATTTCTTTCTTTTAAATTAAACTGAAACCTTTCAGTACATCGTAATTACAGAGATAGTACGTAACAATTATGATCACTTAAGTTTATTTGTCCCAGAAATCCTGTTAAAGATACTTTTTTTGTATTGTCGGATATCGCAAGAAAATCTCCGTAAAGACTAAGACAAATACAGATACCTAAGTTTACCTTAACCACAGCTAGACTGACTATTACAACAATGATAATTAAAAGAACAACAACATGAACAGCAAAAATAATAATAATGATAATAATAATAAAATTTAAAAAAAAGAAGAAGAATTAGAAAAAGAAAAAGAAAAATCAAGAAAAAACCCACAAAAAAGCAGCAAAAACAACAAAAAACTATATGGAAAATAAATCCATTATTATAGAAACTTATTTTACTCAACCTCTACACAAACAATGTTGTTTGGTATGTCTATATACGAGTATACAGATAATTATCGCAAAAATAAAGGAACGAAACTGATCTTGTGGTTGGATTTAATTACAAATATAATTTGTAACTAATTAGAGAAGCATCACCATGGAAACGCCTATGTAACATGTAACACAATTCAATATTACGACTATCTAAGGTATGAATAAGATTTTTTTTTTGTATTTATTCTGAGTTTTTTTTTCACTGTTGGATGGCAATAAGTCTATTCTTAGTTTCCATAATTGTTTGTCAATTTTACTTTTGTCAGGTGATATTGTTTGGATAGAGTGTTTAGATTTTTAGATGTTTTAAAACACCAAGCTTAAAAATTAAAATAAAAAATAAAATATGTTGAAATGGATAAACAAATAAACAAACAAAGTAGAGAAAATACCTGATTGTACGAGCAGTGTCAGTGAGACAGTGATCCATGCTAGGTAGATACCCATTCTGAAACTGGACAATGGATAAAGATTATGTTAATATAAGCGAACACTTGTAAACGTGATTTTAAATGAAAATAATTTTACCTATGTCAGCACCAACCGATATAGAGGCAGCTTACTTCACTCTCTTCTACCTACGATCAGTCCTGCTAACAAACCACCCATCTCTTCATTCATCAGATGCAATTTCACACGCACAGATACATACACACATAAATAATTTATTTTTCCAATTTGAAAACATTAATTGATTATTAAGCCCTTAGTTACTAACTAATCCAGCTTGGAAAACGAAGGCTGGCGATTCGGAAACAACAGGGATAACGAAGGCTATACTCATGCAAGTCTACTAAAGGCAACAGATAAAACAGTAGGCTATCGCAGGGACGCCAGTACGGCTGGCCGAAGTTTCAACCTGATGAAGGGCCCTAACTACCCTCTATATTTTTTAGTATTTTATGGCAAGAAGTGTTTTGCGGTGAAGGAAGAGGTGCTTCCTTGCGCGATTAGTTGAAATTTAGCTATATTAGTAAGCTAATTAGACGAAAGTAACACCAATTGCTTTCGGTCGACACAGGATTGAAAATAAAACTTTATGTTCCTAACATTCCCAAGAAGATCAAAAGGAACAAAAACAAGGCAGCCACATTGAAGGAGAAGGCAAGCCATGACTTCCATGCAGTTTGTTTCAATTATTAATCTACTGGCACAGTACGTAATCAGTGGCGGATCCAGAAGGATTTTAAGGGGGTGACTGGTGCCTAGCAAGGCATTACATAGTGTATTTTTTGCTCTTATCTTATCCTTTATTCTTATTATATTCAACTACACGGGGGGTGACTTGTCACCCAATTCACCCCCCTGGATCCGCCCTTGGTAATAAAGGTTGTAGCGAAGTCCAAAACAGGGATGTTTCCCGCGGAATGGCTGGATTAGTGCATACAGTGACGGTGTTGCTTGGTACCACAAGCAAGCGTATCAGAACTATGTTAGAATAGGTGTTGAATATTACTGAATAATAATTACTCCCAGAGTGATCTAATTAGATCTATAGTATCCTACATCAACAAACCTATGTGTTTTTCCTCTAGGATGGGAAGTTTCTGAAGCTGATTTCTGAACTAAACTCAACTGAGGTCTAGACGTAACTTGACTCAAGAAGCCTTCACCGCTTGCACGGGATTTTTTTTCCAATTGTTTTCACAACAGCGTATTAGTCTATCCATCAATACAAAGTACTTCACACTTCCATTCAAAGTGTATATAACAGTCGCAGGAAGTTCTAGATATATTACTACAAGATACAAGCTGTAAATCTATAGGGTCAAGGTCGAATGTAACAAACCACGTGACTATTGTATGAGTATGAGATCTGTAAGAGTCTTTATCTTATAAAAGTAGCATTGAGAAAGTCTAACAAAAATTCTTTATGATCGTTACAGAAAGCGCCTGTTGCCATTCTGCTGTTACGTTATGCAAACTTTTATTAGAAAATTCAACAAACAAACGTACAAAGTCGACAAAAGAGCGACCGACCGACCAAAACCAAACCAAACCAAACCAAACCAAACTGAAGGAACGAATACGATGAAAGGAAGAATATAAAAAGCACATTACTGTAGATAGGGTGCTAGTGTTGACTTGCTATTTGTTTCTTCCTTGCTTCCGCCAGAAATATACCATAACTTACTGTTTTCGCGCTGATCGAGACAACAGCCGCTACCGCGCGATGGAAGTCGGGCAATACACTGCCTTCAATCAAAGTATGTAAAGGTAGCGAACAATTTGTTTGAATGATGGCAGGGTATTGTCATTTCCTTGTCGGGACTGTTGTTTCGATGCGGCAGCGCGTTGCAATGAAAACATTGGTAAATAAATGACAGATTTTCCATTATAAATTGTTAAAGGAATACCCTTACCACTGTCTTTTCAGTAAAAACTCTACAAGGCCTGTTGTTGATCCAAATCTTGCTTCTAGATGAAGGGATTAGGCGAGCCGAGTTAGGCAAGATAAAGTGAAATTAGGCGATCGAGATCATATACTTCTTTTGGGGAAAAGTAGAACGCGAGATGCATACGGCACATCAAAACTTCCTATTCGGCTAGTTCTTGGCATAAGTTCTCGAGGAAGTTCGTTATTCAATATTTAACGCGATTTTTTTGCACCTGTGTGTTAACATCAACCCAATAACGGATACTAGAAATTTGACTCTCAACTTTATTTGACTCCATCAAGTGAGTTGGCTGAACTTGAGAGGGCAATAACTGAAAGAGGCAGGCCAATCAAGGAATTAGTTCTCAATTTCTTGACGTAAAAAAACTCGTGTTGTAATAGGAAACCGGTCTGACTTATTTTAGCTTCCATTAGAGGCAGGACAAACATTTTTGTTAATCTATTACCAAGAAATAAGAAAAGAAAGGAAATATAAGAACATAAATATACAAATAACAGTAATAAAATGAAAGACAAGAAAAGAAAGAAAGAAAGAAAACGAGAAAGAAAGAAAGAAAGAAAGAAAGAAAGAAAGAAAGAAAGAAAGAAAGAAAGAAAGAAAGACAGAAAGACAGAAAGGAAAACAAAAGGCTTTCGCATATAAAGTACAATTTCGTCGCAAGCAAAAGGAAAGCATCTCCGACAAACGTTAACGTTTGAGTTAAATACTAAATGTTAATTTACCTTAAACATTTCCCTTTACAACTAAGCAAAAAAATTTCAGTTCCGTAGTAGTCTTTGTACTGTCAGCCATATAGTTTACGCGCTGCTAGTAAGAGTTCTTGATATACGTTCTTGTCGGATTATAAAGGCAAAGGGCTCAGTCACCCAGAAACGTGAAGGATGGAAAATAGACAGTCAATAAAGAAGAATAATTTGAAGCAGAAGTCAACCTGAGGCATATTAATACTAGACAAACATAAAAACTTTTATTTGCTTTTCAGTTGTTACTGATGAAAACCTTTAAAACTGCCAATGAAATCACTGTACGACATGTTTGCAGTGCAAACATTTTAGTTTCAGTCAGAAAAGGTGAAACAAGGACCTGAAACCCTGAAACAACCTTTTGGCTGAACAAATTCAGGCCACAGCTAACTCACAGATAGAATTGGAAATTAGCTGGTTAGATTTTAGGAGTAAGAACAGACCAAAAAGCCTGTTAACTGTGCGAAACAGGATGGATAGCGTGGGTAATAGTTGAATGTCTTATGAAATACTGGCAAGTAGTTAGTCACAAGTGATGTACATACTGACAGGAGATGAGATTCATAATCGATGTGTAAATAAAGTCGATCACCTGGGATCAAATCATTAAGGGGACATGAATGCATTAGGACTGAAGATAGTACTTGAAAATTTGAAAGCAAAAATCGCTTTTTTTCCGGTTTAAGTTGCCAGATCATTTTATTCAATTGTGAGTTAAAGCTAGAGGAACAGTATCTTTTTTTGATAATTTAATGATATTTGTCGACTTCTCAGCTTTCATCTTCTTTAATTTAGTTTGAGATTGTTAGAACTATGACCAGCCATGATCATGAACACTGAGTGGAATGGATAAGCGAATTTCAAATGTTTCAATTGTCTAACTATTGTTAAAAAAAAAAACCCTGCATATTTTTGTTCGTTTTGATTTTTGCCGGTCTAGAAGATATATATCTATTTAATTAAGTAACTCATATTATCTTTTCTACATCTAACGGTTTTTATCTTCGCTAAAGTGTTTCAGCACTCCAGGCCGGACGGACAAATGAGGTAGGTTCACAGGGACCGCGGAGGGGGAGGGGCTGGTAAGGCTATAACTTTACCCCTTTTTCCCTTTTCCAATACTAGTCTCTTATATACCGTAAATCCTCTATTAAGCCCCCCGGGGGGCTTATTTATTTCAGGCACGTTGGGGGGGGGGGGGCTTATTGGAGAGGGGGGGGGGGCTTAATAGAGAGGGGGGCTTATTGATTTTTAGCCGAAACGCTCTAAGTTCTACGCTATCAGAATATAATATGATATGATAACTTTATTCCAAATCGGTAAACTCAGGATTAAATGGAAGTATTACTATGGACTTTCTTGCATAATCTATAGGGGCATGGTATATGCATTGTTCTTTTCAACATTTGATTCACTTGTGTTAGTCTCAAGTATGATTTACCTTGATTGTGAATTTAGTTGTGAAAGGGGAGGGGAGGGGGGCTTAAAAGAGAGGGGGCTTAATAAATTTCATCCTTTAAAAAGGGGGGGCTTATTAGAGAGGGGGGCTTAGTTGAGAGGGGGGGGGGGGCTTAATAGAGGATCTACGGTATATATTTTCCGATCTTAGCCCAACAAATTTTTAGGGTTCTCCGCGGTCCCTGGTTCATATACTTATAATGTAGATAAGTTGTCGCTAAATTGTTGTTGTTGTTGGTTGTCGATTGAGTTGTTATTGTTGTTGTTGTTGTTGTTCTGTTGTTGCTGTTGTTGTTGTTGCTGCTGCTGTTCGATCTTGTTTAGTTGTTGTTGTCAGTGCTAGCGTATTTGCCTGGCAGCACCTGCGTGGCCCTTTTGTTACGGTGGACCCTCGTTCCTTTATGAGAAGCCTTAACTCATACCCAATTTACGCTTTAATTACTAGGTAAGCTAAGAACATTTTTCGCGCTGTTTTCAAACTAGCTCTATTTAGTCTTCGTTGTGGGTAATGACTGAACTATACGCCTGCAATCGCATCTATGATGGTTGCCAGGGACTGATTTGGATATGATATGCATTGTATTGACTTTAAGGCTTGCTAAAATGACTGTTTTATTTCAAAACAACGCAGTGTTTCACTGCTTTATTTGACTATTAAGACTTTTAATGATTTGTTTTTATTGGCAATGAAAACACAATGAAAGGAAAAGAAAAAAAGGAGGAAAGAACGAAAGAAAGGAAGAAAGAAAGAAAGAAAGAAAGAAAGAAAGAAAGAAAGAAAGAAAGAAAGAAAGAAAGAAAGAAAGAAAGAAAGGAAGGAAGGAAGGAAGGAAGGAAGGAAGAAAGAAAATGACAGAAAAACGGTACCATCTATTGCCAATTTTATAGCGAAATAGGATAGGGAATATCAGTCAAGATTATTTCCTCTCAATGCGTGAAAGAATAAGTTTTACTGTTCTATAACTCTAATCCACCTGCTCAACGAAATCCCAAGCTGCTAGAGATTCCTAATACGTTTCATTGATAACAAAACTTCCAAATAAAACAGCAAAATATGCCCTAAATCTAATATATATGAAAGTTCATGTACGTACTGACCTGATTCCAGAATAAGGTGGCTTGTCTCAGTACCGTATCGATACCGCTCAGTGGTGATTGTTAAAATGGGTTTGAAATGACCAGTGATTTCTATATATGTTTGCAGTCGAGCAAGCCCTCCAGCAATCAGCTCTGATAAGGTACAAATAAATAGTTTTTGCAGTGATAAGTGAAATAACCTAAAAATAATATATCCCAGGTTATAACATGCCGTGATGCTGCAGGGTAAAATATAACAATTATTTTGGTGTGAAAAGATTTGATAAGATAGGCTTGAATATGACGTAAGTCACATGAACATGGACTTTAAATAAGTATTGATACCCTAGCTCATTGACTGGAAAAATAACTCCTGCGTATATGATTTCTCGAGAGACAAATGACTCGAAATATATAATATGATATTTTAGTAGACTTAATGACTAGGAATGCGCTGCTATGGAAACCAAAGTTTCAGTTTTAGAAAGATAGAATAGAAACAGAAGGATAATAAAAAGTTAAAAGATTAAAATACTGATTGTAGAACTAATAGGAAGGTTTTGAAAATAGATCTGCAATTAAAATCTAATCTCTTAAGTTGGACAGTCATAACTCAGTTATGGTCCAGCCTTTCAGTTTCCTACTTTTGTTAGAGGTCTTTTAAATGTGATATCTCTAAATCTGTAGGCGTGCTTTTCTGTATAGATTGCAGATCTGATCAGTGTGAGATTGATACTTAGCTAATCTAAGCACGTTCTCTACTATGTAGGAGGGAATAGGAGACTATTGTGTTCAAATAATAGTAAAAAAAAAATGATTGAGAGGAAGAAAGTTGAGATTTTCTTTTGAAGTCTGTGATTGTCAACCTTTTTTTAAAGTCGAGGAATCTAATACAAAAGTATCAAACACAATTAAAATTGGTGAACTTAATTTGACGAGATTATACTACACCAAGTGTTTAAAAGAGACAAAAGGCCGTGAAAAATAAGTTAAGAGAAGAAAAAGAAAAAGAAGAAGAAGAAGAGGAGGGGAAAAGAAAGAAAGAAAGAAGAATAGAAAGAAAGAAAGAAAGACTTGTGGTTACGCGTCGTGGCCTTTCCTACGTTTCTCTCTTGCAATTGTTCTGTCAACATCCCGCGTTAGATCAGATTATCTCCGGGAAAACTGTCTTTTTTTACTCACTCCATGCCACAGTTGTTAAACATGTAACTTTTTCAGTTGCAAACATAATTAGAAATGAGCGCAGCAGGGGTCATGTTCGTATTTTATCCAGAAACAAAAAACTAACAGCTAGAAAATATCAACAACTTTTGCAATAAATACTAGAAGAAGAAACAATCAATTGAAAACAAGGAATACAAGGACAGCTGAAAAATATCAACAGTTTTCCATAGCAAACTCGAGAAAGGTTAATACTTAAATTGAAATCAAGAAAAACATTAAGAGGGCAAATAAGTAAGAAGCTACATTTCCCCCCCACAATTTTCGTTATGATGACAACTAGGGAAAAATATAAAGTTAATAAATAAATTAAATTGAAAAAAGGGAGAATTTGAAACAAGTTAAAAAAAGCAAACTAGTGAAAAAACTATTGTAATAAATATATAATGAACAATGAAATAAACCAATATGTTTGCATGAAATAAAACAGCCATGGCCGGCCGGCATTAGCCTGGTTTGTTTCCACACATCATCTATTACAACTATGTTTCCATAGATCCCTGCCGAGTCTGAATGGATTTGATTTCATTCTCATCCAGTGACGTGTTGCCTCGAGTCCAGGATCATTGAGACGGGTCTCTTCATACACCGTTTTGTATTGTATTTGAAGGTGGGTTATAGTATTAACATAGCGAGTATACTAGATATATCCAGGATTGATGGATGGATGGATGAATGGATGGATGGATGGATAAAGGGCATGAAGAAAAGAAAAGAAAAGAAAAAAAACCCTAATATTTTCAAAACTTAGCGATCAAAATATCGATCACTATATGAGCTAGCGAACGAAAGAACGAATAACGAAGCATTGCATGGATCATCAAATGAATGAATGAATTTGTAAAAGATTGAACGAAGAATGAAAATATCGCTCTACTAAATGAGCGAGATTGGAATAAATAAACTGGAAAAAAAATGATGAGTGAAGAGCAACTGAGCACAAAAAGTAAAAGGAATCAAATTTGCAATGAGAAAAACGAAAGCTGTGAAGGACTGAAAGAATAAAACTGATGGAAAAATTAAAAAATGAGTAAAAGAACGAGAGAGAAAAAACACACATTAACATGATATTCGAAACGGGGAAAAACTCACAAATTGATGATTATTAAGCTGCAGACTGAAGACAGAAAGAGCCCAGCATCTCATTCTAGATAGAATCACCAAGTAAGCCAAGTCCAGTGAGCGTCGTTTATTTTCTTAGTGTCATGCTGTTATTCTAGCAGAGATTCTATCGAACCAGGCCCGGCAATCGGAAGCAACAACATTAATGCTGCAAAAAGTGAGCCTTGGATTCGCGTTCAGAATATAATTCTTTATCCTCTCATTTTTATTCTCTCGTTTTTATTTTATTTTAGTTTTTGAAAAACAAAAAACAAAAAACTATAGTTTCTAAAATCGCGGCTTAAATTTCTTTCATGAGATTTCTTTGTAATTTTGTTTTCTGCTCCCAACTTTACACTTCCATTCTAAAAACTTTTACCCAATATTTGTCGTTTAAAGACAAGCTGGGATGAAAAGATATTTTAGGTGCCCTTAAGGGGTTTTTACACCTAGAGAATTTCCGTCAAATCTAGGTCCTTTTTTTATGAGTGTTATCGCTAAACACCTATTTAGAAGGTCCGAGGTCCATCCCTTTCAGGAAGTCAGAGGAAGTATATTCATCTTCAACAGGATACACTTAGGCATGTTTTATTTCTTAAGTGATCATGATAAAAGGTTGGAGATTTCGCAACTTTAATTTGTGTCGAAGTGAGTTAAATAATGTTTGAACGGATTTTCTTCAAGTTTTCCGCCATATTTTAAGTAATTTTAGTCTTCATTAAAATATATTAATTTATATTTGCAAACAGTTTCCAATACTCTCGGTAATTCATCCTTTTCCAGTAAAAAGCAATCCTTGTAATGTCTAGAAATTGGCTGGTTTTCAAACATCACCTTTTCGTTTGAAAAGCTATGCTAGTTTGTTTGTAAATACCATATACAGATTCAACTAAAGACACTAAATATTTCCAAAAATCATGGTCTTTCAATGTATTTCTTTTCAAAACTGAACAGTTAAGGATTTTGGGGTTTTGAAATTTCGATCAGTGAAAGAGAAGCTATCAGTGCAATATCGTGGCAACAGTAGCTCAGTGAAAGGAGTTACCTCACCGAATGACACGTCGATTGACCATATAGTTAGTAAAGTAAAAAAAAAATTTTTTCCAGAAAAGGGAAATGTTAGTTTTTGATCGACTGAGAAGAACAAAAAAGAGGAGGAGAAAGATGTTATATAATGAAGAGGGTGAACACCATCTACAAGACCAACCGACAACATCAATGATAACCGAGGAAAAAAGCATAGTAAAAACAAAACTGCAGATATCGTTTTCGCATGATTGATTGAAACTGCAAAGCTTTGATGAATTGGACAGTGTTAGATCAAGGCGATACTCATATCGGTGACTGCGACATTTTTGAATGTGCAAGAAAACGTGCCATCAAATATTGATCAAGAAAATCACTCATGTCATCCCACAAGATATGCACTACTCTATTCTTAGCCTCCTACGCAGACGCTCTTAGGGTCGTCACGCAACGCTTCTCTCAACATTGCGTGACGATCCTAAGAACGTCTGCGAAGGAGGCTACTCCATCCTTGATTGACACGCGTGAAAAACGTCTGCGCATGCTCTAAGTCCACATGCAAATTAGTCAAAAGCGTCTTCGTGCTATTGTAGAAATATGCAAATTTGATTTTCACACTTGCCTGAAGAATAGTCTTTACAAAATGCCAAAACTTGAAGTCAGTTCTTGAAACTTAAGGCTAATTCTTTCATATTGTCTTTATTAATACAGTATCTTGGTCCCACAAAAGTATACCCACGAAATTGTTTGTATACTCGGAGAAAACAAGCATTTATTTTCTCACTAAAACTCTTGTGAATATTGTTGGAAAGCGTGCTGAAAGGCACGCATGCGCAAACGTTTTTCTCTAGTGTTTCCTTGATTAGAATATAGTCATACTTACTCGACCAATCAGCAATCAGTATTTCAATGCTCTAGAAATAGGGTGTTAAGTGGTGAAGGCCTTGAAGCACAGTCTTATTAGTATTTGCTATTAACTTAGAAAATACTAATCTGTATTTTCCCAGTGCTTCAAATCCTCATCAATAAATCAGGAGGTAATTAGCCAACCAACTGCCCCGATTTTGATCCCGTGACAATACTTGAAACCACGTAAAGTACTCCCAAACCAACTGGAAATCTGTTCAATTGTATTTCTAGACCAATTGCAACACTGCATGTGGACTAAGATTTTCTACATTTGCTCTTACATCTAGTCAAATTATAATTTGAAATAAATAAATAGCCACATTTTGTCAGACATGTCTTCAACAAAACTCGAAAAGCATGGTGTTTTTTTTTTTCTTCAAAATTTGTACTTACAATTTTGTCTTGAAATTATATTGAAACTTGTCGACAGAACCCTTAGCCGCTAGCTTGTGTCTCTTTGTGTTGCAATGCAACTGATTATGTAAATTCTCGATTCAATTTTTTTAAGTCTCGGGGGACAGATCATTTCTGCATTGGTATGGCCCGACTCACCCTTAATCACAACAATGAAATACAATCATCTTTTGTTCAAAATTATTAACAACGAGTGGGGCCAACATCAATGCACAACACTTAGGTATGCTGAAATTATGATCTGACTTCAACTATTGTTCAACAACAATGAAATACCAGTGTCTTTTGTTCAAATTCTAAAGATATTCAAATCCCGTACAATCTTTGTTGCACCTATTGTTTTTAGAGTGCACGAAGTCGAAAATAGTTTTATAGCAAAAAAATATAATTCTAATAATCATAGCATAACAGGCGTGAAAAACAGAATACACGATGTCACTAACTGTATATATTATCGTGAATCAAGCTACATGCAAAATTTCATTAGTTTAAATTCGTAACTCGTGATCTTCAGGAGCTCTTACCTTGGGAAATGTTCCGGCCTGGGCTTGTAACTCAGCAGATTTCGCGGACAGGCGCAGTCTTCAGGGATAATAGATCGACTTGGCTCATCAAAGTCCGCCGGACGTGTGCAGGAACAAACTTTCAGGTCAGACCTCGATAAGCATAAATAACCAGCTGAGCGAACAACTAATCACGCAAAGCATTGTTGATCAGAGCAGGCTGCTCTTCGCTCTTTGTTTTGAAATTCATTCCTTAAGTAGTTTTTAGATAAATCAGATGAAATAACACACTAAAAGAGTTTTGGACTTCTCCGAGATTTAAAATGTTTTGATTCAATTTCAAAAGACATCTAACTAAAAATTACAACGAACTGTGATTGGCTAGAAAATCTTAATGTATATGTTAAACTAAAACTACCGATCAGCTGGAAGGACATTTCCATCATTATATCATATTTCCTTCGGGGGATGGGTGGGTGACGATCAATTGGGTAGGGGGGTTGCAATTGAGTGGAATGACAATATGTCCCAGGACATTCAAGATAACAGGACTCTACTGTATACGAGGAACATAGTATTCTCTTATGAAATATTTTCTTGCTGAACTTTTTTGGTATTTTCTTCTGAAGGTCAATGGGAGAAGAGTCCAGAGTGAAGCCATATTTACCCAAGGACAAGCAATACATATTAATATTTATTTATAATCTTACACTGTACAAACTGACTTTAGTATATTGTTCATAGTAGACCGGTTCTCATAAACCCGTGAAATACACTTTAGCATATTACACTCTACTTCACTCTGATTCTTTGATGGATGGATGGATGGATGGATGGATGGAGGGAGGGAGGGAGGGAGGGAGGGAGGGAGGGATGGAGGGATGGAGGAATGAAGGAATGAAGGAATGGAGGAATGGAGGAATGGAGGAATGGAGGGATGGAGGGATGGAGGAATGGAGGGACGGAGGGATGGAGAGATGGAGGAATGGAGGGATGGAGGAATGGAGGAATGGAGGGATGGAGGAATGGAGGGACGGAGGGATGGAGAGATGGAGGAATGGAGGGATGGAGGAATGGAGGGACGGAGGGATGGAGGGATGGAGGGATGGAGGAATGGAGGAATGGAGGAATGGAGGAATGGGGGAATGGAGGGAGGGAGGGAGGGATATAGGGATGGAGGGATGGAGCTAGCGAATGAAAGACCGAATAACGAAGCATTGGATCATCAAATGAATGAATGAATTTGTAAAAAACATGAACGAAGTTCTGTATGAATTTAGAAAGAGATGACAGCCTTTTCGATATTTTTTTGTGTAAACTCTCCCTTAGTGCCTTCTCGGTCACTACATTTCGAGGACAAAATTCGTACTTTAGTGAGCTGTAGCGCAAAAACGAGCACAGTGACCTATCTTTTTTATTTCAGTAAATCAATAAAAAATAGGTTTACCATCATATATCTTAATTTAAACAAAATTCTATGTCCAGTTTTCGAGATATTCTCAAAAACGCATACTGCGAAAAACTGTTTCCAGATCGATATTAGGGTTCACATCGAAGTTAAAAAGTCCTTAATTTTTGTAACAACTGCATTTTCTGGAAAAATTTCGGCATCCAACTGTTGCTTTGTTTCATAAAAGAAAGAATAACGTTAATATTTTAATGTTAGCAATGACTTCCTTTTGTTCAATTCTCATGATTCAAACCGTATATTTGAATATTTCGAGTTTCGAAGCTGGTAAAATATCCTGGTAAATAATGTATAGCAAGTGGGCTTTATTTTAGCGGAGGGGAGTTGAAAGGGGAAAAGATAGGTCTCATGATAGATAGATTTATGATATGCAATTTTTTCTGCCATTTTATTGTCACCATTTTGGGTTCAGGTAGGCGTTTTGTTTGTCAGAAATACCGCGAAGGAAAAAAACTCCCCGAACTCCCAACTTTGGAAAAGGAAAAGAATAGAAGAAAAAAGAAAAGAAAAGAAAAGACAAAAAGTATGCTATCAATAGACCTCTACCTTTCTGGTAATGTTTTCCAAATTCAGGCCAAGTGTTATTCAATAGAGTATTTGATTTCTTATGGGTTGCACATGAAAAGACAATCAAATGAATATGGATACAACTCACAAACAAAGTTATTCTCAAGAGAATGGCGCGTAGTCTGTATGGAACATTATCAGCCTAAGGTAAGAGACGAATATTGAAGCCCTAGATAGAACCCCTATTATCCATTCTATACATTCAGGGAAATGTAACCACTTTGTTGACATGCAGCCATAATATATGCAGGCAAATTTATTGATAGTTTAGTCTTATTTAAAATTATTTTTACACAATATTTCTTTAAAAGAATATTTCTATTTTTAAATAACTTTATGAAATTAAATGAACGTAGCTGTCCGTTGGCATGGTTTTAACAATTCAACACTTCAATTGAACTGCTCCATTGAGCTAATCTACATAGTTTCCATCTTCCGATATTTTAGTTTTTTGGGGCGATCCTGAAGAGTCAGTTATAACTGTGCCATCATGCTTTGGTTCTTTCCATCATGTGGCTACACTTTGGTCTTGAATACAAAGGAAAATAAAAACGTAAGGAAAAGTAAGTTTGTTACGTCTCTCCTTTTATTCGAATGTTTTTTTTTTCTCCGAGTTCTCTGGTTTTGCTCTCTCCACAAATCTCAGCAAGCTAAATCCCAATTCGATCTGTGAGCAGGTCGTTTCAGGGTTCGATCTGTGAGTTAGCCATGCCCTGACTTAGATCAGCCCAGAGGTTGTTTCAGGGTTCAATCTGTGAGTTAGCCATGCCCTGACTTTCATCAGCCCAGAGGTTGTTTCAGGTTCAATCTGTGAGTTAGCCATGCCCTGACTTTGATCAGCCCAGAGATTGTTTCAGGGTTCGATCTGTGAGTTAGCCATCCCCTGACTTTGATCAACCAAAAGGTTGTTTCAGAGTGAGTTAGCCAGGTTGTATCAGCGTTTGATCTGTGTGTTAGCTATATGTCCTGACTAGTGACCAGCCCAGAGGCTATTTCAGGGTATCGATAAAAAAATTTATTATTATCTTTATTTATTTTTTTATCATTTTTTTTTATTAAGAAGAATTTCTGAAATGAGCCGTGATGGGATTTTTGGAAAATGTGACGAAAGATCTGCTGGGCTAGTAGGAATATCGACTTCCCCCCCCCCCCCCCTCCCAAAAAATTGGTCAATGCATGCGTCTTTTTTTCTGACAAAACAAGACAAATATACATCAAATTGTTATTAAACGACTAGAACTAACACGCAAAGCCCAGCTGTCCCAATAAGTATGCAATATCTGGGTGTCATGTCCCAAAATTTTAGCCGGTTGGACCATCAGTTTTTTTACAACTCTATTCGTGATTAAATTGCACTCCCGCTACGCGATCGTGCAATTTTGTAATCACTCATTTGATTTCAGACCAAATTGCACTCCACTCAATTCAATTACCATTATATATCTCAAATAAAATAAAACGGAATTAAAAGAACTCCTATAATATCTTGAATCTAGCCTCGCTCATTTTTGGGCGAAATGTTTTTGCCGCTTTTTAGCGTGGGTTTTTCTATGAGTCCCAATGCACTTATTGCATAAGAGAGAGTCAAAACAGAGCTTGGGCTAAAGTTAACTGTGTTTTAACTCACATTATTGAAGGTGTAGAAGAAGGAAGCATGGTTCGATCCCACTCCACTCCAGCAGGTGCTCGCCACTCCTTGCTTAGAATATGTCGCGGCAGCTTTATCGTCTGGGGCTGTGTAACATTCACCATAGAAACGAATGCCAAAATAAGACCGCCCAATGTCACGTGCTACGTGCGCGCACTTGCTGATGGTCAGGTTCATGTTTCGCCACTTAATCTGATTGCGGAAGTTGGCGTAGAGGGTTGGCAAGACGGAAACTTTGTTGGAATCCTTGTAGCAGCCAAGACTTGTGAGGGGCGGTAGTCGATCTATGAAGACAAAGTGTATTAGCAAAAAACACTGTGAACTAAAGTTAGTATAATAATGTCTCGTTTTCTAGAGGAACAATTTTCTGAGAAGATCATTTGGTGTGCTAAGTTCTTCGTTTAATATCTAGTACATGTAAAAAGATGAACAAATGTTAAAGTTTCACCATGATAAAGCAGTACTCTTGGTTTTAAATTTCACTTTGAATGGCCAGACCATTAAACACTAGATATCAGATATTGTTACACCACCATGAATTCCCTTAACATCTTTTTTTCAGTAGCCCAATTGTTGTTTCAGACAGACAGACAGACAGACAGACAGACAAAGAAACAGGCAGAACAGACAGACAGATCTAAACAGACAGACAGACAGACAGACAGAAAGAAAAACAGACAGACAGACAGACAGTTGCAGACCTCTACCTCAACAATTTCATGTCTTAAGAAGCTTCTAAAATCAAAGAAGCTCCAC
Source organism: Anthopleura xanthogrammica (assembly GCA_964019055.1). NCBI lineage: Eukaryota > Metazoa > Cnidaria > Anthozoa > Actiniaria > Actiniidae > Anthopleura > Anthopleura xanthogrammica. Next base: position 6,756,481 of record OZ025210.1, read on the forward strand.
AAATCTCTTATGAACCACCCCAGAAAGTTCAATTTTGCCTTATACGAGGTGCCCTCATATTTTCTCGCAAAACAAAAACTTACCAGACTTATTTTTGCTATGCTAATTATATACATAATGTTTTAGAACATAGAGTCGTGAGTGTCATCAGTTTTAATGAATAATAAGTGATTTTGAAGTGCAGCTCTTCTTCAGAAAGTTAGGAATTGTAGTTCCATTTTGTAGCTCGGGATTTTATTAATTATCAGTAATATTATAATGCTTATCATATACTAGTAAGTCATAGCAGATAATATAATGTTTATATAGCTTTCTTATTGGTTTGTGTTCATCTCTTGTTTCGACCAGATTTTGACTTCATTCTGTAAGAACAAAAGTAGGTTTTGAGTATAAATGTATGTTTGCATGTGTATTTTCAAAAAGTTATTATTTCAGGAAGTAAATTAACCTTGAGCACTTCGCTATGAATAATAATAAAAATATTATTTTTCTGTCTTGCTTTCGTTGTGTGTGTGTGTGTGTGTGTGTGTGTGTGTGTGTGTGTGTGTGTGTGTGTGTCGGGGGGGACCCACCCGGTCCAGGTAACGTAGTGCACGCTGCCACCAGCGTCTTGTTTCTTATTTTGATTCTATAGCCCCCTTTACTGTTACCAACACAGTCTTGTTTATAATCCATATTTCTTAAAGACGCATTTGTGCTACAATGTTATTTCCAGAAAATGATGTGAATGTTTTCAATAAAGCAAGGGTTGGGGGTTAGGTGCTCCCATACTGGTCACTCCTTGCCCCATAGACTCATGGCTTGCTACCAATAAGCTGGGCACTAAAACCCATCTGAATTGGTTGCCATGGAAACAATGGGCTAATAAGGGATTGCAACCCTTCAGTAGGGGTTGAATGTGATTTTCACCCCTCAGCGGCCTAGGGGATTATGACCCCTGGAGAGAGGATTATGACCTCTCTTTGCCATGCACTGACCAGTATGCTGTCGGCTGTGATTGCAGACGGAGACCTAATCTCCATTCCCCATTTATCCCACAAACTGTTGTTATGTTTATGCCTCTAATGGGTTGGGAGAATTAATGCTAAATAAAAGTCTCTTGGCAGTTACATATTCCATAAGCATTATTAAATAACTTACGGCCACATGGAGTATCTGTGTTGCAAGGCTGTGATGTAATTGGTTTTGGCTTCGGATCACACATCGAGCTTGTTACCGTTTTTTCCACTCCAGTGGCATCAATGCGACGACAGACAAGGTTTCTCGTAGTTACCCCAGGACCACAGGTTGTTGAACACTAGAAGTGGATCAGTCAAGCGATTAATCATAGTTCTCTCGTAAATGAATAATTTCCGTTGAACCAATCACAGTGTGCGAAAATGATTTTTTTGCGGAATAATGCATATAGACCCCTTGCAGCACGTCGAAATGCAGCTCAATTTGGAGGACAAAATAATAGGTTCCAATTCTCAGGAGGTTGAAGTTCTTTTGTTTTGTCCTCCAGATTGAGCTGCATGCTTTGACGTCACTGCACATGCTCGGAAGCTCGTCGTGTTTACAAAGAAAACCATTGGAAAGTTAGTGCTTATTTTGTTCCTGACACATTACTTTAGTTGTTTTCATTCCCTGGTCAAATAATACCAGAGAAATTCGCATAATACAAGACATGTAAATCTCCGATTGCTTTATTTGTAAACACGACTCGTCTATGTTTTTCCTGTCGAACTTCCGAGCATGCGCAGGGCGTTTTTTTCACCCGTGTCTGATCTAGTACGTGCACTGCGGAGTGCACAATTCTACGGATATCATTTTTCTGTACCGTGACATATGTATCATTTTTGGAGTCAAGCAAAAATCTACTGTGTTGCTATTTAACTCCAATCAATAATAATAATAATATTTTTATTGATGTCTCAAAATCTTATGTCCGGGCAATAGTCCCCTATCAATCGGGGAGATCTGAAAAGATCTATAGAAAAGCCCAGCACATGATTAAAATACTGCGGAATAAACAACGGCTTTATTGCATTCTGATTCGCTTTATTTTTTGAAGACCAATGTGTGTGTATGCAATGGAAATTGAGGAGATGAGTGGGACTATCCATGCCATAACACTCGAACCCATTGTGTTTAAGGAGTATATCTCAGTTACATACCGGGGACCAGTGTAGTGGCTGCCAATCGGGTGGACATGCAATTTCTCTACAGTTTCGTGTGAATTCAGTGACGTTAGGTTTATTAGCAGCCAAGCAACTGTTGTCAGGTAATTCCTCGTGGCTCGTTGAGTTGATTTTCCTACGGCAGTACAGACGACGAGACTGGGAGCCTTTGCCACATGATTTAGAACAATAATGCCATCGAGTTGAATGCCACCTACAGAATATTTTCTCAAAGTCATTCCTTTTTTTTATTAAAATAAGATGCGGTAGATGCGAAGGAACGAAGGAACAAAAATAGGATGGATAGATGGATAGATCCATGGAATAAGGAAAAGTTAAGAAAATGGAAGGATGTCGAAGGGGAGAAGAACGGAAGAATTGACGGATGTAAATCGATGTAGCATGGATAGATGGGTGGGTGTGTGCATGGGTACAGTGCATTGATTGATATATGGGTGGGTGGGTGCATGGGTACAGTGCATGGATTGATGGATGCATGGGTGGGTGCATGGGTACAGTGCATTGGTAGATGGATGGGTGGGTGTGTGCATGGGTACAGTGCATTGATAGATAGATGGGTGGGTGGGTGTGTGCATGGGTACAGTGCATGGATAGATTGATGGGTGGGTGTGTGGGTGCATGCATGGGTACAGTGCATTGATTGATGGATGGGTGGGTGTGTGCATGGGTACAGTGCATTGATAGATAGATGGGCGGGTGGGTGTGTGCTTGGGTACAGTGCATGGATAGATTGATGGGTGGGTGTGTGGGTGCATGGGTACAGTGCATTGATTGATGGACTTATGGATACATGTATACATGAAACCAAGGAAGGTAAGCCGATAAAACTTACTCTGCTGGGCAAGCTTGAGTGTTACATGGCTGTCGCATGTGAGGTTTAGATGCAGAATTACATGTTGATTCACTAACGTATGTCTTGTCATCAGCACGAATGCAATAAACCCAGCGCTTCTGATAACCTGGGAGATAGATACATTTTTAATGGTTAGCAACAAACTACGAAGAAAAAAGGGAAGGCAAATCAAACCAATTGTAAAACTGCTAACTTCTTACCTCCTGCGCATGTGCGGGAACAGCTAGACCACCCAGTGGTATTCCAAAAATATGTTGATGGCTGCGACACGTTAGAAGGAGAATAGTACGAGAAGTCGATACCTCCGTTATTTCTCTTAAGATAAACGAACTGAAACAAAGAAAAAAAAAATGATGATTCTCACTTCTATCGTACTTTATTAGCTGTATCTATACCCCTTGTGAAACCCTTTATTTAACCAGCCAACCAGCCGACCAGCCAGCCAGCCAACCACACTGAATCCGGATTTCTTTATATTAAACCATGTTTAGTAATACCTTGATCAACAAAGTCTCCGTTGTTGGTCCATCAATGTCAAGTGTGTCTTTATATTGATCAGCTTCGTGCTTGTAGGCTATTGTGCTCCCGGCTGCTTTTATCGTTTTTGACCAGGTCGGTAGTGATATTAGATATGATCCTGCCGCATTCTGGATACCTTTTTGAAAACAATATAGAATTGGTCAAATATTATGTCAAAGGCATTATGTCAAAGGACGTGCTTGCCTTTATGGTGCCGTAATTTCGAGAAATCTGATGAGATGGTTATTAGCCAAACCGAATTTCCAATCGACAAATGTAACATTAGTGAAAATATAGAGGCCAAGACATGTCAAATTTTACTGGCACTAGAGAAAAGAAAAGTTGATTTGGATTTTCGCCGCGTGGAGGACAAATTGTACCCGATCTCTTGTAAGAGAATGGCTACCTTGATAAAAGGGTTCAGAGTGATATACGAATTTTTCTCGAAATTCAAAATCACGAATCATGGTCTTCAAAATTAGCAAATCATCATCTGAAATTCACGAATCATGGACTTATTTTTTGAATTTCACCAATCACGGCCTAAAAAAAGACGAATGATGGATCACGTACAACCCCTTCATCACCCTAATAAGTAAACATGCATATGACCTCTATTATAGACATCAGTATCAGGATGATTACAATGCTTGGCTGGGAAATATTCAGGCACACATTGAAGCAAAGTCTCAAGTAGGTTTTAGCAAGCAGAAACATGATGGGAGCAATCATTTTTATCAATTCAAATTTACTTTTCCTCTTTACTTACCTAAAAGATTATGAGTCGTTGCAACTCTTTTTTCGATATGAACGTTCCTCGCTCCAGGGGGCAATGTTAAAATAGTGGCTGCTCTGCCTATTCCTAAAAAATTAAATGTAAAAAATCATTAACATCATGATCATGATCATCATCAACATTATCAACGTCATCATCAACATCATCTTCATTAACACGATCATCATCATCAACATTATCATCATCAACATTATCAACGTCATCATCAACATTATCAATGTCATCATCAACATTATCAGCATCAACATTATCAACGTCATCATCAACATCATCTTCATTAACACGATCATCATCATCAACATTATCATCATCAACATTATCAACGTCATCATCAACATTATCAATGTCATCATCAACATTATCAGCATCAACATTATCAACGTCATCATTAACATCATCTTCATTAACACGATCATCATCATCATCATTATCATCATCAACATTATCAACGTCATCATCAACATTATCAACGTCATCATCAACATTATCAACGTCATCATCAACATTATCAGCATCAACATTATCAACGTCATCATTAACATCATCTTCATTAACACGATCATCATCATCATCATTATCATCATCAACATTATCAACGTCATCATCAACATTATCAACGTCATCATCAACATTATCAACGTCATCATCAACATTATCATCATCAACATTATCAACGTCATCATCAACATTATCAATGTCATCATCAACATTATCATCATCAACATTATCAACGTCATCATCAACATTATCAATGTCATCATCAACATTATCAGCATCAACATTATCAACGTCATCATTAACATCATCTTCATTAACACGATCATCATCATCATCATTATCATCATCAACATTATCAACGTCATCATCAACATTATCAACGTCATCATCAACATTATCAACGTCATCATCAACATTATCAGCATCAACATTATCAACGTCATCATTAACATCATCTTCATTAACACGATCATCATCATCATCATTATCATCATCAACATTATCAACGTCATCGTCAACATTATCAACGTCATCATCAACATTATCCTCATCAACATTATCAACGTCATCATCAACATCATCTTCATTAACACGATCATCATCATCATCATTATCATCATCAACATTTTCAACGTCATCATCAACATTATCATTACCATATCATCACCATCATCACGTTTATCAGCATCATTCATGATTAGTAATAATATGATACTCACCCCATCCTCTGTGGTTTGTCGTATATTCGCCAGTGGTGAGAGCACACGACGAACCATCTCTGTTGCATGTCCTACAGCGGTCAAGCCTAGAAGATGAATCTAGGACATGATCACAGCCCACGGTCTAAAACAGGATTGTTGGATTGTTAAAACATCAGATTGATAATCGCAAAGGTAATTGACTTACAACAGACAAAATCTAATTTCTGCTTCAAATAAATGTACTTGAGGAGCGTAGCCCGGGAGGAGTGTGGCCTCCCCCCCCCCCCCCCCCCCCCACCCCCCCCCCCCAAAGGTAATTGACTTACAACAGACAAAATCTAATTTCTGCTTCAAATAAATGTACTTCAGGAGCGTAGCCCGGGAGGAGTGTGGCCTCCCCCCCCCCCCCCCCCCCTCCATCGTGTGGGCCGATGTTCTGAAAACTGGTTTCGACCCGGAACCTAAAAACTCCTTTGTTCCTCGTTGTACAGTTTCATTGCAGCAACCCAGATATTACGGACACTTCGCTATTACGGATTCAAATCCTTACCAATTATTCAGGAGGTAATTAGCCAACCAACTGCCCCGATTTTGATCCCGTGACAATACTTGAAACCACGTAAAGTACTCCCAAACCAACTGGAAATCTGTTCTATTGTATTTCTAGGCCAATTCCAACACTAGTACTGTTCCAGTGTCCTTGGACTTGAACAGAGTTGCAATTGGTCTAGAAATACAATAGAACAGATTTCTCGTAAATATTATTTGATGAGGATTTGAAGTCATTCAAAGTCCTCCAATTCGGACTTGACGGTTCAAGTCCTGATCGTCGGACTTTAAACATTACATCACGTCATTTTAATTGTATAACTCTCGCTCGTCATTAGGTTGCTTTAATTTGCTCATTCTTCCATTTTTATTTTTGTAAACGTTTTCGCGAGACAAGGAGTGTATTTTTTTTTTTTTTTTCAAATCTCACCCTACAAGTTCCTTGGATGCAGACGTCAAGAATTCTTTCGTCAGGGTTACATCTTGTTCCATCAGCTACTTTGCCATAGTAAAAGAGCTCAGAGGAATCTGTTATGCATCTGAGATCACAGGTTTCTGCATGAAAAACAGAACATTAGCGCACTTTTTACTCAGAATTTGCACGTTCGGTTGATAAGATCGATTTTATCAGTCGAACGTGCTCCCAGCCGCCTAGAAACGTGATGCATTCTGCATAGAAACGTGCTAACTTAACGGTTGCAATGTTGCGCCGTTATCTCTCGCAGTGCTCGGACTATGTGTCAAAGATACCATGAGGTGCCTGGAACCTTTATGCTAATTTAAAAGGTGGTTTTGTATTTTTCTAATGAACCTTTGCTTGATGCATTTACATGCTTTTTTTATATGTATACTTTTTATGACCCTCTGATTTGAAAATTGTCCCTTGAAATGTTTGCTTGGGGGACAAATTGACCCTTTTATCTGAAATCCTGGCTCAAACCCTGATATATACTTACCAGAAGGAAAGAAAGGAGATGTTTCAGAGTTTTTGGCTGTGCATTGTTTGGCACGTAATGAGGGTGTGTTTGCAGAACATGGCTGAAACAGAGAAAATAATAGTTTAAAAGTTCTGTAAAAAATGATAGGCACAACCAGTTGTTCTGAAATAGTGGTTAAGAATGACATCACTGCAAAACTGAGGTATCATGAAACCTGCGAAAATTTACTTATGAAAATTTATATCTGAGATAATTCTAGATTTTCAGGAGAAGTTTTTTATATTTTACATACATTTGCTGTGATATTCATCATTAAGTGGGAAAATAAAATAAAAAAATAACCGTTTTCCGATGCATGGCGGTTTTCCTTTTTCTACTCCTTCTCTCCGTCTGTTATGAGAAGGGTTGCTACGCAGGCTACTGTAGACAAAGTTAGAACAGACATTAAAGATTTCCTTCATATTGAACTACCTTAGAATTACAGATCCTCCAGTGTCCTTTTTCATCTCCTTCACATGAATCGCCACCATTCTGAGGTCTGAGAAGAAACCAAATCGAATTTATTAAATCTTGTTTACACTAGAGTCGTAATAATAATCCAAATAGCGATAGACCTCTTTAGCCTGGGTGTAACGTTTCCTCATTCCAGGCCACGTGTCATTTTCTTGATGATAAGATTCTTTGTTCGAGTTGTATCCATATTCATGTGTCTTCTCATGCACAACCGTTAAAGAAAGAAATGATACTCTAGGGAATGACACGTTAATGTATGAAATGGGAAAAACTTATGCATAAGCTAAAGAGGTCTATCGCTATTTGTTGGCGAAACGCTAAAAGGTTCTTAAAATCCAACACGAAAAACTAAAAGTTTATAAAAAAGACAACGTTGTCTATTTTATAGTCGTTCAGTTTTTTCTTAATGGATTTTTAGAACCTTTTAGCGCTTGGCTTTTTGATCAAGAAGTTTGGTCTTGACAGTCATAAAAATATATTTATCATCTATTATTTATTATTATTATTATTATTATTATTATTATTATTATTATTATTATTATTATTATTAATTAAGTCCTTACGGTGGGTTGCTGCATGTTCTTGTACGGTGTTGCACACCCCCTCCACACGTTCGACTACAATCTTCGTATATATCAGACCAAGCACTCCAGGCACCATTGATGTATGGACTTCCATTATCAACACATTCCCCTTCGATACACCACTGGTAAATAAAAAAACAAACAAACAAATAATCAACAATTTTAATATCTGGCTTGTCCGTGGTCAAAGACTAATTGGAACATGCCGTTGCTTTTATCGCTGTTGAGGACGTTCGCAGGCCGATGCGTTTCCAATTTTCTTTTTTCTCTCATCATCATCGTCATCATCGTCATCATCGTCATCATCGTCATCATCGTCATCATCGTCATCATCGTCATCATCGTCATCATCGTCATCATCGTCATCATCGTCATCATCGTCATCATCGTCATCATCGTCATCATCGTCATCATCGTCATCATCGTCATCATCGTCATCATCGTCATCATCGTCATCATCGTCATCATCGTCATCATCGTCATCATCGTCATCATCGTCATCATCGTCATCATCGTCATCATCGTCATCATCGTCATCATCGTCATCATCGTCATCATCGTCATCATCGTCATCATCGTCATCATCGTCATCATCGTCATCATCGTCATCATCGTCATCATCGTCATCATCGTCATCATCGTCATCATCGTCATCATCGTCATCATCGTCGTCGTCGTCGTCGTCGTCATCGTCGTCATCGTCGTCATCGTCGTCATCGTCATCGTCATCTTCGTCATCATCATCATCATGATCATCATCGTCATCATCATCATTATCATTATTATCATCATCATCATCATCATTATCATTATCATCATCATTATCATCATCATCATCATTATTATCATGATCATGATCATGATCATCATTATCATCATCACCATCATCATCATCATTTATTTGAAGAGAGTAATGCTAAACAGTGACAAGCACTAATAAACTTGCATGTAGCCCTGTATAGCTAGCTATGTACTTACTTTTCTAACGCCACATGTAGTTCCACCCAAAGGAGCAGCACTGTAGCTGTGGCAAAAATTATAATCTTTTGTACAGAAGAGAACTTTGCAGTTACCCTGAAAAAAAAACATTGATCAAGTGTCCATTATAATACCACAGTATAGACAAGGTCAATTAGGTCAACCAATTATGTCAATTATAATACCATAGTAGACAAGGTCAATTAGGTCAACCAACTATGTCAATTATAATACCATAGTAGACAAGGTCAATTAGGTCAACCAACTATGTCAATTATAATACCATAGTAGACGAGGTCAATTAGGTCAACCAACTATGCGGCTCGGTTTTACACAACAGCTCTCGACTTCTCCCAAACTTCCCTCGTGTTTATATCAGGCTATGTAAACACGGCAAACGTTTTCTATTTGTTAAATAGTATAGACAACGTCAATTAGGTCAACCAACTACAATAATTTCAATTTTGGAAAATTACATATTATCGTACGTATCAAACTGCATTTCACGCTTGGTATGCAACATGCAACATGCAACACAACCTTTTTTGAAATAACTGTATAAAGAGGGATATGGACTTACAAACTGTGGAGGACATCGACGCCAAGAGGCACCGTACTGGTATTGACACTGAACGTCACCATCGTTCACTTCGCCTGGTAGTTTGTCATGGTTTGCAGCGATTGCAGTTGGTAGCCCACTGGGTGGTTTGTCATCTAAGCAAGATGATATAGGGCTCCTATTTCAATAACAATACAAAAAAAAATTTTTATAGCGTTTAAGGTGATAAGGAAAATAAAATCATGGAAAGAAAAGAAAAGAAAAGAAACAAAAAATGAAGTGTAAGACGTGTATCGATTTTCGCTATAATTTCAAATATATTATCACAGAATATTAAAGCGCGCGTGTAAAGGCGCAGACACACGAGGCGATTTTTCATGCGACGTTGTATGCGATGTCGCAAAAGATATCTCGCACCGTGTGACCTCGCGTGCGACGTTCTGTTCACACGGTGAGGTTCGTCACGCGCAATCTCACAAAAGCAGTATTCGTTTCTACTTTTTTGCGACGTCGCATAAAACGTTGCATAAAAAAAACGCCTTGTATGTCTGCGCCTTAACAAAAGTATCGAACTTAGCTCTATTTTGCTTTTCATGTTCGCTTGCGTTATCTACCTAGCTCACTATCCACATCTCTGACAAACAAATATGTCATAAAGGATATGTTTTCTGATTCAGTTTTCATACTGAGTGGACTTCCTGTGGTTGGGTGGTGGTAAACGAATACTGGGCATATTTACCTCAGATATTCTTGGACCTTGACTTTACTGCAGTTGGACCATTTAAACATCTCTGGACCTCCTCCCACGGTATGGCTCATTATGTTGATTGGAGGACATGCATTATCTCCATCATGACCCAATCCCATGCTGAAATGCAATTAGTTAAAAACACAATCCACTATTGTTCAAAGGAAGAGAAACAACGAGAACTGGTGCAAGGGATCATGGGACAGGATTTCAGGGCGCAAGATGGCGGGACTCTCTGATGTCGCCCACAAATTCATCCCCACTATTCTTGGTATTAGGAGGTTGCCGTAAAATATAATCTTAATATTCTCTGTTTTAGAGCCATTTGAAGTGCAAATCATGTAGCTCAACCAAACGAAGCAAAACGAACCAATAACTTGACTTACTTATGACCGATTTCATGACTTAATTTGTAGGCGGTTTGGAGTCCGACGTCAGCGGCTAAGGAAGGAGCCATTCGAACAACACACATGCCACTCAACAATGCCATACCTACAAACACACAAAGAGACCAGATGATCAACAAAATGATAAGACATTATGATTGGGAATGAAATGATGGTGACGATACAAATGAGTTGTAAACCTTTTGATTTTAGTTCTTACCTAACAAGTCGCTTCCTCTGTGAAAAAAAGAATAATACATAAAGTACGTAAGCAAATATACTTATTGAGTGAAGATGTTTATAATAATAACAATGGCATGAATGATGCTATCTTAAGCTGACATTCCATCCAACTAGCCAGCCTGTCAACTTTAAAAAGAACCGGCTTTGAGTGACCAGCCATTTTTTAAAATAAAAACTATATTATTACCTAGTTTTTTTGTGGGCCAGAAGAAAGACCTTTGCCACTTATAAATTCCAACACCATCTTATCCAGAAATATTACATATCCGTTATTTATTATGGAAAGGTTTTGCGCGCAGCACGCTTGTTGTAGGACAGGAATAATGCAGTGTTTTTGCATGACAGGAAATTTCAGGAAATTTCTCAGGAGAAAGTTATTATTGTTTTGCCTTACAAATTGACAGCCGTGGAAAACAACAAGGTATTTATGCGCAATAATTGTCAGTGTATCTTGTAAACGACTTACCTGTGAACAAGGGATATCGCATCAAAGGGTGGAGTCGTAGCATTCCCTCCAGTTGGGTATTGTTTATTTGACCAGTTTATCAAGGCTTGAATCTTGACACGTGCAGTTTCGTTGGCGGGCACGCCGAGCTGAAACACAATATTGAACCACTGGTTTATCATTTGAAAGTGGTTGGTGCAAGTTGTTCTGCAGTGAAAAAGAGGGCCAAGCCATGCAAAGAGAATATAACAGGGATTTATTGGAGAGCAGGGCAAGTTTTTGTTGTAGGATGGGAGAAGAGGGGGTGGAGATGGAGAGTAGTTAACATCATACAACGAGAAAGATCATAAAAAATCCTTTTTGTAGTGGGAAGCAACATAAATTCGTATACGAATACTGGTTTCCAATTTGGCCCACTGTAACTCACACACACTAACACTACATTTTATATTTTCTATGCATAAAACTCAACTCGCATTATAGCCTTTTACGGAGGGAGGAAAAAACAGAGAACCTGGGAAAAAACCTCGTTGCAAAGTAGAGAACAACACATCATGATCAGACAAACTCAACTCACATACTATCCAACCCGAGCCGAGGCTAGAACCCGGCCGGACTAGCCGTGAGAGGCGAACGGTAAACCAATACTCCACTCATGCCACCCAAACCTGAACCGTTTGTGCAAGCTTTTCTCCTATTCCCCGCTCAAGTTTGGCAAATAGATAGAATATATCATTAAAATCCTTCTTACCTCAGCATTGGTGGTAATAAATATCTTGGTAATGACGATGGCCACTTTTTGTTTACCAAATGAGTCGTAATGAAAAATTGCATTCATCTTCAAACAAGAAGAATAAAAAATAAAGCGAAATATGGTATCTTTGCTATTCTTTTTTCAACCATTTTGATCAATACCTTTTTTTGGATAGCTTCATAGGTGTTTATGATGCTGATTGTTGATAAATAACTTATGATTCAAACGTGTTCAGCCATAATACTTCTGTACAAAAGATTTGGAGCCTTGATTTGATGCGTCGAGCGAGTAACATGAGTATACCCGGGGAGTATAATGAATCGATACTATAATTGCACTATGGCACTAATCCATACATATAAAGCAAGATGAAGATATAGAGAAAAAACCATGGTTTTATAAATAGAATTACGTGCTGTCCATCAGAGGGAAAAAAATTTAAATTTAAAAAGCAAAATACTCAAGGACATTAAACGTTTTGTCAGCGAAAATACTTACTCACAGTTATTGCCTGAAAAGCACTTATGTTTCGTTTTCATTTGGAACAGAGAGAAAAGGAAAGGTTGGCAAAATATCTACCTTTGCAGCAGAAAACAAATTACGTGAAACTTGCAGTCATGTATATACGTTAGAAACTTGGCAGACTATTTTGGGTATAATGCTATTTACTTACAATGTTACCGAGTGTCAGTAGGTAGTCAGCAGTATATGCATCATTGTTTCCATGCAAAGCTTTGACGTTTTCATCCGCCACCATTGCAAGCTCCAGATATTTTTCCGTGAAGTTACTGGGTGCAAGGTCATTTTCATAGTTGACTCGTTTGGTCTGGACACGTTTATGTAAGCCTTTTAGATCCTTAATATGTACAGCTGCGAAAGAAGTATACGATGATAACTTTTTAATGAAATAACAAAGTTTGAAAAAAATTCTTACACGTTTCTCAGGGACACTTGATGCGCAATGCAACTTTACGGACCTCTTGCCTTGCTGGCTGCGAGCTAGCCAAGTTTGTCACACTTGCTCCTAGTTTTAAAGTGCACATAACCATTTTTCAATATTACCTGAATATGAAGTAAATATTTCTTGATTTGAGTGATGCGTCTTTAAGTTATGAAGGTTCATACTTCAAATATGTTAATGACTGTGACGTCTACTAAAATATTTTAGTGTATTTGTTGTAACTAGTAATGCTTAACACTGGCCGTTTTGAGACAACAAATTTAAACCATGTATGTAAACCATGAGTAAAATAATGGCGTTTTTTAAATCTTATTTGTGTGAACCAGATCAATTTTGTATATTTAATGAAGCCTTAGTAGACGTCACAGCCATTTACATATTGGAAGTATAAACCTTTATAACTTAAAGACGCATCACTCAAATCAAGAAATATTTTACCATTCGACTATTTACTTCATGTAGAATCAGTATTGAAGGCATTGGAAAAAGGTTATGTGCACTTTAAGTAGACAAAGTATTATTACCTTCATCGCGATAAAATATGGTGCTGTCTCCTGATGCTCCTCCCACTGAGTCGTATATGTAGATGATATGCGGAGTGCTGCGCTTACTTCTCCGAACTTTCTTTGCTATACGACGAGGAAGAGGACGAAGGAAGAGAGGAGCATCATCTCGTAGTTTTATCATCCCTGACTGAAAACCCAATGAAATGCCGATCAATAAAATTGAAGTTTAAGGGTATTCTAAAAAATATATTTTAAAATATGAAATGTTCTTACCAGTGCGCCATGGTTGGTGATAGCCACAGATGATTCAGGGTGATCCTTGACTTCTCCCAGATAGTGAATACTGGGTTCTAGTCTTGTCTTTTTTACTTCCCCTCCAGCGTGTGTCTCTACTTGTAGTCCTGGTTTGATCAGATTCTTGTTCTCCCGCAGATGCAAGTCAAGTGTTTTACCAAACGCGTTCAGTGAATAGTGATGTTTGTCGTCTGCTTCTGCTTCGCGTCTTGTACGATGCTTACTGCGCAGGTCATAGGTGACGAACTCTCCCTCGTGAGTGGACTGGTAAGGGTGAGTGACGTCATATTCTGGAACTTAAAAAATCAAGACAAATCAACTATATGGTCAAAAGTACGAGTCACGGCAACGGCACATCACATCTATGCCCGGCCTTGCACGGTACTAGATGACATTTTAACCGTTTAAAAAGTTGTATGTTTAGGCGTTCCGTTTAGATGAAACTTTGCTATTGGGACAATGATTCAAACGCCGAGCCGTGCAAATTAAAGAGAAGGTTCCGTACTTGCAAATGGAATGTACTGGTGAAATTTTTGAACTGTTAGAAATTTGTTCGGTTCCGTATAAGGTCAGCCTATAAGCCAGTTCAAAGTTTAAGAATCGTTGTCAGTGCGCATGCTATTTTATCTCGAATTTCTCACCTTCTTTTGTTTAAACCTTCTTTTGTTTTTAATTAAACAAAAGAAGGTGAGAAATTCGGGATAAAATCGCATGCGCACTGACAACGATTCTGAAACTTTGAACTGGCCGGGCTTATACTGTGAGCAGTTTTTTCCACAGTCATTTTTTCTATTACCTTCATCATGGTTATCGACGCCGAAATACTTCTGGAGCTCCCTCTTTGTCATCAAATGATGAATCGTCTAAAATACGCAAAAACAAATATGTGTATAAGGTAAAACGTTTGATATCTTGCTGGTCATCTAACCAAAATGCGCATGCTCTAGCAAAGGTGTTTTCACAACTCAAGTACAATATATTTTTTCGAGTTGACGTAAAGTGAACTTCTCACTGGAGTATAGGCGTAAGGAGAGGTAACCCCTACTAAAATTTGTTTGTGTGATGGATTATTGTGAAGGTATGACCTTTCATGTCCAATACAATATCCAAATAGATTGTATTACGAGAAAAACGCAAAGACAATCTCTTTAGTCAGTTTTTGACCGTCTTTGCTTGAGTCGTGAGTAAACCTCAAAGATACTGTATCCAGGAAATGTCGGCTAATAACTTACCTTGGAATGGACGGTTTTACAGAAAACACCTACAAACAAAACAAAATGTTATGGTTAACTAAAGGAAGTTGATTATAATACTAACAGGACGTCAAAAACAAACATAAGAGTCACGCCAGTGATGAACTCACGAACGAAACCATAACACCGGAAATACGTCATATAATAATAATAATATTAACTTTATTTCTTAGCAAGCGCATCCCAAAGACGTCTCAATGCGCTTTACAAAATAGGAACCTTATATCCAAAATACTATAAAAATTGATTGATATGTCTAAAAATTATACTCTCAGGAAGAATATTCCATTGCTTTGGTGCATATATAGAGATTACTTCATGGAAGTGCGGGCGTACGGTTTTTATTCACGAGCACAGGGAGCCCAATTTAGATAAAAGTAAAAAAAAAAAAAAAAAGAATAAGAAAAAAAAAAATCAAGAAAAAAAAAAAAACACAAAAAGGCAGCAGCATCAACAAAAAACTATATATAAAATAAATCCATTATTTTAGAAACTTATTTTACTCAACCTCTACACAAACAATGTTGTTTGGTATGTCTATACACGAGCATACAAATAATTATCGTAAAAATATAGGAACGAAACTGATCTTGTGGTTGGATTTAATAACAAAGATAATTTGTAACTAATTAGAGAAGCATCACCATGGAAACGCCTATGTAACATGTAACACATTTCAATATTACGACTATCTACGGTATGAATAGGAAGTTGTTTTTTTTGGGTTTTTTTTTTAGTATTTATTCTGAGTTTTTGTTTTTCACTGTTGGATAAGTCTATTTTTAGTTTCTATTGTAGTTTATCGTTTTTACTTTTGTTGGTGATATGTTGTTTGGATAGAATGTTGAGACTTTTAGATGTTTTAAAATACCAAGTTTAAAGAAAAATATGTTGAAATGAATAAACAAATAAACAAACAAAGTAGAGAAAATACCTGATTGTACGAGCAGTGTCAGTGAGACAGTGATCCAAGCTAGGTAGATACCCATCCTGAAACTGGACAATGGATAAAGATTATGTTAATATAGGCGAACACTTGTAAACGTCATTTTAAGTAAAAACAATTTTTTCTTTGCAAGTACCAACCGATATAGAGGCAGCTTACTTCACTCTCCTTTACATACGATCAGGCCTGCTAACAAACCACCCATCCAGGGGCGGATCCAGGATTTTACAAAGGGGTTGGATAATCGTATTCAAAGCTCTTTCAACTCGGCTATATATTCTCCATCAGAGTTAGGCCTATCCCTATTGCGCTGGGCACTTTTTGAGCACTTTTTCAATTTTAGAGCATTAATTTGCATTTTGAGCGCTTTTCCGCATTTGTGGGTAACATTTGAGCTTTTTTTCGCATTTTGGTCCGATTTACTGATGAAAGCTGTTCATTTTCAATCTAAAAAAATATTTTTACATACCATCTACTTTATGAAATCGTTTCTTCTGCACAGGAAATACTTATTAACTGTGACATGTAGGTATTTCATTACGTTGAAATATATACCACTGCTCTCAGCCAATCAAATTGCAGAAATTTCTAAGGTCATTATATAAAGGCCCAATGTATCTTTTTCTATAACGGTCGAAATATCAACTTTTGCCCAAATTTTGGAGGCATTTCTTTGATTTCTTTGAGTCGATTTTGGATCACTTCTCGCGTTCTTCGAAAAAATAAACTGGGAAAAAAAGGCATAAAAATGGCTGTGTAATTAGTTAGTTATCCATGACTGGAAAAAAAAACATGCTTAAAAAGAAGAATGAGCCCCAGCTGTTTCAGAAAAAACCTCCATTATGTCAAGTAAAAGTTACCTGATGATTAATTTCATATAAGTATGGTCATATTCCTTCCAAATACTTTGAGGAAATTTAAAATTGGATTTAGGCATTTCAGCTGGTTCCACTGGTTTTTCACAGGTCATTTTTGTTTTTTTTCCCAGTTTATTTTTTTTCACTGGTTCTCAGCCAGTAGTGATGTATAATATATAATTACATAAAGGGAAAAGTATTGAAAGAAATATTTGTCGCTTTTATCACTTTTGATTCTGTCCAGCAAGCTTATTTTGAATGAAAGTATCCTTGAAACTGTCTTTTTTAACAGTTATTAGCTATACTTCTCACTATAAGTACTGTAAGTTTTAACAGTGAATTAATATGGAAATGAGTTGTGTAAGAATGTAACGGCTTCCATATATGGTTGGAGCAATAATCGACCTTTATAATGTGCAAATTTCAAAGAAATAAAGAATGAAAGAAAGAAATGAAACCCTCGTGGCTTTCTATCAATGCTCAGAGCCCTAAATCCCATAAAGCACTAGCTCGCGTTTATTCTCTAACCCTTACTTATCCCACAAAGTATGCATTACTCAATCCTTGAATGTAGATATCTAATAAGGCTGGTAAATTATTAAAACCGTTCAATCAATACTCTGCGCTAGTTTTATCTCAGTTTCCCCTACATTAGATTCTTCGTTGGCTCCACGGCATTGGCCGCAGTGGGCTGAATTATTTATGGCAACCCGCTAGTAGATATCAAACGAATCAGTTCCTTGTGTTCTGATGTAATGCAGGCAAGCTATGGGTTTGGTAGCCATGCTCACGAGCTCTGAATGCGGGATTGATAAAATCTCAAATATGTAACATTCTAATAATCATAGCACAATTTAATAGACGTGGAAAACAGAATACACGATGCCACTTGATTGGTATGAACCAAACTACATGCAATATTTCATTAGTTTATTCAAATTCGTAACTCGTGATCTTGAGGAGCTCTTACTTCAGGAAATGTTCCGGTCTGAGTTTGTAACTCACAGGTAGCTCAAGCTCACAGTTAGTGAAGATCGTTATGTCACTGAATTTATAATGAGAGTTTCGAAGGCTTCGAAAATATGCTTTCAGAAAAGCTTCGAAGTTTATTTTGTCGACAAATATGCCACAAAAGTTATAGTTTGATAGTTAAGGAACACTTTGGTGCTAACATTTGAGTCAGAAATTGTGTTTTTATGAGGTTTTATGCTGTTCCAAAATCTGCTTGCTTTCACTGCTGATTGTATAATAAATAGAAAGGTGTGAAACTCCGGCTGCAAAAATTCACAACGACCCCCACTCGGAGTCCAATATCTCCCAAATTACTAAACCAATCGAGAATCTAAAATCGATGATTAATTCTTAAATAAATTACCTTTCGTTTGAGCAGGCTTTTTGAACTCCTTCTCTTCACGCTGCGACGAGAAAATAATTTTTTAAAGTTGGACTGAAAACGTTTAAAATTGAGCCACTGTCATTTGCTGCTCAATTTTACCCGTTTTTCTCATTATAAATTCAATGACATAACGATCTTCATTAACTGTGAGCCACGTACCATTCATCTATTGACTGAAAATTGGGACACTCATTCTGCGCATGCTTGCGAATGCGCCAGCAAAGATCCGTTAGCGGTTTTACCCAATTTCGATAACTAATGGAAGATGGCGTGCAAAGTTGGGTAGTTTGCTTAAGTGTCATTGTCAGTAAGGACCGGGCAGGAGCCACGGATCGGGGTCGGCCGATTCCCTCCAAATTTTCAGCATTTGTTCCCTATCCGATAAGATTACGATCAGTGTTTTTTTTTCGAAAAAATATCTAATCCTCCGGATTTTGACCACCCCCCCTCATTTTGGCGTTATTTTGACAGGACGAGAGGTGAAATTTGGGTCAAGTTCAACGGCTTAGTTGAATTACTTCGCATTAGCTTTGATTATTTATATGAATGTGTCATATACTTAGGTACTTAAACAGCATATATCTACAAGTTCAACAGTTTCGGATTAAAAGTTTTATTTTTGCCGTGGTTTCAAATATTACCATTTCGAGCTTTTTTGATTCAGCATAATTTTGTCAATTTTCAAAGCCTATTTTCTCCAAAGTGCGGCATTTCATTATTAATCTAAACCTGTTGTTTTGTAGTTCGAGTATAACCTTTAATAAATCAACAAACTCTAATTTGGCAAGTTATAATCCCGAAGCGTGAACTTTCTCGAGATTTTGACTAAATTTGCATAATGCATATTTTCCCGGGAAAGTGTCACGCTTGATATGTTGCACATCACAAGTTGTTTATTGTCTTTTGTAGTAAAAATTTAAAAAAAGCCAGATTGCCTGGCAAATTACAGTTGATAGTTTTACTATATTTGTCGTTTTCAAGTGTTTGCTGCGTTTATTAAACCATAAACATAATATATTTTCGGTAGTTCAAAAACCCATTTGGCGGGAAATGTGATATTTCGTTACTGAAATGAATAAAAACTAGAATCAAAGAATAAAAACTAGAAACTAACTGGTAAAACCCAAAATATTCGATGATTTGTGTACAGTATGGCCGAGTATGGGGAATCCAATTCATTTCTTATCTGATCTGGCGTTGACAGCCAGTTGTCGATTACATGCCTAAGTCAGTGACTGTCATTTGATACCAGTATTCAGTGTTTACGACTCGAAGTAGTTTAACCATGAGTGAATCGGTAAATTGTTCGTTTGGTTCTCCCAATTCTATATGCAGTTTAGAAGGTATAGGGTCACAGATTCGTCCGCTTCTTGCATGTAAGTCAGACATGACATTACACTTAGTAAGTCTTGGTGTGAGCTCTGTGCGCGACGAGAATATCAGTGAGGTCAACTTGATCTTGAATAGAGCCGGGCTCTTCGTTGCTACTGATGAGGAAAAGCTCCCAATGACAATATGTCCAAGCCACAGAAAGAAGCTCACTACTGATTGGGCTGGCAGAAAGAGCAGCACATGTTCGTATCCGACTCACCGGGGACCTAGAAAAGGCATCAAGAAAGTACGCCGCGTAAACGCTACAATGTCGGCACAAATATACCAGTTACACCATTCCACAGTTCCAATTGGCTCAGGTTAGTGAATGTTGTACTGAAAATATAAAATTTCCTTATGATCGTATTTTGTTTTCTATTATACTAGAATTTCATTAGAATTTCTTTTCATTTATTTATTTATTCATTCACTCACTCACTCATTCACTCATTCACTCACCCACCCATCTCTGTTTGAGAGAAGGGGAAAGCACTGCAACAAGTTATTTACCGCCATCGAAAAGGACAAGAATCACAAGCTATATGAATTGTTACCAGCATTGAACTCTAACAATTATAATTTACGTATATTTATGTTATAATATTATGATATTATTCATTCACCCATTCACTCACTCATTTATCTATCCATCCATTCATTCATTCACTCACCCATTCACTTTTTCACTCACTATCCATCCATTCGTCCATCCATCCATCCATCCATCCATCCATCCATCCATCCATCCATCCATCCATCCATCCATCCATCCATCCATCCATCCATCCATCCATCCATCCATCCATCCATTCATCCATCCCCCATCCATCCATCCATTCTTCCATCCATTCATACATCCATCCATCCATCCATCCATCCATTCATTCCTCCATCCCGTTCATTCATGCATCCATTTTTTATTCATTTTATTTATTATTTGTGTTACAGCGGTGTGTGCAACTTGCCGTGGAGACCACTACAAAGCCCATGCAAACTATAAGACAGGGAAGCAGGTTAGCCAATAAAGAGACAGAAACTAAAGACTGATTATTTTGTCAGTTAATTAGCTAATCCATCTCTTTACATCTTTAGCCTCTTGACTTAGACACCTCTATCAGTGTAGACCTCACGCAGAAAGATTCTGAAGCCCATAATATCTCTCAAGACAGTTCATTGCCAGCCACGGAGACTATGGAGGTCGCAAGTACCGGTGGAGAGTCACAGACACTCTCTTCACAATCCCAGTCATCTCAGTCCTCGATACCAGAAGAAGAGATTAGTATATGGCTTGATGAGATGGAAGAGCAAAACAGCAAAAGACAAAAATTAAACGAATCCACTACCAGTATTTCAGAAGGGCGGTACAGCCCCCTGATGTCCACCCTGAATACCGCGTGGGAAGATGTGTCTGACACTCAGCAACGATATTACATCCGCAAAGCCAAGGAGTCCATAGCTACCTCCCTGTCTGTTATCACTCCTGGCCAAGAGGAGGTGTTCTGGAAGGCACTACAAACTGAAGCACTTTTTGAAGAAGAAGGCGAAAATCAAGGAAAGCGCAAGCGCTTTGATCCCAACTCTAGTCTGGTGGGTGTTTTGGTTAAAACATATGAGCAAACAGGTCATTGGAGGACTAAGCGACAGATCCTTTCCCTCTTTGCAGACGATTTTTCAAAAGCTGATTTGCAAGAAATGATTCCTGGACTCTCAAAATGGCGCATTGACCAAGCTCGTCAGCATGCAACCGAGGCTGGCAGAGGTCAGCCAGTCCCTGAAATGCCTAATTACCGCACAAAAATTGACCGCGAAAAAGTGGACCACTTTATTGAATTTATCTCCAAGCCAGAATTTCTCCAGGATATGGCTTTCGGGACAAAAACGATGAAGCTTGACTCGGGAGAGAAAATCAATATACCAGCAGTGATAAGGACTGTCATCCCTTCACGCATTATAAGTCAATATTTAGAATATTGTGAAGAACAAGAAGTCGAGCCTGCGGGTAAGCGTTCTCTCTACCGGATGATTGAAGTTTGTTCAGCTTCCATGCAAAAATCCCTTCAAGGACTTGACAGTACCACTGCTGAGGGTTCCGAGGCGTTTGATGACGTCTTGTCTCTGTTGGATAAACTGGCAGGTCAGGGCATCAACGTAACTAACCTACAGAAGCAACTAAGGGATGCAAAACGCTATATTAAGACAGATTTCAAGACCCATGTCGGAAGAGACGAACAATGTAGTGATCACTGCAGTGTTCATGCACTAAGTGATAAAACCAAAGAGTTCAAACGCAAATGTGACCATAAACA
Organism: Anthopleura xanthogrammica; assembly: GCA_964019055.1. NCBI lineage: Eukaryota > Metazoa > Cnidaria > Anthozoa > Actiniaria > Actiniidae > Anthopleura > Anthopleura xanthogrammica. The sequence continues at coordinate 6,778,615 of OZ025210.1, forward strand.
CACCTATGAATGCGAACGCTGTGTAGGGCTAGAGAGTGTACTAGATGATATAGCAGAGGTTCTAGCTAATGTGGACATCGATGAAGAGGAGAGGGCTAGATTTAAGTTTGAGTACAAAGAGAGTGTGCGTAACATAAAGGCGTGGAAAGCGCATTTGCTACGAACAATTAACCAGGAAGAAGCCAAGCAACATGCCCTAAAGCAGCTAAATAAGAAGTCGTGCCTTTTGATCATGGACTGGGCAATGAAGTTCTTGCCTGTTCAATTTAGAGAACAAATGAGTGACTTTTTTGGAAAGAGAGGCAAGAGCTGGCACATCAGTGCTGTGATTACTGCAGCAGCCACAGACAGTAAATATGAAGTGGAGTGTTTTGTCCATATCCTCAACAGCTGCACCCAAAACAGCTTTGCAGTACTGTCCATAATAGAGGACTTGCTGCATAAAGTCAAGCAGGAATATCCAGCTGTGACACAAGCCTATCTCAGATCTGATAATGCAGGGTGTTATCACAATGGCCCTCTTTTGCTAAGTCTACGAGAAGTAAGGGAGAGAACCGGTGTCAAGCCAGTGCGATACGATTTCTCTGACCCTCAGGCTGGCAAGGATATTTGTGACAGGAAGGCTGCTTCGATGAAGGCACACATAAAGCGGTGGGTCAATGAGAAGCACAATGTCCTCACAGCTGAAGATATGAAGGCAGCTCTAGAATCACATGCGGGCATCAAAGGGTGCAGGGCTGCAGTTGTTGAGTTGGACACAACAAAAGAGACAAACAAAGGTAATAAGATACCAGGCATTAGTGTGCTGAACAATTTCCAGTTCGAGAAAACTGGTATTCGCGTATGGAAGGCGTATGACATCGGTCCTGGACGCCTCATTGCTTACAGCGACCTCACAATTGCACCACAAGGAGAAACTGGATTAAAGGTGATTCAGCCCTTGCCAGGAAACTGGATGCGTCCTGACGTTCAAAACCCAGTCGGAGGCAGACGCCCACATGGACACGGGGAAGTATCGTCTTGAGGCAGACTGTGAGTCTATGTATGACCGCATTAGAAGGAAATGGGCGGGAGTAGTTACAGGGGTAACGTTTGCGCCAGATATGCCATCGACCTCAGGGCGGGTACCTCAAGCTAAGGATAACAGTAGTGCTACCAAAGCAACTCACAGACCGACAGGATGGGCTCTTAAGACAACCAAAACTTCCTCTAGAATGACTGACAAGGTCAACGCCTTCCTCAAGAAGAAGTTTGTTGACGGTATAAGAACTGGAATCAAATCCGATCCTGTGCAGTTAGCGAGGGAGATGAAGTCTCTCAGAAATGAAGACGGGCGGCCTACCTTTAAGCCCGAAGAGTGGAGGACATCAAAGCAAATCAGCAGCCTGTTCTCGCGCCTGAAAGCTGCGCAGCGTAAGAAGGGTATCGATGCTGAGGAAGTCCCAGAGGAAGACATTGAAGCTGCAGAGTCGGAAGAAGCTTTATACAGTCTTATAAACCTAGTGATGAACGACATGAACAGACCAAACCATCCGATCACCGTGGGCACCTTCAATATATGTGAGCTTGTGAAAAGCAGTAAGCTTGTGTCACTGAAACTGGCGGTCCTCAAAGAAATCTACAATGAGCTACATCTGACGACAAGTGGTCCGTTATCGAGGAAAAAAACCTTCTGTGAAGCTATAGACGTATATGCTAACAGCTGTACATGCATGGTATAAGGAAATACTTTATTCCCTCCGAGACCTGTGACAGCCCTGTGGGAAGAGGAGCAAAGGAAGGCGATCTGGCAAGAGAGCTTCTTTTTTTCATAAATATTAACAATTCTCTACTCTCCTTCGCAGACGCATTACTGTCAGTCCCAGGTCATCCCAGCACCTCCCCACGCTGGTTAGGTCTCGGGAGGATCTGGGACCGACACTTATGGGGGCTTATAAACTGCGATAATGGAGATGCAGATCACATTGCTATGGAAAGAATTCATGTTTGTTTCAAAATGTCCGTAATTCTCCAGACTGCTTTTAAAAATGTCGTGATGATGATGATGATGATGATGATGATGATGATGATGATGATGATGATGATGATGATGATGATGATGATGATGATGATGTTTATGATGAAGATGATGATGATGATTGCGATGATGAGTGATGTTTATTTACATATAAGAAAACTACATTTTCAAAATAAATAGACCTTTCCCAATCATGGATCCAAAACGAAGTCCAACCTCGACTTGGAGCTATTGATCACTTGAACGAATTCGGGAAAGGTTTGTTGTTTCATTAATAGCCTAGGGAAGTGATGACCCTCGAGATACTAGTTTTCTGTCCTAACAAATTTGACAAAAAATGGCAGTGGTGAAAGAATACTGGCTAGAAACAGGGGCGGATCCAGGATTTTGTTTAGGGAGGAGTGCAACCCTCAAAATCAAGGAAAGAAAACCTTATAGTGGGACAAAGTTGCTCGGGGGGGGGGGGGGGGTGCGTACCCCCTTCACCCCTCCACTGGATCCGCTCCTGAGAAAAGTAACGTTATTCTGGATTTCAGTAATTTTCTTTTTCATTGAAAATTCATGACATTTCATAAGAAGTCTCTCTCTGGTTTACCGCACGTATTAGTCGGTGTTTGACCACCATTTGCAGATAATGAGTTTCAGAACTCGAGAATGAGACTTTCCTCAGCTGATTTTAAAACCATTATTTATATGTATGTATAAATTTTAGCAAATTAATCAATGATTTGTGTTGTTTGGGTCGGTCATTAACAGGCCAGAGAACTGAAAGAACCATAAACACGGACAAGTATTTATGCTTAAAACGTACACACGAGATTGTTAACAAAGCTAGTGTCTGAATGGCGCGAGCACGTAAGAACGAAAAATTGATAAGTAAACAATTTATGCATCGGCCGAATGTAGCAAAATAATTACCTGTGCACTTTTGTCAACAAAGTAAAACAAATATCTCTGTAATACTACATTACTAGACTTCATTAGGAGCATTGTGCTGCCTTGTTGTTTTACTTTACAAAGCTGAGACAGATCAGTTTTTCCTGCTCCATTATATATTTATGTAGTAGGAGGATCTGAAGAAATTTGAGTTGTTCATGCTAAACCTGTGGTGTATATATATTAGAAATTAAAAAGATTAACGCATGCATGTCTCCATCAGAAGAAAATAATCACTAAATCATCAAGAATTTGTGTCTGAATGTGTTTGATTATTATTTGGCTGTTTGCTATCTCGCCGATCAAGCGTGACACTTTCCCGGGAAAATATGCATTATGCAAATTTAGTCAAAATCTTGAGAAAGTTCACGCTTCGGGATTATAACTTGCCAAATTAGAGTTTGTTGATTTATTAAAGGTTATACTCGAACTACAAAACAACAGGTTTAGATTAAAAATGAAATGCCGCACTTTGGAGAAAATAGGCTTTGAAAATTGACAAAATTATGCTGAATCAAAAAAGCTCGAAAAGGTAATATTTGAAACCACGGCAAAAATAAAACTTTTAATCCGAAACTGTTGAACTTGTAGATATATGCTGTTTAAGTACCTAAGTATATGACACATTCATATAAATAATCAAAGCTAATGCGAAGTAATTCAACTAAGCCGTTGAACTTGACCCAAATTTCACCTCTCGTCCTGTCAAAATAACGCCAAAATGAGGGGGGGTGGTCAAAATCCGGAGGATTAGATATTTTTTCGAAAAAAAAACACTGATCGTAATCTTATCGGATAGGGAACAAATGCTGAAAATTTGGAGGGAATCGGCCGACCCCGATCCGTGGCTCCTGCCCGGTCCTTACTGACAATGACACTTAACTTTGAAATTTGCGTTTTTGGGGTTCTTATTTTGTTCTGATTGCTCTTATTCTTTTACATTTGCGGATGGGATACCTTGTTATTCATCCAGGGTAAGATAGAAAAGATAAGAAGCAAAAAATGAAGACAATTTTTGTATAGTATTTTGATTTATCATATATTGTGTAATTTAATTGCTTATTGCACAGCAAATGTATTTTTCTGGACATCGCCAACTACACAGTGTTAATCTACAGTGTCTTATTTACTCCGGTTTAACTTGTTATTTTCGAAAAGCAATAAAAAAATTCCGAGCGCTGCGGAAGCCTGGGACTAGTTTTCAGTGACGTCATTTACGGGACTCTGGTATAAACATTTCAGAGAGATTGAGAAAAAGACTTGCATGGTCTCAAAACTGTAGCTACAAAAAGCGTACACATTAATTGGAAATCATGTCTGATTCACAGACAGCTTGCAGTAGTGAATGCTCTGAAAGTAGTTACGATTCTGATTTTAATGCTGAAAGTAAATACTTACTTAGAAACGAACAAGACAACGAAACGGACGACGGCGACTTTGACTCCATTCCATACAGCGATGAACCCATCGCAGATGAAGAGTGGTTAAACTATTTCTGTAATATCTACGAAACTCCTATGAAACAGCCATAAAATTTGCACAGGCCTTATGGAATCACCAAAAGTTCTGAAGATTAAAAGCCCGACAAGAAGACGCTTTTGAATTTCTAAACATTTTAATGAAACATGTTTCGAAATTATCTATGGAAATATTAATAGATCGACCTATGAAAATTTATGTTATGAGAATCACTTAAATGTTTTTCTATACTAAATTGAACCCTATGACATTTTATATCATCGTTCATGGTATCAAATCGCATATCACTATGAAATGTTTTTATATCACTAAATTACCCAATGAAAACATTTCATAGGAATATATATGCTATGAAATCACTATGAAATGCTATGAAATAACTATGGAATACTTTTCCCTTTATATTTAATCATATATTATACATCACTACTGGCTGAGAACCAGTGAAAAAGTAAACTGGTAAAAAAAAACCTTAAAAATGGCTATGTGTAATTAGTTAGTTATCCATGACTGAAAAAAACATGCTTAAAAAGAAGAATGAGCCCCAGCTGTTTCAGAAAAAACCTCCATTATGTCAAGTAAAAGTTACCTGATGATTAATTTCGTATAAGTATGGTCATATTCCTTCCAAATACTTTGAGGAAATTTAAATTTGGATTTAGGCATTTCAGCTGGTTCCATTGGTTTTTCACAGGTCATTTTTGTTTTTTTTCCCAGTTTATTTTTTTTCACTGGTTCTCAGCCAGTAGTGATGTATAATATATAATCATATAAAGGGAAAAGTATCAAGCAAATTTCTACCCGTTTTACCGTTTTTACAGGAAAAAAAACAGAGCGAGATGGAGGCTTGATTTTTAGATCAAAGCAAATCTTACCTGCTAACTGTCGAGCAGTCTTAGAGGGACAAATTCCCCTATTTATCAGTTTTTGTTGATCCTAAGCTGTCAACTATTCTTGAGTAAACAAAATCTTCAGACTATCATCATTCAAAGCAGATAGAGGTGAAATTCTTCAAACTAAGGAGGTATAATTCAACACTGACATCAAGTCCAAAGCACATGCTCCGATCTCTGGTGACTCACTGCACTTGAAGTTAACTTGAACTTGAAAGACATATTTGTCGCTTTTATCCCTTTTGATTCTGTCCAGCAAGCTTATTTTGAATGAAAGTATCCTTGAAACTGTCTTTTTTGACAGTTATTAGCTATACTTTTCACTATGAGTACTGTAAGTTTCAACAGTGAATTAATATGGAAATGAGTTGTGTAAGAATTAATGTAACGGCTTTCATATATGGTTGGAGCAATAATCGATCTTTATAATGCGCAAATTTCAAAGAAAGAAAGAAAGAAAGAAAGAAAGAAAGAAAGGAAGGAAGAAAGAAAGAAAGAATAAAGAAAGAAAGAAAGAAAGAAAGAAAGAAAGAAAGAAAGAAAGAAAGAAAGAAAGAAAGAAAGAAAGAAAGAAAGAAAGAAAGAAGACCATTCTAAATACCCCTTTGGGCTCCCTGTGTACCCACGAGGTCAGCGGTTTCACACAAGCATGCGTATTTGTCTCTTTTCTTTTTGTCATATGATTTCTTCTTCCTTGGGTTCTTTCCCGTTCTTTCTAGTATTTTTCCATCATGGCCATGCAAGATGTTATCAATAAGGTTAAAGGAACAGCACTTGGAGTTGCAGAGTACCTAACTCCAATCCTAAAGGTATATTTCGTACTGCGAACTCCATTCCTACGAAGAGATCGCTACACTTCACCCGTCCTTCAGAGGATTCTATTTCCGGTGTTTAACTAAGGTTAAACAAAACTAAGGTTAAACACCCTCCATTGTCTTATAACTAGATTTTTATTGTTTTTAATCACTAGGAATCCAAATTTAAAGAAACTGGAGTCATTACACCTGAAGAGGTAAGATGTGCTGCAAAAAAAACTGAAATTATTATCGATGCATAATGTTTCACACTTACTTTCATAAACGTGTATCAAATATTGTTACTCTGGAGTTATTTATAGAATAAGAGCTTATATCTTATAAGATATTTATTTAAAAGAAAAGAAAGAATATTGGCGAATCTGTAGAACGATTTCATAACTATATAGTGAATGTGTGCTCATTATGGAATAAAGAAATGTCGATAGAAAGTTAGAAAAAAGTGTTCATGAACTTCCTGTTGGTTGGTGATTGGGAAATCTTAAAGAAGTGATTGCATGAGAGTGGTGTGATGTGAGACCAGTAAAGCATCAGACAAGTCTGAACTAGATAAACTATTCTGAAGCTAATCAAGGACTTACAGAGGGGAAAATTCAGAATTGCTCCAACTCCATAATAGTATCAAAGTTGTACTTCATGGTTATAGATACATGTATTTGTTGCAACTATTGTGTAACAGCTAGGATTAAGGATTTGCATAATAAAACTGGTATAGAATTGCACTAGTATGCACTGGACTCATGTCAACTCTCATAATGTTACTGGTTATAAAGCCTGGTTAACACTAGTGATTCAAGCATAAGCAAAATGATATTATTCAAAAAGTCTTTAATTTATGGTTAGGTAAATAACCCCTTTATATTTGAACAGTCATCCTTAAAGTACTATTTGTGCTTGCATATGAGTGTGAACCAGACTTAACATGCATGTTTATCATACTCAACACACCAGAAAGTGTCCATTTTATTTCTTCTTGCAAATTTCAGTAGTTATATATTGACTGTCTATTGATTGATGTGTTTTTATTATTATTTTTAAGTTTGTTGCTGCTGGCGAGCACATTGTTCATCACTGCCCAACATGGCAATGGTTAGTATTATTAAATACACATAATTTGTATTAATCAATATGAATAGTGGCAAGGATGGATCTTTGTTAAATAACGTAATGTGTTGACCCACCCACTATTATATATTTAATCAATTAAAATCAACTACAATGTGTTAGTCATGATCTTGTCTTGAATGTAGTGGACCCCTCACTTAGCTTGCTTATTCAAGCCACCCAACCTCAATTTTTTTCCAACAGTCTCCATGTCTTAAGCACATACATGTATCTTCTGCTTTGCTATTAGACTGTCAGCCAGGCTGTCCAAAAATGAAGAAGGACAGTGATTTTCTTTACGTGCAGCAGCTCAAACAATCAGCAAGTAGATGGCAAGCTGGCGGCATCTGGATTAATTATCACTCTGATTGCCATCTGCTGCAGCCACATTTCAATTTCATTTGTTGTTCATAAATACAGTAGAGTCCAGTTATGTCCAACCCTTGATACGTATCTCAAACTTCCTATTTTCTTGCGTTCTGTGGACTTGGATCACTACAATATTGAACTCCTGTTATTTCAAACCTCTTCCTTGTCCCAAGGACATTCAAGATAACAGGACTCTACAGTATATGAGGAACATTTATCCTTTTATGAAATATTTCCTTGCTGAACTTTTTTGGTATTTTCTTCTGAAGGTCAATGGGAGAAGAGTCCAGAGTGAAGCCATATTTACCCAAGGACAAACAATACATCTATACAAGAAACGGTAATAGATCTACTTATCTTAGGAACTAATTAATATTTATTTATAATCTTACACTGTACAAACTGACTTTAGTATATTGTTCATAGTAGAGCAGTTCTCATAAACCCGTGAAATATACTTTAGCATATTACACTCTACTTCACTCTGATTCTTTTGTTTTCTATTGTGATGTTTTGACTATATTTACACTTTAATAAGCACACTTTGCTTCAAGTGTTAATGCATGAGAACAACTCTAAGATATCCCTCGCTATACATGTGTTTAGTACCATGTTACAAGAGATGTAAACAAATGGAACATCAAGAAGAAAATGAAGCCATTGTTGAAGAAGATGAAGATGGTGGATGGGTTGACACTCACCACAAGGTGGATCCAAGTGGAAATAAGATTGGTGCTGGTGTTCAAGAACAGTTTTCGGAAATGAAACTGGACTCTGATAAGGTATTGTAAATATCACCTCTCTCTCCCCTATTTCCCGCTTCGTAAGGGTAACTTACACATATCATGGTCAAATAACTGTATTTTAATAAAATTGAAATGAACTCTGTTCCAGACTACCAAACCAGTTGTACCAGTTGCAGATGATGACGAGGATGAAGATGAGGATGAAGAGGCTGAAGACATGGAAGGTATTTATAAGCAAGTTAGAAATTCATCACTTCATGCCGGCCATGCATTCATATTTACAATGATGTATTCTTTGTAATTTACTCTTTCTTTTCACCAGCTTTTGAAGAGAGTGGTATGCTGGAAAATGATGAGGTATGTTCTCGTGTATCCACTTAATACCATCGTTAAAAATTCCGATTCAAGCCCAATTCGAAAAATGGAATTGGTACATGCATGATTTGCTTCCCTGCATCCTTGTTGCCAAGACAACCAGAACATATAATTAATGAACATTATGATTTATGATAAGAAACAAACACTCCCATTTCAATTTTCTAAACACACCATCATTCTTGCTTATTTCCAAATTCCTATTTCCTTTCTCACCAGGCCACTTTATCCATCCCAGCTGCTGCAGTACCTAAACCAGAAGGAGCAGTCAGTTCTGCGGAGTTGGCCAGCGGTGAGGGGATTTTGCAGACAAGGACTTATGATATGTACATCACATATGACAAGTACTATCAGACACCACGGCTATGGCTATATGGTTATAATGAGGTTAGTAAATCTACAACTAACATAATGTAGCTTATTAAATGCATATGTGATTGTACCATACTGAATGGATTCGAAAAAAATTCTGAGCCCCAGATGGGAATCGAACCCACGACCCTCTGTATACTAGTCAGATGCTCTATACTGTAGCTTGTAAAAAATACTTAAAAATCAGAGTAACTAATTGTTGAACTTTATCATTTTTTCAGAACCGAAAACCACTAACAGTTGAAGAAATGTATGAAGACATGAGCCAGGTACTACTTTTTGACCACATGTCATTCCCTTGAGAATAAGATTCTAGGTTTGAGTTGTATCCATATTTATGTGTCTTCTCATGTGCAACCGTTAAACAAAGAAATAATACTCAAGGAATGACATGGGATGTGAAAAGGAAATCCAAATACGCCCAAGGTAAAGAGGTCTGATCAAGGGACTTTTGTTATATTAACAATGTCAACCAAATGATACCCAAAATTTCTTCGAAATTCGTTTTATCCCTAAAGACAGCCAGCAGAGCCTTCTCTAAGGGACTTTGGGATAGTTTGATTATAAAGCATACATATTAGCACCTGATTGTTCAATACAAGGGCTTAATTGTTTTCATTTTCATTTTCAGGATCATGCCAAGAAGACAGTAACCATTGAAGCTCATCCTCACCTACCAATGACTATGGCATCCGTTCACCCTTGTCGGTAAGCACAAATGGTCTTCTATCTGGTATTTTTGAATCATAACTAGTCTTGGCTCTTATTGGATAATGTTAATTTGATTGACAGGCATGCTGACGTCATGAAAAAGATAATTCAAACTGTGGCAGATGGAGGAGGAGAACTTGGAGTTCATATGTATCCTAAACAATACTGCAGGACTTGTATAATTTTAGTTCATTCTTTTGCAAAATATATTGAAATCTACTTTCCCATGGAGAAAGCTCTTTTCTACGAAATAAGGCCAAGAAAAGTGGACTAGAACCTCCCAATAGCATAGTATCTATAATGCAATCTGTGGCAAAACAATTTAAGCAACCAAACTCGCATCAATGCTATGGAATCCTGAAACAACCTCTGGGTTGATCGAATTCGGGGTATGGTTTAATAACAGATCGAAGTGGAATTTAGCGTGTTGGGTTTTGCCGCGCCGAGGGAGGAAAACCGGAGAACCCGGAGAAAAACCCTCAAATCAAAGGGAGGCACCTATGCCTGAACACTACTAAAATGCTGCCGAGCCCCGGAAACAAACCCGAGACCTCAATGCTGTACAGACCAAAGACTTTACAATATGGAACTAAGCCGTACTCTTGCCAGAAGGAGTTCGCTTCACTCAGCTTTTTCCATGCTTAATCATATCTACTTATTATTCCCTTAACCATTTGATCAGGTATCTATTGATTTTCCTCAAGTTCGTTCAAGCAGTCATCCCAACCATAGAATATGATTATACGCGACACTTCACCATGTAACCTGCATGTGACATAACTCGTGAACTGGAATCAATTGGACATTGGACAAGAAAGCCAACTAAATGAATCCAATCTTGTATTAGAAATTACATATCATGTGAAAAATCTTTTCGCGTTTCTGTGACCGAAAAATCTCCAGACGCTGCAAATTTAACGATTTTTTGCTTTGTTTCTGAATCATCAAGACTGACAACTGAGGCTGTCCTTACACGTTATTCTTAACCATTCAAAAAGTTGTTACGTCTAGGTGTTCCGTTTACATGGAACTGTGTTATCCGGACAAAAATTCAAAGGCCTAGTCGTGCAAATTATACTGATCAAATTTTTGAGCGGTTAAAAAATCAGTCGTCCAGTACCGTGTAGGGCCAGGCTCAGTCAGAGTTAGTAATTTTGGCCAATGAAGGCAAGAAACTTGGAGGTCTACATGAAATCACAGAAGCATGAAAAAGGAGAATTGTCTCAGTTTTTGGTCATAATTAATCTGATTTGTTAGACTCCTTTCCTGGCTCAGTTATAAGGAAATGGATCTCGTTACAAGAGGCCTTTTTTCGTCGAGCATGCGCAGTAAAAATATCGGCTCTGGCAACGAGATATGTTGGATTCCGGCTTGCCATAGCTGGATTTATGTTTTCGCAGCTGCTCCCTATCTTATGTGACGATGGGCTTAAAATATTGTCGTTTATCTAGACATGCAAGAATTTTAGATTCGTTTTCCCTCATTCATTCTAAACAAACTTGCATATAGAATAGAGTCGAACCTCTACACAGCGGCCACCGTCGGGACAAAATTTTGTGGCCGTAGAGAGGTAGGTAGCCGTTGTGGAGATGTTTCAGTTACAGTATATGTATGAACTCATTGGTAACCGGGACAAATTTCCTGGCCGTTGGGTAGAGATGACCGTTAGTGGAGGTGGCCGTTATGAGGAAGTGGTCATTTGTAGAGGTTCGACTGTAGAATGGAGAACTCTATGGAATTATGACTTAGAAAAACTCAAGTATAGTACTGTGGAAATGAAAAATGTATTTTTAAAAGAAATATAAGAAAATTGATTAAAAGTGCTTTTAGTAATATAGCATATAATAGTGTTTTTGTTTTGATAAAATTGTTTCGCACCAAGAGACCATGAAGGATTTTCATGATTTTCAGTTTAACTGCAAGAGGTACAGCAGAGACGAAAACTGACCGGCATTATCTTTTAAGCGAAGAAGGAAGGGGCGAGGGAGGGAGATCAGTTAAGAACATTAGCTCACGAGTATGACTTGAAAGAGTTTCCTCTTCATGAGGGTATAGTACTTAAAAACAGAGCAAATCACTGATGCATGTGACTGATCATGAAAAATCAAGTGATTAGTTACCGTGAACATGACCAGTAAAGTGTTCGCAGCACTAGTCGACAAGATTGGAGTGTATTGTTTCAAATTCAGCACAAGAGTAATACTGACGGTAAGCAAGAGGCGTAGTCTGGGGGCCCGGACCCCCCCCCCCCCCCCCCTCGATCGTATTTCCCGTTTTTTTTGGCCGATGTTCTGAAAATGGGTCTTGGGGCCCCCCTTAAGGCAAAATGCTGGCTACGCCCCTGACATCTTCCCAGTTATACATGGAGAAGGAAGTCAAGTTGTTTTTTAAAGAGCTAGACTGACTTCGTGCACAAAAATCCCCACCACTGGTTTTCACAATAAATATGCTGCAATATGAAAAATGTACTCACTTTGCGGAATCAAAACGCATTCATTAGTGACGTAATTAAATCCGTCATCAATGATTAAATTATCAATAAGAGAATTATTGGTTATAAAAACTCTCAGTGAATTATTGTCGTAATAAGGGATAGCAAAAGATAAAGAATAACACTTTTATTAGTTTGCTTTACAGTGTACTCGTGTCATGCATCATCTCACTAAGATCTTGATGACTGTACATTTAACATTCCTTCAGGGACTACAACGGTGCCATAGTCGTGTTTGAATAGTCCAGTTTCGAGTTCTCTATTGCTCAGTCTTAGCCTCAATAACATGTAATATATTCTTTATTATTAATAACAGCCCGTGGTAATGAGGTGAGGAATGTGTACAAATGAACAATACAATTGCTTTAGAATTCTACGTATACGTTTTGCTCTCCGTGCTGAATAATTTACGCACAATTGAGAGCAATAAGACTGAGCAATAGCTGGGTTTCAATCAGCTGATAAAAGTCTTTGAATCTCATTATCTGCTCCAAATGGTGGTCAAACACTGACCACCATTTGCTGTTAATTAACCAGAAAGAAGTCTATTGAAAACATGCGATTCAGCTGAGGAACATTCCGCACGAGACAGGAAATGACGTCAAGTGAAACCCAGCTATAGAGAATTTGAAACTGGAGTATTGTTCTATTTGCAGGATAGATCACAATATAATTTGTTTTTGTTTTACACAGATATATGATGAAAAACTAGGCAGAATGCAACAGCGTTTGTTGTAAAACATATTCACAAAAATGAAGTAAAAAAAGCCTAAAAAGAAACCACGTGTATTAATCTGAGTCACTATCGGATTCGTTCGGCCTATCCTTCTCTTTCTTCTTCTTCTTTTTCTTCTTCTTTTCTTTCTTGTCTTCCTCCTAAGGAAATAATCATAACAGTGCATTTAAGGAACAAAACTATTGTAAATCAAGGTTAAGAAATTGAACCTATGACGTTCTGACATGACATTATGCTTCAGGCTCCTGGCAGGAACACCCATGCCGAACAGGTCGAAGGGTAGGAACCAGACAAAGAGTGGTCCCCTGGTCCTCCAGGTTGGGGGTTGGGCTGAGGGCTGATAACTCTCTCCCATAAAAAATACCGCACATGGCTCAACACTAACATACATCTACTAGTCCCAGACTAGTGAAGGCTTGCTGTGGACTAGTGGGAAAAAGACCTTGGGACTAGAGATTATCCATAGTGACTAGCCCAAGTACTAGTACCTAAAAACTTAAGTGTCGAGCCCTGGCAGAAACATGTACAAGTATTTGTTTTAACCAGTACTACAAGGATTACGAGTCAATTTTATTTTATTTTGAATTTTCAGCGATCAGAGTTTTAAATTCTGATATATTCTGGCTAATTTGTTGAGCTTGTTGGACAAAGCAACAGCAACGAAGGGGACTCGGGACCCAGAATTGATTTCATTCATATATTTCAGCTACAAATGTAGTTGTAATAATGGCATAAAATACAAGAGATACTCATTTTTTTAGACTTTTACCTCGCTTTCTTCCTTGTCCTTAGATTTTCGTTTCTCTTTTTTGGCTTTTTTCTTGTCTTTCTTTGAGGGAGTAGCAGCTTCTTCAGAGCTTTCATCTTCTGACCTTTTACGTTTTTTAGCTTCTTCGGCTGGTTCTTGACTTGGCGTTTCTGGCGCTTCCTTGGGTTTGGATTTTTTCTTGCTGCTACAACATTAAAACAATAAAATAACAAATTCAAGTCTCATTAAACGCATTCAATAGACACTCAAAAAAAAAAGACAAGTAATAGCTGATCTCCGGTGTATTAGCTATTTCAAGGTCGAGGGGAAAAACTGGGTCGAGTTGGCATAGCAATGCTTGTGGGACTGTTTTATGGGGCAAAATACACCGGTGCCATTTTGGAAATAGGTCCCCTAAAACAGTCCCATAATGCACTGCATTACTTACTTGACCTAGGTTTTTTTCAACCTTGGAATGGTTATTAGCCCATTGTATTCTAAAGCATTCCTATACATTATCCATTATTCCCTAAATATTGTGTAATGTGGGTCTGTAAAAAGGGTCTAAAGAATCTACCTTCTAGGTCTACCTTACCTTAGATCTGGGTGTTCTGCATTCCAAGCATCAGGTGTCTTTTCGTTTGGTTTACCAAACTTGTCCAGTTTCCCTTCCAGGATCAATTGCTTCTTCTTCAAAGCCTGAAGAAAAAGAACAAGTTAACAATCCAAAATTGAGAAAATCGTCAGGAACTTGCTAACCTAACCCCCAATACTACTTAACATTGCTGCACTATAACGTTTTTTTGCTGCACGAAGCATATGCTCATTCAAATCTTTTTGTTGCCGGCCCTAATTCCAAAATCTTTACTCCCTGGAATGGCCAGTTTGGAAGAGATCTTCACGATCCCAAATTTGTAAAATGTATTTTAAACAATACAACATTTTTTCAGCCTCTTTTTCCTTTAACCAAACCCAGGATTTCCAGTTATAAATGCTTTTCTAGTTTGCATCCCAAGATTTGCCTCCAATTTCTAATTTTGATCATATGGTTCATCTATAGTGATATTTGCAGTGCGATTGTTGCGCATCAATAATATTGCAGTAATTTGGTTGCAATCCCAAATTGCCTGTGTAAACGGTTGGCGATTTATGGTGCAATTATTGCGTTGACTTGATGCTGCAACCAATTTACCTCAATTGTTGTGCAAGAGTCGCACTGCAAATATTGCTAGTGTAACCAAGCCTACACATACCTTTGGCCCAAGACCCCATTTCCGTGGGTATGTATCTCTCTCCATGATAACACGTTTGATTTTAGCAACAACTCCATGATCACATGTTGACATCACAGCTGTAGTCATCAGTGCTATACCTGAATGATTCAACAACCACATTGAGAAACAATAGCAATATGTATAACATATGCAAGGATCTATTTGAAAAGAGGGCTGGCCACAGGTTTATAAGCCACTGGGTTTTAAATGCTACAGCTGTACCCTCATAAAACAAGGATAATTTATTCTATTTTACATTTACTTACCTAATGCAACGGCCTCTCCTTTGGTTGTCATTATCACAATTTGTTCATTCATCTCAATGCCAGATTCATATCGCAATAGACCAGGAATCATCAGCTTGGCACCATAACAAATAGCATTGACCTGGACAGAAATACATTAAATGCATGAGAAATAACACGATTATAACATGGGCTAAATTAAGAGAGAGGTACAGAGGGTAGAACAGAAAAGAAGGCAAAGAGAGAAAAGAGAAAAGGAAAGTGGAATGAAAAGCAAGGGAATGATTATGATGTTGGTTAAATCTGAGAGGGACAGAAAACAAAGAAAGGAAAGCAAAGAGAGAAGAGGAAAGAGAAAAGAGGAAAGCACAATGAAAAGGAAGGGAAGTGAACATAAAATGGGCTGTAAATCAGACGTAGAAGAGATGAGATGGAAGAGAAGGTTGGAAGAGAAGAGGAAAAAGAGATGGAAAAGAAAGGAAAGGAAAGGAAAAGAGAGGTGCAAAAACAGAAGAAAACTCTTGGTACAACTTACAGCACTATCCTTTACAACCAATCTTTTATGTGAAGTTAACAAGGCTTCCAATGGCTGAATGCATCTGCGCAAGTATGTCTCTAAAAATGGACATGATAATTCATCAGAAATCTTGGGCATTTTTTGTTTCAATTCCAATCTACACGGTTAACTGTCATAAAACTTACCATCTCTTGAATTATCATAGAGATACTGTGCATCGAGAACATCATGCATAGTGTACATCTTCTCCTGAGGAGGAAAAATAAGTGTAACAATAAGATATAAGGTAATTTATCCTACATATATATACATGTCTATATGTCAATACACTATCCACCTCCTGAAGGCATGACCACAAATATTACGTGTACTGTACAGGGCTAAAAATCAGGCCTGCTCAATGGCTGGACATGATGACCAGCCACATCAGACTGATCAACATGCAACCAGTCAAGAGGACTGACCCCTAAGAGGTGTGTCGCTGGACAACTGCCAACTTTGGCTGGACATTTTTGCCGAGTTCAACCATTATTTTTAGCTCTGCAATATGGAGCAGAATTTGTAGAGAAATAGTTAGAATCCAGAAAAACACTTAAAGCCTGAATCAAAACTGTGACTAGACACCATGCTTCACATAAGTTGTTCTGATCTAGGTTTCATTGAGTAGTAGGAACCAGAGAAACACTTGAAGTCCGAATCCAACACATGACTAGACACCATGCTTCCCATAAGCTGATCTAGGTTTCATTGAGTACAAGTTACTGTATCAGCAAGTCAATTGAAACAAATTGCTTACATTTTCAGACTGAATGCCAGATCTGACTCTTCTCAATTCTTGCATGTGAGCTCCAATACCCAGAAGAAAGCCAATATGAACACAGAGAGTCCTAATGTAGGTACCAGCTTCACAGCTAACCCAGAACACACCTGAAATCATGATAAAAGTTAACACCTGTAGGTTAAAATCTGTAGTTCCTTCAGTTGAAATTCAACTGCTATCAATAGAAGCCGAGGGTGGGCACTTTACCCCCTCTCCCCATCAGTGCTCTGTTCTAAGATTATTAAAACCTGAAGCTATATGGATTAGAGAGAATCAAAACAGAAATGGAGATCCTGAGGATCAAATCATGGACCTCTAGCTCTTAAGGCTGTGTACCAACCAACTGTGTTACAATACCATACTGAGTTCACAGTATTCAGAGTGTTCAGACTTGTTGCACTTACAGTATCAGTTTCAAAAAATAATTGACTCTTACAAGTGTAATATTATCCCATTAGAGACCACACGTCATTCCCTAAAGTATCATTTCTTTCAGGAGTGGACCCAGAAATTTGCAAGGGGTTGTCCAAAATGGAAAAAAATATCAATAATCCTGATCTGACTTACTTAGCTACAGTAGTACCTAGATTTATTTTGGGATGGACAACCCCTGGATCGGCACCTTTCTGTACAGCCATGTGAATACACATGAATATGGATACAACTCATGCAAAGATTCTCTTATTCTCAAGGGAATGACATTTGGTCTGAAACAGGAATTATGAAAAAATACACCCAAGGGCCTATTCTGAAGTGATGAAAGTTTATCGTACCTAAATGTCTCTCTTTGTCAAACTGAAGAAGCTTGCTCTCATAAATGGTTCTGATCCTCAGTTGTCTTTTAACGGCAGATATCAGAGGTGGTCTTTGGAAGAGGGCTCCGGTTAAAGTCTCTAGAGTCTGTGAAAAATAGACATGAGCATTTATCAGTTAAATGTGTTTTTCTTTGTGACTTCTCCATTAAAAGTGCAATTAACCAGTTTGTTTTGCAACAAAAATGTATATGTCAAATACATATATAACGTGGTCATACAATTGGACCACATTCTGTTTAGATAATTATGCACAGATATGAAGAAATATAACTGTGGGCAATGTGAAAAAAATGGCAGATGCCAAATGTTTTTTAAACAAAGAACAGCAGTGCTTTATGCACCAGTCATCAGACTCATGACTAAAAGTAATGGGTTCTTATATAGCGCAATTTCACATCGTCTCAATGCGCTTTACGATTTTTTGAACAGTGGAGGACTTTTTACGGGCTGCATATTAAGGCGCTATTAGCAGCCATGCAGCTTACAATCATGAGTGAAATTGTTAGTAATTAGTGTTATGCCTCCAAATTGGGATAGGCTGTTGAACCGGGAGACAATCCCCTACTCTTACACGAATAATTCAACAGGTTCTTTTATGTCCCCCATTTACAGGTTAAGGAAGGGTTGGGAGACAGGGCCTACGGTTTAAAGTCCTTATCCTAAAGCTGCATTCAAGATAAGAAAAAACTGTAATCAATAAAAAAGCCACCATCCTTACCCTAGCTAACTCCTCCTGGCCCTCTATTGCATTATGAAGTCTTACCACACAGACATATTCCTTTCCTAGTCAAGATAAATAACAACATTAGTACATGCAAACGTACATGATTGGAAATCTTCAATATCTGTGGTTTTAGATAACAGCACCCTATCTACTGTATATCATTTTGTAAACACTGTAACATAAGACTCAGTCACTAAATACATGTAAAGACTTTTGAACTAACAAAGTTTTACAAGAAATTTAGAAAACAAATATTATCATGAATGTGTGCATGCAAGTTAAAAAAAAATTAAAAAAAATCAACTTTGTTCATAGAGGCTAACACTTGGCAGTAATTCAACAGATAAACTTGTGGTCCTCTAGTTGATTAGGGACGGAACTGCCATTAACGCACATGGTCATTCGAGCCACTTGAAAGTCTAACCATTTGCAGATGTAATCACAAAGGCAGCACTTTCTCCTCAGTTATTTTAAGACCCTGAGTGTTGGTCTAGCCAGGACTCGAACCACGACCTCCCGCACAACTGATGCTTTTACCCACTGAGCTAACTAGGTGATGATAAGGGAGAGATGGCAGTTATTCAGTAAACAATCTTAGTAAGTACCTGCTCCTTGTTGTGACTTGACAAGTCTTGTAGCTCTGTCTATACAGACAATCAAACAGCCTGTGACTTTAGGATCAAGGGTTCCACTGTGTCCTGTCTTCTCTACACGCAGAATTCTCTTCAACCATGCAACTACCTGAAATGGATTTGTCATAAAGAAAAATTGACGACTAATGCTTAGGGCTCAAAATAACGGCCAGTCATACGCCGGCCAAGATGTCCAGCATATGATATTTTATTTTATCTTTTCAAATATGATCAGTCAACATGTCCGTTCAATACCATATTTGACAAGTCAAGTTCCAAACTTGGCCAGACATTCACCGTTGACCGGCCGTTATTTTAAGCCCTGAATGCTAACAACTATCAAATCACTTGTAATTTTTTTTATGTATTGAGGGAAGCCAGAACAACTGGAGAGAAACCCTAATATTCTTATCTCCAAAAATTGTACTTACCTCATGCGAAGAAGGGTTTGCTGGTTTATCTAGATTAATAAAACCACTCCTATGAAAAATAATATTATAGCATACAAATTAAAACTAGAATATAAATATATAATATACTAGCTGTGTAATGTTATAACCAAATCAATAATGCCAGTGAATTCATACACTGATCAAAATACTTACGAAACATAATCCTTCAGTTCTCTTTGAAGCGGTGAACAACCATTCGGTAAAGGTGTGAAATGACCAGTACGAACATTCAGCTTGTCATAATTCTGAACGAGAGTTGAATTATAATAAATGTGCATTACTTTAAAGTAAAAAGGCAAACAGGCAAGGGATGTAGGGTAGGGAAGGGAAGGGGAGAGGGAGGGAGGGAGGGAGAGAGAGATTTTGGAATATCATGAGGGAGGGAGGAAAGAACATGCCTTTTAAATATAAGTACCTTGAGTAGCAGAGGCCACTTTGATGTGTCCAGTGCAGGAGTAGTGGAAGATGGTTTCAGGTGAAAATCTCCATTAGGCAGTTCACCCTTAAAGCATAAAAATAAACAAAGTATTTTTTTACAAATAATAACAACAAAAAAATGAATTCCTTAGAATAAAAGGCAACATATTTAATATAAGGTATGTTAAAGGTACCACTATACCAAAGAGTAAAGTGAACACCTTTCAATAAGAAAGGTTATCATTTATCTTCTACTTTAATACCACTGTCAGGAACAGATCCAGGTGGTGTCCAATGTTACATCGGACACCCCCAAATAAATGCTTACAAGTACAAAAAAAGTCAGATGAGATTTATTGATGTCACTATATCGTCACTTTTTTCATTTTTTCAACTCATTTATGAGATATCGATGCTTAAATAAAACATTCAAAGATAAATTTCATATCTCGGTGCATTATTATATTATTCTGTCTACAGATTGGCAAGGTTGTTTCTCACTAAGGTTTCAACAGCATGTGAGAGTGAGTTAGAAGTCAATTTTCCCACTAACCTCTGGGAGACCTGCATCACCCTCACTCTTCCTCTTTTTGGATTTCTTTGGAGTTCCTACATGTTCAACATCAAATGAGAACTGGTCATCATTGATGTGTAGTTATAGCTACTGTGCTTCTACTCTAACCACAGTTACCCAGAGTTCGTCAACTAATCAGAACATGAACTTTAATATGCCTTATTTGGTAAAACCTGTGCATAGAAGTATGAACTCATATTCTATTGTCAATTCGTAATCTGAATGGACAATGGACTCAGAGTGGCCACAGTTAGAGTAGAAGGACAGCAAGTTGAATAAGAGGTCTTTGTCCCAAATATATTTTATATGATGGGTCACTTTGTGGAATTTTGCACAAGTGAGAAATGACAAATGCATTGCAGTATAATAATAATAATATATAATAATAACTTTATTTGAGTGTCTAGTCTCCTGGCAGTCCACAAGTAGACCACTAACTAGTGTAGTACATAATACAGTTCTTTATTTTACACAGGAACCACGTAAAGACCTTTTTCGATCTGTAAAAAACCTTAGCGATACAGTATTCATACCATGTACATGCTGTAATTCAGTACTGTAAATTTTCCCACTTGCAAGATACTACAGTACCTCTTCGTGCTGTTGTATACCAATCAGCATAAAACATTACAATAATTTCCCTACCCACCCCACCCCATCCCACATCAAAACAAAATGCTCTGCCAAGGGCATTTGATATTGTTTTTACTTCCAGGAGTGTGCATTTTGCTTTAAATAACTTTAACACTAGGTATCTATTCGTAATGTACTGTAGTAATAATTCTGAGTTTCATCTTGTAAACTGGATTTGAACGGCCAGGCCAGGAAAGGAAACTTACAAAAAAAGAACTATATATTTATCTTACGTCCGATTCGTAATTAAAAAGGTCAGCAAAGAAAATAAATGCAAAAATCTTTATATAATTCTTAGGAGGAGTGCTTTGATTGTAGATATACAGGCACGTGGTAGCTTATAGCTTGTTCAACGCGACTCATTTTTCAACTGTATTACAATAATAATAGCGAAGAAAAAGGCACTACAACACGGCATTAACGCTAAAAATACAATCATTATTACTAGTTATCGTGTATTTTGAGAGTAAGGACAGTTAGTAATGGTTAGTGATATAAATGTTTGCATCAGAAACCATCAAAGTTTTCGATAAAAGCACAACACAAATACCATGGCGCCCTCGTAACATTCTCATAAACATACCGTTGTCACTATCTTCTGTCTTATTTTTATCTTTCTTGTGCTTCTTACGGGCTTTTACTTCTACGAAACAACAGAAATATTGCTACAATAAGCCAAGAAGAGGAATAAATTGGTCATTTTTCTGGAGTAAATTCAGCTCACCTTCGTCCGCCATGTTTCTCCACGTGCTGTACCAACACTCGGCACCAGGGATTATCACTATACCACAGGGTGACCATCGCTAGGAAAAGCGTACATAACATTATCACTGCCGGGGAGGGGAGGGGGGATAGAAAAAACAACTTAGGACTTGGAACTAGCTGGAAAGGAACTACATACTATCAAAAAAACTACAGACAAAGGTTAATCCAACTTTATTACAAAGATATTTTGATTTTGACCAATGCGTACATTCACTGTATATATACAGAAGTCCATAGTTACATAGTTATGGACTTCTGATATATAAGCTTACAAAACCATTGCTTTGGCTGTCTGTACTTCACTGGAAAGAGAATATCCTTAATCAGCGTTTTCATTATCTATCCCGGTGCAATACGATCTGTTATGACTTAGTTTTTGGCGGCTCGAAGTGACGTGATTGGAGACGAAGAACGTGCTCGATTTTTTATTGTGGAATACATTGAATACTGAGTGTGTCGAAGTGGTACCACGGTTGGGAATTGAGATATGCTCTAGAAAAAAATTGAATTCAAAGGACCTGGAATGGAAAAATTGAAAATGGAAGCTATAATATTTTTGCCATAAAGGCTTACAAATGCCGGAAAAGAGATCAAAATCTTGATTTTGGCCGGCTGCATGGAAAAAGTTTTGTAGATTGCCCCCCCCCCCCCCCCCCAACAGACAATATTGGCACCTCATTACATTTTGAAAGCCAAGGTTTTTCTTATTAGTTTCATTCCGCCATAAATCCATACTCTGCACGATTGGCCTTGACATCAGTGTTGAATCCTTTGATTGGGCTCCGCTAAGGCGCCAGCCCGGGGGCGGTTATTTTTCTGGTGCAGGTCATTGTCACATTCAAATATTGAAAAAGTAAACATCCCTATTATTCATTCTAATATGAGTTTTGGGTCATTATGCCCTCTTGATGAAGAAACTTATAAACCATATTACAGTGTGTAAGATGAAATTGGTTATGAACGCATGTGAACGGACTGGCACTGACAAATCGTCCTCTGGTTCCGACTGAAACTAAATTAAATCTAATTTATTTATAACAGTATACTTGGATTGCTCGATGCAAAATGTGCATCTTCTAGTCATGACCGATACTATCACTTTCCTTTTTTAAGTGATCATAGGTAGTAGCCTGCTTTAAAGACTCCAATTTTAACCGCACAAAAATTTGCAAAATCCAAGTGCAAGACATGCAAAAACTCGGTCCGATTTATATATAGAGTCAGAGTTGGAGATTTTGCAAAATGCCAATCCCAGTAATGGCTAAATCCCAGTCAAAGAGCATGAAATCTCATTTTCCCAGCCCAAAAAAAGGCGAATCCCAGCTCCCATTTTACCCTTCAGGACCCTCATTATAGGTCGACCATGACAGTACCGAGACTACAAATGGCTGTCGTTTTCTTCTTATTCTTCTTCTTCTTCAGTTTTCTTTCTTTTCCTTTATTTTCCAACTAAAATCAAAGGCAAAAGCAGTATATAATTGCCACCCTTTCTCATCAGTGTACATATGTGTACACTGGACTTTGGTTTATTACTTTTAATGACATTGCTAATATACAAAGAACTTATGGTACTTGCCATTGATTGCGTATAAAGTTGAGATGATTATGTCTGTTTAGTTGAGACATTCACATGCAAGTATAGCTCTTCACTATCAAAATTGGACTTTGATCGTGACTAGTTTAAATGGTTCGACATTCGTTTCCCAATCATTTTAAAAATGAATAAAAAATTCTCTAAGAATACCAGCTGATCAGCAAATCGGTATTCGCCAGATTCTATTAAAGTAGATCAGAAGTGACTCAAAGTTGGGTTATAATCGATAAAGTAAAGAGTTCAGACACCACAATATATGTAGAATTTACTAGCAAACTCGTTTCATGATATCAGTGTGGTTAGAAACTAATTTTCGATTCCGAAAGTTCAAATTAAGACTCAGACTGATTCATAAATATTTTACAAATTAACCAAAGTTTTAAAATTAATTAGAGCTGACCGGCTATCCTTCAGCGCATGCGCAGTTTGATGTATTAATTAAAGTGCACGTGGGCGGCTTTGCGTATTATGATTCACACTGCCACTAGGAAATAATAATTTGCACTGTGATGTGCCTGTTGGAGGAGAAATCAGGATTTGCAACGACAACGCTGATTTATTTGAGGGCCCAGTTCAGTTTTCAAATTAAGCTTAGCCGGAGTAGTGCTTTATTAAGGTTTGATTGCCAAGACAACCGAAAATTAAGATATAAACATGAGATATCGATATCAGTGGGATGGCAAGTTGCCAAAGTTTGAAGGAGAGATCTAGAGTAAGGAAGTAATTATGAAAAAAGTTGAAATTCCATTAAAAAGCCTTCGACCTTCAAAAGGCAGCTTTATTTTTACAGAATCTTAGTCATATACAATGCACTGCGGACCTATATCATTGTTTACATTCGAAAATGAACTTAGATTCGTTCATAATGAAATATTTTAAAATACTTTTGAGGAAAGTTGAAAATGCTTCTACCATGGCCAGCTGCATCCAGATGGTAGAGCTCCTACCGCTTTGCTTTCTTTCTTTCTTTTCTTTTCTTTTCTCTTATCTTTTTTCTTCTCTTCTTTCTTCTTCTTCTTTCAGTTCTTTTTCCCCCTTGGACTGATAATAGTAACTATAAAGAAAGCATTCATGATAAAGGGATTTCACGGAATAATATGTCTTTGGGCACAGCTTGACTATTCATTCAAAGGTTACAAAACAGCTAAAACAAACCACCTTGGATTCGCACTGAGTTAAAAACAATGAGTTCCTATAAGGCTTATTAAAAATTTCTTTATTTCCTCCTACCTTTGCAAAGTTAAATATTGCTCAAGCAAGTAAGCTTTAAAATATAGTTTGCCATTGATTTTCTCTCCCTCCCTTTTTTTCTCCTCTCTGTTGTTTTGCTCTCTTTTCTTTTCCTCTCTCTCTCTCTCTCTCTCTCTCTCTCTCTCTCTCTCTCTCTCTCTCTCTCTCTCTCTCTCTCTCTCTCTCTCTCTCTCTCTCTCTTCTCTCTTTTGTTTTTCCTCCTGTTCTCGACGTTTTTACCATGGCATTGTATTTTCCAGATGTCGCAGAGTGCTTTAACATCATTTTTAAAACTCAAATACACCCCTTACACTACTGAATTTCCTTATTTGTGTATCAAAACAAAAGAATGTCTTAAACTTGTGGATCAAAACCTTTTTTCTTCGATTTGAATACTGATTTTTAGTTTATCATTTTTTCATCCCCACGTATATATAGGGATTGAGAACAAGCGATCATTCTATACTGACTATATAGAAACGTGGTACTAGTTAAGTTAGCTTCTTTTCTATCAAAACTTGGCTTGAACATGAGCGACGCCATTGCGAGAGTTTGTCAATCTGAAATATTAATGGCATGGATCTAAAGAAGAATTACAATAACGAGCCTGTACGGAAAATTTATGCAGAATTGGTACAATTATGTTTTCGTCCGGAAATATTATGATTAAATCTCGGAGATTTTAGAATTGAAGAAAGCGAGAAAGGATTTTGAGAGAGTGAAAAGGAGAGAAGAGCGGAATACTAACGGAGGCAGTGTGGGTAGAACTCGGATAAAGGTGATAATGACTGCTTACTGGGTTTGCAAATTTAAAACTTATTTTGACGCGCTTTTTTGGCGCTCTATTGAAACCTTTGAAAGAGAGTGGGCTTCACACACCAGACTCCAAATAAAAAAATAGTTTGAACAGTAGTTGATAACAAATAGTAAGTCAAACAGTCAAAACAAATAGTCGACTGTGAACACATGCAATGACGCATGCCAACACACTGACCCATCATCAACAAGGACGTGCGGAATCATCATAATAGAAAAAAAGCTGGCGCTTAGTAGGTGGGCTAGAAGAATAAAAAATTACATTAAAAGTGGCAGTGTGAGTCAAGGCTGGAAGCAAACGCACTTCACCAGGAAAACAACCGCCATCCTCACATTATAGCCGGTTAACTTGTCAGGGTAATTTCAACACAAATTTCTCAAGGTAAGTCGTTTAAATTAAAAAAAAAAAAAGTATTTCTTTGTGGTTTTACAGTGTTTAAACCTTAAAGATGTAAAATAGCTTTCTTGATTTCCTCAAAATCTTCACAATAAAAGGACTTTTAATTCAAAGATTTATTTTATAAAGTTAAGTGGAAGATTTCAGTTGAGCGTTTATAAGGTAACAGGTATAATAAAATTGAATCAAGAATTTTACGGTCTAGCGAAAAGCAAGGTAAACTTTTAACATAATGAAAGGAATAGAATAGCAATCATCGGCACAGACCAGTAGCGAGATACCATAACTGAAAAATCTACCCGACATTTTAGTATTGTGAGCAATGTTCATGGCGGTTCGAATTCACTGAATATTCAGAAAGATTGCCGGTTTGTTGAAAGCAGGATTTAAAGAATAATATAACGCATACATCTTAATTAATATTTGAAGGTAAAGAAAATAATTCTGGTTGTGGTATTTAGAAAGAGCTATAAGGCATGTTTTTGGTCTGGTCATCTCTCTCTCTCTCTCTCTCTCTCTCAAAAGAACTAGCCGAAGACGAAACAAGACAAGAAAAACTGAAGGACCGTATACCGGCGTAACGAAACAGGCTTCGCGAATTACGATGGGATTTTAATACTAAATTATGTTACTTTACATATAATAGATTTACTTCCAAATATAGTTATTCGACGATTCTACAGAAATCCAGAAGATAGTTTTTTTGAAGTCCTCACGTTTTATTTTTTTGATATGAAGCTTATTTAAAATTTAATTTATTCTTGTTTCCGCGTTACTGTCGCTAGTATTACATAACTACTAAGGCCGCCCTGGGCCTATCCAAGCGATCCTGAAACATTCTAGATTATGAACTGGGTATATAGACTTTGTTATTAGGTAAAATAGTTGCCATGGGAACACATGACGTTGCATAGATACTAGAAATCTACAGACACATGTTTCATTAATAATTAACCGGCAATAAGGCACGCAGTTCGTCGGGTTATTTGACTTATCTATATAGATCTTATGAAGTGTAATGTTTTTCAGTACGATATAAACACATAAACGGCAATATGAAATAACTGGACCCAGGGCCAATAAGAGTCAAAAGAATGCATTTTTGACTTTGTTTTATGTGTTTACTTACGATACCTCTATTGTAGCCAATCAGAATGCAGAATCTCAGAATGGCTCACTGACAGTCAAACTTCGGTAAATTTGTCAATTTTCAACTTATGTTTTAATTCTCGGCCGATATAACACCTGACAAAATGAATCTTGGTAGGAATTACTAAAGTAAAGGTGCTCTTTCTAGTGCTGGTATTGTTTTTTTATATTTTAACTCCGCGAATTTGAATCTTCGGCTGCCAAATAAAGAGCAGTCATTATATTACCTTTGTCGCCTGTTAAATTTCAAGTCATTACCACTAATTAACCATTCAATGGTAACAAGCTCAGAAGAGGGCGGCTTGTCCTAGTCTTTGTTTAGGTTGAGGAAGAACTCATGCAAAATTCGTATTAACGAAATTTAAAATGACGAAGTCTCTGTTGGGAAGCTTATGAGGGCTGCTCTGTGCCCCTTAGAAAAAGCCTACCGTGTTTTTATTTTATTTCTTGTTTTCAGGCTTTGTTTGTTTTCAGTTTTGCTTTTGATTATTTTGTTTTCAGTGTTTTGCTTTGTTTTGTTCTCTCTCTCCCTCTGCACCTTAGTTCGTTATTTAGAGTGTTTGCGTAGAATATTTATAATTACGATAAGGCCACTTTAACTGGATGTTTGATGTCGACTTTGGCTATTGAAATATTGCGGATTTGTTTTAACAAGGCTTAAAAGATATTAGCACTGTTTAAAGGTATCATCAAAAACTTTCTTGCTTCTCTCTTTCTCTCTCTCTCTCTCTCTCTCTCTCTTGTTTGTTTGCCTTGTTTTTCATTATGCATCGTTCGTTATGCAACGAGGGCAACGGGTTCGTAGGCACATGCAGGGTATCAATAATAACCCTCGATTACAAAAAGGACATAAATTTAGTGCCAATTAACTGCCTATCAACTCTGACGGTTAAGAATCACTTCTACATGTAGGGTATAATACGATGGCACAGTTTTACAGGATATATATGGACTTCTCATTTCAAAGATATAAAGCCGGTTTAAAATTTAAAAATGCAAATGAGATGACGTCAACCAAGGTATTTGTCCTCTTTTCTTGTGGGTTTTACTACCAGTGACTCTCAAGTAAACTCACCAAAACTCTACTACGACATATATTTTGGTAATAAAAATCATTTATTAATTGAAAACTGGCATTACCTTACAGGACAGTAATTTCGTATTTTTAATGAATCCTGGGTTGACGTGATCTGATTTGCATATTTAATTCTTCGATTTTGAACCTTAAATGTATACGCGCAAAGTGATATGGAAGGTAATATATACTATTATGATCAATAATCATGCACTTATATATACAAAGTAAACACAGCTTAATTCTGTTGCTGTGCCAAGACAAATAATAGTGGGATTAAGGAGGTGTCAATGTACTTTAACATAAATGCTAAAATATGAGAGAAAAAATTGAGAAACTCAAAAGAAGAGCCTTTCGAATTATGTACCCTGACTCCCGGTACGCTGAAGCACTTGCAAGGTCATCCCTCCCACGGCTTGACGAACGATGAATATCTCTTTGCGCCCATGGCAAACGTTTGAGAAATTTGCATGTGATCCGTCTTGACGCCTACATTCGATCCTGCCACCGACCAGAGCCGAATCAAACGGCCGTGGCGTAGAGTTGCGTAATGCATCGCATTTATTTAATGATTATCCTTAATCGCGTACTGAGCAGCAAAGCATTTACAATGAGCTTCGATTAGCGCATTTGTCTTTGTTCATTACGAAGAGCTGAAGTTAGAAAAGAAATGCAGGCAGGACTAATTAGAGGTGTCAAAAAGAAGAGAAGAGAAGAGAAGAGAAGAGAAGAAAGCCATTGTGGAGGCCGAGCTCCAGTCAGCTGGATGCAGCTGGCCATGGTAGAAGCATTTTCCTTTTCCTCAAACATATTCAAGAAATTTTGAAGTTAAAGAAATCCCAGCTCATCGAGGTGCTTTCTTCCTGCTACACCGTATGGTTTTCATTCAGTCACAGCTAAGAATAAAATGCATCTATTCTCTACTGTCTTCTTATTTGCTCGTATGGCACGCATTTTCCAGTACTATAAAATTATGAGACTAAACAACGGCTAATAGATAAAATAATATTAATATTAAACATCCAAGAATCAACCAGAAGAATTTGGTTTCTGGTCTGAACCCAAATTGAATATCAGTATATATTTAAGTCTTATTTTATAGGTAATATTTTTAGCATCTTGTGGGAGTGTGGCGTCATAATATTGGGAATTGGTAAAATAGGAAGGCTTTGATAACAAGTGACTAAGGGTGCCATATAATGAATCAATGGCATTCAATTTTGTTTTGCGCAAGGAATGGAAAGTACTCCTTTTCTCATATATTAATTTAGAAATATTCGAATATTTGAGAGCAAGCTCCTTCCAGATTATATAGGAACAGTGACAACTAGTATACCTGTCTTAATCCTTGCAATTATATTATTATATAACTATCAATTGCTAGAAAAAGACTTTTTTTGAGATGTTTAGTTATTAAATATTGATTGCCAATAAATTTCGCGTTTATTCATTGATAAGAAATTATCTTTTGTATATAGGAATATACATCACAATGCAATGCGATTGTGTTAGTATTATTCATGCATTAGTGCTGAGCACAAAACATGACAAATCGCATGAGGAGATGTGGGATAGCAAGGTAAAGTATAGTTTTCACTAGATAATACCCTTTATAGGTAAAAATTATAAATAGTATATATGCTAAATGTCATCGCATGAGAGAAATCGAAAGGAGGAATAACTTTCTTGGGAGGGATTAAGGACGAATAATGCTAAGAAAGAAGTGAAGAATGCTCGCACAGACCCAGAGAGCTTCATGACTGCAGCTGTTGTGTTGTATGATACGCATGAAGAAAGTAGGATAGAAAACGGTTCAGTAAAGTGGTTAAAAGTACCATATAATTCATGCTATTATTTTGTCGCAAGAAGACTCCTCAAGATCGTTTATATCATCTATGAAGGCAAAATTAGACCACGTATTCGCAGCGTATTGCTATGCTTTGAATAGCTTTATTTTGGAAAAGACGAAAAAAAGCCAAAGTCTGATTCCTTTTTCGAATTGCTTTGAACTTGAATTCGAATCGATTTTATTTTCTTTCTTTCTTTATTTTTTTTGTGCCTTGTGGCCCATATTTTCTTGCATAGCAGGCGACGATATTTAGCTTTATTAAGCCACACAAGGCAGAATACCTTTACAAGCTAATCTTGTCAAACTTCAATTATAATAAGAATTTTTCGGCATTTGATGGACGAATTTCGACTTTATACTTTGTGTTTGTCAGGCCAATTCTTAGACAATTAAGAGTGTTTCTATTAGGATAAAAAATCTAGAATCTAGAAAATCTAGAAAATTTAGAATCTAATAAATTGAAAGATTCGATTGTATCAAAAATCGAAAAAAAAATTTGGACTTCAGGCACGATATTGAGATATGTTGATAAAGAAAGCACACCGATGACGTAGTCGTTTTAGGGTGATTGCGGCGAGCTGCATGGCTCTATTCAGAGAGATAAGGAACCTGTACTCGAACTTGTCTGCTAAAACCATTAAATCTTATGTCAGAACGTCTTTTTTTTTTTCTCAAGAGGCGATTATGTCTTTGCGTATAAGAAGCTCTTGAGCTCGTTCAGGTGCTCGTACATCATGAACACAGTGATGGCTTATGAGGGGGGAGGGGGTATTGGTTGGATAGCCAACCCCTGCTGGTGGGGCTTGAAACTGAGATAAGAATAACAATCAAGTATATTTAAAATTCAAATTAGACTGAAGAGAATCATCTGAAAAATGCATAATGTCCACAAGGGACTATATTATTTGTTTGTTTTTTGCCGTTGTAGCTTCTTGAGTTAACTTTAAAAACTGACACGTTTTCCTTTTTCCCTAACCTTTTCTGCCTACAATCGATTTAACGGTGTCAAGTTTTTACTGCCTTTTTTTAAATATTAGACAAATATTTTTTACCGGAACACAGAATTGATAGACTTTTAAAGACACGAAAACGAAAAAACAAAAAACAACAATAGCATGAATAATTGTACTTGCAGCATCATGATTTTGATCAGTTTGTACATATTGTTTCATTGTTGTAGGTGTTGCTTTTTTGATAGTATTGTTTCGCTGTTGTTGTTGTTGCTTTTTTCTGGGTTGTTTGGTTAGGCCTGCTATACGTTATCCCTCATATATCCTTTCTTTAGAAGCGCGGAATTCTGAATATAATTCAAACATCTTTTTCACCCTAGCCTCTTACAATATATTATCCTACAACAGTCTTTTTACTTTTTCAAATTGCAGTTTATTTTTAAATCTATTTTATCAGTTAATCATACTCAGTGTTAGTTTTATAGTAAAACTTGTCACTAAATACGAAACGACGTTGTTTTGACAATTTCCCGAGATGATCTTTTCGGCAATTACTCGTAATTTTCATGATTACTTGAATTTGACATTGTTTGTTTATTTTTTTCCATCATATATGTCATATATTACAGTTTTGTTTCTTCTAAATAGATATATGTATAGTCAGGTGTCGTTTTAATACTCAAAAAGCATCACTTAAGGGTTTTTTCTAGTACCGTAGTGTCATAGAAAAGTGACACACTGTCCAACGATGTTGGAAGTAAATTGTATGGAAATTTCTGCTTGGAGTCAACCAGCCAAACATTGAGCAATTAAAACTGTACGAAAGTTTAATAATTAGCCTATTTAATAGCTATCAAAACAGGCGGTACGACTATAAGGCAGTGATTCTTCTAGCCGGAAGGCATGTTTTGGAGACGTGATGGGCAAGATACATCCAACCACAGAGCGGTAAATGTTACCGTAAATGTAAATGTAAATTAATCATGAAGCTTTAGAAGAGCTAACTAGTGGTCAAGATATATACAATGGATGTATCACACAAACGTGTCTTATGTGAAAACCCTCGAGAAATTAAGATCAAGAGCTTGGTCAATTCACCACGTTTACGTTAGCTAGGGAGTAGAGGCAGAGGGAAAATATGATGACAACAAAAAAAAAGTTCAAAAGCACCCACTCACAAGTTGAAGAGATGTGTGAGATAAGCGTTAAGTGGGAACGATACAATTAATTTAAAATCACTTATTGTATCTTTAAAAAATACCTGATAATGACGGAAAACAACTGAATTTAAATTTTCTTCAGCTCTAATGACCTTTATTGGAAAGAGGAAACGTCACATTAGAAAGTTTATGATTGAAGTTTTCCGTGTGATGGTCAGAAGTAAAGTATATATAACTGAATAAGAGCAAAATCTGGGATAAATTTTATTTAAAAGCCAATAGCTCAGGTAAAGCTTCCAAGGCTATTTTTGAAAAAAGATAGTGCTATATTAAGACGATAATTATAAATTGTTCTTTCAGTAACTTTCTTTTTGGCTTTTCAGAATACGAATTACCCAAGTTTCTAAGTCAGAGAATCGAAAAATGACGGCAGCGCCTCCATTACTTACATGCTGGACATTGGTCGTTTTATTTACTTGTACTTCTCTTTCACTGGCTTCAACAAGGTAAGGAAATCTCAGTTCGGTTCTCTCTTTTTAGCATATCATAGTCTTGGTTTATTATTAGTCTTAGAGTTTTTAGGCTCTAATTTTATACAAAGGCAGCCGATTTATGAGCTTAATTACTCTAGATCT
This sequence comes from Anthopleura xanthogrammica, assembly GCA_964019055.1. Classification (NCBI taxonomy): domain Eukaryota; kingdom Metazoa; phylum Cnidaria; class Anthozoa; order Actiniaria; family Actiniidae; genus Anthopleura; species Anthopleura xanthogrammica. The sequence goes on from OZ025210.1 coordinate 6,811,130, forward strand.
CCTGGCTATTATTTAAAGAAACGTTTTAACAACGAGCTTTAGATTAGACAGTATTTAGAATAACAAAACATGTAGTTTCTTTTTCATTTTTCTTTTTCAACTTTTAGAAAATAATAAAATTACTTTTATGATCATGTATTCTCATAGAATGTGAATGAAGATAGATAAGGGACATTCAAAACACAGTGAAAAAAAAAGTATTTTTATTTTTGTATCGATTTTTATTTAAATCATTATCATACGTAAATGCATTTAAATTCGTTTATTGTGAAAATGAATGACAAATAATGGCTTTCAAATTTATATATATTCAAATATATAGATGTGTTGTAAAATAACAAATTTAGAATAGTTTTTATTCAGCATAGATGTTTTGGCTGTACCGTTCGTAACCTTTGGAATCGAAAATTTCTTGAAGAGTTTAGTGTACAACAAAATACATAAATGACGAAAAAATTCACGGAAAAATAATAAGATCCAAAAAATAAATAAAAAATATAAAAGTTCAATCTTTTCTAGAGCTAGAAAATGTTTGAGTTTGCTCGTAAATTGGAAAAAAAATTCAAATTTCCTTGTGCTTATCTAAACATCGCTAAGGGTCTAATTGAAAAAAATCCCGAGTAAGATCAAACATCACCATGGTAACCGTAAAGTATCAAAAGATTATCACTGAAGGGTTTGAAGTCAATCGTTCTTTATCCAAAATATATCGTGTTATTTGCTAAGAGTCTATGAAGTTCAGTCCTAAATCAAATACACTGTTTCTTGACATTTTTTTCGCGAAAAAAAATTAAATAAATTTTTGTTTTGTTTAAAAGGAAATTATATTATATTTATCAAAGGTATTGTTTTGTATTTCTATTTTTCACGCAGCGGTCTAACCAAGAATTTGTTATTATTCCTGTTGTATATATAGTCTTTTTTGTAGTAGTAGTAGTAGTAGTAGTAGTAGATATAATTTTGATACGCGCTACGCTGTTTATACTAGCAAACCCGCACGGTGAACTACAATCGTTTTTAAAAAAAGCAATGAAAACAACGTTTTATTTTAGTTGCTATGCGTTGTTCCCACGCTAAATGAGGTTTAATATAATGAGAGCCATAGTTTTTAACGAAAACAATAAACCAAGATTGAGCATATAACAAAATAATCGTTTGGAAGAAGCTCAAGTAGATGTGAGAAACTACAGACTGATACTTCTACCACACACACAAGCTAATAACACTGACGAGCAAACAAGCGAAATTTACGCAAATATACACTTTATAGAGTATAAGCAAACTAGCTAGCAAGTTATTACAAGTGGTGTATTCTGGTTGGCTGAGACTGCTATGAGTATAAACCAGTGGAGACTGAGATCAAAATGATGGTGGTTCACTCGTTTTGTTGAGGTTATGGCGGACTGCACGCTGGTTTATTTTGTATTACAAACTGAGCTGATGTTTCATGTTGAGAGGTTCATTCTGTTTGGCTGGCGTTATCCACTATATTAAAATAGATCAAAACGATGGTCGCTCATTATAACCTTTGTTTAGCCAAGGTACGTTTATGTTGGACTACACGCTTGTTTTGCACATACTGTTTTGTCTTGTATTACAAATAATGATGCATTTTGATTGGCTGGCATTACTTTAAGATTGGTAACCACTAAGTAGATCAGAATAATGGTTGTTAGCTGGTTGTTAACCTCTGTTTAGCCTTGGTACGATTATAGTGGTCTGCACGCTTGGCAGTATATATTGTTTGCAGCACTTCGGAATGCAGCTCAATTTGGAGAACAAATTTAAAACAATAGGCTTCCAATTCTACGGAGATTGAATGAACTACTTCGACGATACGGCGGCCATCTTGAATCTGAATTAATGAAAAGGACCGTTTAAGAAATGCCGCTGGTATACGTAAGATGTAATGAAGGAAAAAAACAAATCCTGGCCGTTTCTCTGGCCTTATAATTTGGTCAAGTGACAAGCACTTCGTTTTTCGACGTAGTGATCAGTCATTTCGTTTACATCTTGAATTGCAAGGCATTATGGGGCGTCCATGCAGGGGGCAAAACAAAACAAAGATGTCTGATAATATAGAGATTTTTGTTTATTTGTCTTTCTTTCATTTTCATCAATTCTTAATTCATCTCTTGTCAAATTGTCTTGTGGTGAATTGCTAATGTTAAACAACGCTATTACTGTAACAAAGTTTTGTGTATTTGGCCACTACCAAGATGGCCGCCGTATCGTTGAAGTAGTCCATTGAAATTCATTTTGAGCTGCTTTGACGTCCCGTGCAGGAGTTTATTAAACACTGGTTTCTGTTATAATGGTGTATTTTGATTGGCTGGCAGTACTGTAGTAGAAATAGATTTAAACTGTTATATAGATGACTTGCGTTTTGCCAAGACACATGCAGTTGTGGTGGGCTGGGCGCTGAATGGTGCATTCTAAATGTCTAGCAGTTTTAATAGGACAATATATCAAAATGCTGGTTGTTGAATTGACCTGCGTCTAGCCCCGGTACTCGGTTGTGGTAGGCCACACGCTTGTTTAGTATAGGTTACATGCATAAGAAATAATGTTCATCCCAACAATTACTGAATCATAGATGTCTAAAAACTTTTCTCGACTCCTATTTAATGACTAGTGAATTGAACTAAGTTTGATTAGTTTTTCCTTCCATTTTTCTCCAGGTCTGGCGCAAATGCATCGCATGTTCTGAAAAAAGTTTTGGACCCTAATTTTTACGACAAAAGATTGCGACCAAATTTCGAAGGTAATTTATAAAAGGGTATTTTATTGATCTCTTCTTCATGTCTGTGCAATGCAGCAGTTCTTATTGTTGATATCGATATTGGAAGCAGCACGTCAAAGCGCTGGTCGGGAAGACAACCACATAAATATTTCTATATTATGCGATATTATTCTTGAAATTGGAGGAGATAAAATGGATGACCAATGTCATTAATAATTCACCCCAAAATTAGGTCAAATCGTTAATGTTACATGGTCTAGGACCAATTAACCTCATCATCTTATCAACAACATCACCACCACCACCACCATATGACTTATCAAAATTTATTTTTTAGAAATTACTTTATGAGAGAAAAAGTTTAGCTCAATCGTGCAACCAGTTTAATATATGCCTCTGCGTACCAAATAACTGGTTGCTTGCTTTTGACAAATTAAATGTTGTTCAATAATCATTCTTATGTGTACTTTTAAAGGAGATCCAGTTGAAGTCGCTTTGAGTCTTTTTCTTACATCTATTGGAGGGCTTGACGAAAAGGAAATGGTAATAACATATCATTATGGACCTTTTTATACTACCTTGTTATGTTAAAATATGATTTCTAACGTTACATGTATTCTTCACAAAATATAGCAATTTGAATCTACTTTCTTTCTACGCCAAACTTGGAAGGACTCGCGCCTGGCATTTGGAAATGCGTATAAAGTCAGGAATCTGACACTTAGTGGTGACATCATGAACCAGATATGGAAGCCAGATACTTACATAAACAACGAAAAGTCCAGCATTGCACCACCAAAACAGTTTCTACTTAAAATATTCCCAGATGGCACACTTATCTACAGTCAGAGGTGAGTCCAAAGTACTTAAAAACGACTATGCATCAATCTCTGCGCTGAACTTTTGCCAACACTGCAGAGGTACCGTTGGGATACCTGTTTCCCCAACATGCGTACGCTGTGCCTCAGTATAGCTAAAATAATCCATTAGTAGTATGTCAACCATTGAAGGATCCCAATAATGAAGTGATGCTCTACGTCATGAAGACCGCAATTTATATAGAGTCACCTGAAATGTAGGATGCTATGACCTTTGGATCTTTTTAATGTTCTTATTTATTGTTTTGCTACAGAGAAGGTTGCTATATACGTGTGGCATCTTTATAAAACCTTGTTGCCAAACGTTAGTTGTGCGCAATCAGTCAGGTTTTAAAACCCTCATTTTTTTAAACCTTGAAACAAGCTTTAGGATGGTCTAAGTCAGGGCAAGGCATTCTTTTAAGTGGAATGTTTCTGTGGTCCCTGTAAATGGAAAACTAATTCAATTCCAATGTTAAGTTAAGTTTGATCAAAAACTTCATGCAGAGAAAATATGCACGTGAAGAAGAGGTGGCGAAAAGGTATTTCACGCCGTATTTTATACTTTGTTTCGATAGGATGACAGTTTTGGCTTCGTGTATGATGGATCTTCATAACTATCCCATGGACAAGCAACGATGCAGCATTGTCTTTGAAAGCTGTAAGTCTCTTTATTGATATGTCAGTACTGTGCAGGCATGTTGTCATAATTGTTACATCAAATACGTTTTGATTAAAGAATGCTATTGTCTTGCGAGGAAATATCTGTAGATAGCATATAGACCCCTTGCAGCACGTCGGAATGCAGCTTAATTTGGAGGACAAAATAATAGCTTCCAATTCTCCGGAGATTGAAATTTCTTTTGTTTTGTCCTCCATGCCCCAATATTGAGCGGCTTTTACGCCACTGAAAGGGGTTTATAGTGAAGTTCAACTCATGAGCGGTTGATGCTGCATGTGCAGCGATACTATGATATTCAACTTTAATACTGTGATGATGATTTTACATGCAGACGGCATGAACACGAACGATCTGATTCTGTCCTGGGCTTCCAAACCTTACAAAAAATCAATAGGTCTAGCTGATGGAGTTACCCTGTCCCAGTTTGCACTGGACGAGTATACTGCAGAACAGTCATTGGCTAACTACACCACAGGTATACCATACACTATTCTTTTCTGCAAGCGACTCTCGCGCACTGTTCGCAACCCTCATTTGGTTGTTTATTTGCTTGCTTGCTTGCTTGCTTTTTTGTTTTGTTGTTGTTGTTGTTGTTGTTTTTCTTTTCAAGTGTCTAATTACAATTTTATTGAAGTAAGTACCTCGTTCAAGAAAAGTTTAATTTTGAATTAAAATTATGATTTTCTCTGTTGACGGTTTTAGGTAGTTTCACAATTCTCGAACTGTCGTTTCTCATTCGTCGCAAGAAGTTTTACTATGTGGTCCAGACTTACATACCAACAATTCTCATCACTATTCTAAGCTGGGTTTCGTTCTGGATCCCAAGAAGTTCGCCTCCCGCTCGGGTTGCGCTCGGGATCACGACAGTCCTCGCCCTCACTACGTTGATCTTCGGTATCCAGTCGTCAATGCCAAAAGTCAGCTACGTAAAGGCAATTGATTGGTTCCTTATGACTTCATTTTTGTTCGTGTTCACTGCTCTTATTGAGTACCCTAGCTCTACGTTCATTAAATTCCAAGCCAAGAAAATAAGTAAGACTGGAACTACGATCCTCCGAAGAGTAAAGGGCGAAAATGCTGTCAATGGAACCGACTACCCAATGAAGACGACAAGTAGCTATGGAAGTACAAACCAAGCAAAAGAGGTATTTAAAACAACTTTCAGAAAAAGGTTATTTATGAAATTTAGTATATCGAGATGAATTCTTAGAAAATATACTAATAAAACTGGTCAAGTATATAAAAATGTCAAAGGCACATGCACAAAGATAAGCTGGTCTACCGCTGACCTTCAAAGGTGCATGTGCATGTGTATATTTCTACCGATATAGATTAAAAGTATCGATATAATGCCATTATTTTTTGCCTGTTGTTATTGCATCGATAGACCTAGACACAAAGATGCTTGGAAAACAATTAGTTTACAGCTAGTCAACGTCACGTAACCACTGAATCGGGCATTTAAACTAACAATTCCAGTTACTCACCTAATTTTGGTAATTTGAATCGCACTTTGAGCACCTTGAAAACTTACCGTTCTAACTCTAAAAGCTGGGCTTTATGATTTCATCATCTATATAGAACCCTTGCAGCACGTCGGAATGCAACTCAATTTGGAGGACAAAACAATAGGTTGCAATTCTCAGGATATCGAAATTCTTTTGTTTTGTCCTCCAAATTGAGCTGCTTTGACGCCACGTGAAATGGGTCAATCTAATGCACCTCGTCATTAAGTCCAACCTTGGAAACCACTGTTTCGTGACCATGCATTCTGGAAGGGCCTAATACTCCAAAAGTATAATCACTTGTATGTTAAGCTGTACATTGCATGATGGCATGGGATTTTTGCACCTTTATAATTATAACATCTTAAAAATTGCATGTAAAAACTAGTTCACTATAATAACGCTCACTGACAAGTAATATCTGTAAAAAAAGGATATGTCTATGGGCAGATCTTCTGGGATACTTTTTAAAATCAAATCTTCTCTTTTTTTAACGTTTATACTGATAATTATTTACTAACAATCTTCTTTAATCTCTATCTGCACGCTCTTTCAGCTCGAAGGGGACTTATCAGAAGATAATGTAAGCTTTAAGTAAAAAGTCTTCATATAATTAAATTCAGTTACTATGTAACAGTTCATCAATGCATATGTCTTCAGTTTAGATAATTTCTTTTTTCTAAAAACTGAAATTCAAAGTTCTAAATTTAGCAAAGAGAATCGGATTAACATAAAGAGCTTGGGTGCCTGCTTGGGTGCATGGGGTTGGACTACAGCAAAGACAGCTCACTTTCTCGAAACTACCCGTATAGTCAGCTATAAATTACTGCATTCGTTAGCTTGGATTTATGCATTCAGTGCTTTTTTTTCTGTTTGTGTACCTGTTTTCTTGCATTTTTGGACGTCGCCTTGTTTCTTTGCATGCTGGAAAAGGGCGGTTATGGTCCACGTTTAAAAGTTAAACGCTTGTAGGCAGACCACTTCAAGACAGAGTTTGAGTCTTGGGGAGGGGGATGTTACTTGTTGGTACTAAGGCAACCAGTAGCATGGCCTAAGAAAACGTTTTCGATTAATTGTTTCACCAGGCCGAAGAAAGACATGACTTTCGCAAGACAACTCGATTCAATGGAGGCAGTGAGACTGACAACGTCATCTCTAACCCAAGGGGTTACGAACTAAATGACGAAGGATTGAGGCATCGAAAACAGAAAGAGAGAGACATGGAGAGCTTCAAAGAAAATTTCACAGACAGTGAAGTAACTAATGTTGTAGATAAATACGCGAGAATTATATTTCCTTTGACTTACTTTTTGTATAATGTAGGATATTGGACTGTTTATTTACTAGAGATAGAACTGCTGACACCAAGTGTGTGATCAAAACATCGCTTACGAGCACTCGACGTGACGTGACGTGACGTGACGTGACGTGACGTGACGTGACGTAACACTGACTGATGAACTTGAACTGAAAATCTAATGTTATACCATCAGTATCTTTAAGCTTTAAACCGATTCGAACGATAAATCTTTTACTTTGGGTGTAATGTTTTCACATTTTAGACCACGTGTACGTCATTCCCTAGAGGATCATTTCGTTGTTAACAGTTGCGCATGAGAAGATAAATGAGTATGAAAACTCAAACACAGAATTTTGTTCCTAAGAGAATGACACGTGGTCTGAAATGGAAAAACCATGATTACGCCCAAGCTAAATAGGTCTATTGAGGAAAAAACTGGGTCGAGTTGGCATTGCAGTGCACTGTGGGATTGTTTTAGGGGACATATTTCCAAGATAGCGTGTATTTCGTCCCCTAATTAAAAATAGTACTGCTATAAATAGCTGAAATGCCAACTAGATCCAGATTATTAACTTCAACACACAGCACGCCGCACCTTTTAAAACTTTCAAGATTTCTCGCTAAAAAAAGCTGCCTTCAACCTGAAAATTTACAAAATTTGTTGTACAACATCCTAGAAGTCGTATTTTTTCAGTTAATTCCTCAGTCGTCAAGCTTGGATGCGCGCGCAACTTAAAGTATAAGGTATGGCGTTATGATTGGTCAAAATTGTCACGTGATAGCTGAGCAGCTTCTTCTGGTGCACTGGAATGTACAGTTTCAAACATGCACGAGGCAAATCTGTTGAAAAATGATCCAGTAAAGACAATAACAATGACATATTTGTAGAGTGCCAAAAATTACACATGTTGCAAAGAAAATGCACAAAGAAAATATATAATTATTATTAGATACAAGCTAACAGAAATAACTATGACAAGCATAAACAACTTGTATAAACAAGTCAGTGATGCACATTCATCTTCAATGTTGTACAAATTAATTCTTTCACTGATCGCTTTTAGCATTTCAAAATTGAAGAAAAAAATGTATTGCTTTTCTAAATACTAGTAAAAGAGTAAATATCTAAAAAAAATGACCCGAAGTCAAAATATCGATCATAACATTTGCAGTACATAAACATTTGCAAATTAAGACCCCTCAGAATAGACCCCTTTCACGTGACGTCAAGGCTGCACAATCTCTGAGAATTGGAAACTATTGTTTTGTTCTCCAAATCGAGCTAAATTCCAACGTGCTGCAAGGGGTCTATTCTTGGGGTGCAACCAAATGTCTCAAAATTCCTTAAGATATAAATAACACTGAAACAGCCGCCATGTTGGTTGATCTAACAGGAGAAACTACTGAGGAATGCTTTGTATAGTCACCCAACATGGCGGCTAGTGACGTAACATGCACCTCAATATAATTAAGAATACCTCGTTTGTATGTTTCGTGTCTCTACGAGTTAAACTGAATTGGTCCTTGACCACACTTCACCATGCATATCTATGTTTGCTGGCAGGAACCAGTAATAAAGAATGCATTCAAAGTCATTTATTCATTGATCTTATTATTGTCAACAATATTCAGTATAGTCCCCTTCACAGTTCCCTGTGCCATTTTGAAAGGTAGCCGTGCCTTTGCATCGAGGTGAGACATGAGGTGACCTTGCAATTAATGGTAGAGACATGTGAATAATTGCCGTCCAAGGTGTTCAAAAAGTTATTGTTCTCTCATTGCAAGCTCACCGTAGGTCTCGCTTTGATGCAAAGGTGCATGGCTACCTTTCAAGATGGCGCAGGGAATTATTGATTAGTGAAGGGGACTATTATTAAACGAATTAAATAAAATAAAAATGCATGTTCCTACTTGCTTACAAATTTCTTACAGAAACCAGCTGATCTGAGAAAAAATATTAGCCATGCAATCAGAGTCGAGAAATCTTACAAAACTGAATTGTTTTATTTTCACACTCAATGAAAAGTCAATTTTTGCAGGCTTCTTGACACCTCAGTTTTGTAGTGACGTCATTTGTACGTCACTTTTTAAGATTACTGACGACTGACGATGGTAGCAGGACGATTAACCCAGACATATCTGCGAACAAAACTCATGCAAAGTTGTTGTGTTTTTTTTTGTGCACATTCCGCCAATCAAGTCGCCCACAACGGTTTGAAATTAAAGCAAGTCCGTTACTGACTGAAGCCGGCATTTTAACGTTTTTAACGTTCATATTTTTATGCTTTTCTGAAAAAAAAATATATACAAAAGAAGAAGTCGAGAAACTATTTACCTTTATTTATATAAATTAATCATTCAGCGAAAGCATGTCATAAAAAAAACGTTTATAAACTCTTTTATGTTTATAAGCTTTTCTAAAAGAACATAAAACAGAAGAAGTCGCGAAATCTTTACCTTATAATGCTAAGTTCTCCTATGTATTCGTTCATGACGTTATGTTACCATGTTATAAATTTATGTCGTTCATTATAAACATCATTATCTTTTTTAACCAATCAGCGAACAGCGCTTCTATGATACATAATCAATCAGTAAACTAAACATAATTCATGGCCCACCTGGCAAGCCGAAACCCAAATAACTGATACTCTGAAAACATCTTAACTTAGTCTCCCAGAATTCGAGTGTATCGTCAATATGGCCGCTTCAGGATCAGCAGCATCAGCATCTATAGCTATTGCACTAGACCAGACAGCGAAAGAAATGGCCAAGGCCGTCTTGGCAGTCGTAAACTCGGATCACTTTGACAAAGCAGAAATTCGTGAGCATAAACTAACTCTTTCCCAAGCGTTCTGCCTGTTGTGGCAAGATCCTAAGAGTGGAAATGTCAGTGGCAGGAAATTTGGTATCGAGACGAATGGTGGCGCTGCTGCTGCAGTCTTGGTTGATTTAGTAGTGCTAGGGAAAGGTGAAATAGAAGTCATACCAAATAAAACTTTAGGAGTGAAAAACGATCTAATCGTCTTCAAGGTGAGTGTATATGATATTCTCTCAGAAACCACCGTTTTGCCTTGTTTTGAAATTGGAATGATAGCTTTACTGAAAATAGTTGGAGGATAGCGAAGTGGAACATTAAAATGGTTTAAATTTTAGATAAACTGATGGATTTGGTTCGCTAGTTTTCATTGGGGATCAAATTTACATGCCATTATCACTTTTGAGTGACATATTATGTCACGCAATAGACGTTTGTTGAAGGGTGTCATTCAGTAACGCTAGCTCAGAGGGAATGAGCGAGAAAGTGGTTGGACCTGGAATATTTACCATTCCCGTTCCTTTAACTGGAATCATCATATTGAATAACGTTTTTTATTTCATGATCATGTACTTGTAGGTGCTTTCTGACAAACCAACTGGAACATATCTGGATGCTGCTATGTTTGATAGTATCTTAAAACACCATAGCAAAAACCATGATAATCCTGACAGAGTCAAGGACTGGATTTACGAGGGCATCAGTCATATCCAGGCGAAACATCTTTGCTCTACCATAACACTAGACAGCTTGGTCGAACTGGGAATCCTTGATATGAAAGAAAAATTCATTGGACGCAATTATCCAACCGTCAAACCAGGTTACTAAAAAAATAATATCCTTTATACAGCTATTTCCAAAAAAGTTTTTTTTTTTGCTTGTTGCATGTTGCACACAGTGGCGGATCCAGGATATTTTAAAAAGGGATGTTCCAAAATGGCCGCCACGCAGAAAAAGCTGGTGCGATCGACTTCAAAAAGGGGGTTTCAATTTCATTGTACTGAGAGTAAAGAACATGCATGATTGGCTTCACAATATTTAGCTCACAAAGAGAGGTTCAATGGAACCCTCATTCTTGTTCCCAGATCCTACTCATTAGCCAAATGATCTTCCATACGATCTTTCGTTAAAAAGTTGAGAAGGCTCTGGGTACGAGAATGTGGAGCCCTCGGAACAACCCCTGGATCAGCCACTGACATACCAAGCCAGTGTAATTTTTTTTGGCCACACAACAGCTCACCTCATGTAGAATCCATACTGAAAATATTCAGTCAGATGTGTGATAGGCACTTTAAAATAGCTGTATATTTGGTTTATTTATTTGATATATTTTGAAACTTTCAAACTTTCAAAGCGAGTGTTTTATTCGAAACATGCATCATGGAATTTTGCCAACTTTCCACTTGTTTTTATTAGGTCTGGAGGAAGAGTTGGTGCGAGACATTCGTGCTGTAGCCTTGGATGAAGCACAACCCAGTAGTTACATCAGGGCCTTACTCACCCTTACACGTGCTGCTGATGATCTGCTGTGTGCTTCTGATCCCGTTCTGAAAAAGCACTTCTCCAAGGATGAATATGATAAAGCCAAACAACGAATCATTGCATTAGTTAGTGTTGAAAAGAAAGGCAAAGAAAAATACGAAGCGGTTTGAGTTACTCTAAAAAAAAGGACCCATGCATTGTTGCATAATATACATTTATTTAGTATAACAATGTAGTAGTTTTATAATAATGCTTTTATAATTTCTTACTAACAGTAAAAGTAACAGTATAAGTAACAATATAAAAAGAAGTAAGTACAACAGTGGTGCAGCTCAACAGGGTCGAACTGAAAGCATGAGAAGGCGCCTCTGGCAGCCGCTATTCAGTCCATATATGACCCCGGAGCACTGCTCTAACCAGTTTGTTAATAGGGTGAACCCCGGACCTCAGAGGTGAGAGGCGGGCGTTTTACCACCGCGCCATCCTGACTCCACCAAAAAAAGAGTATCTCTTGTGTTTAAAAAAAAAAACGTAATCCTCACGTAGCCCTAGCCACAGTTACGAATCTGCATTAATGAGGGATTAATGATCTCCAGTATTGTACTGACTTAAACACGGACGTACAAGAGCGCTCAATTTGCAAAATAAAGCAATCAATTTCAACCAAGAGGGTATTAACAAGTATATTGACCCAATCCACACATAGGACACCATAGGGGAATTATATAAGAAAACAAAGGCGCGAGCGATAAAAAATGTTCTAGTGCATTTTTTACTGATTTTTTTCTACGTTCGTATTATAGAGAACATTATCTTGACCTGGAATAAAAAATTAATTAAACGCGATTTTTTTCCCGATTTTATTTTCACCTTTTACTTTTATCTAAATTGGGCTCCCTGTGGTGCCGGTTGGGTTTGATTTACTGACGTCATAACCAACGTAGACAATTATCACCATGGCAACGACAGAAGTCTGACAAAAAGGCGACAAAACTTCTAGTTTAGGATGAAGTGAGGAAAGCTCTCGATTTTACAAGGTAAATACTTATAATTCCCCTAAAATCACAGTCAGACTTATAAATTTCGTATTACTTAAGTCAGTGCAAACTAGACAAGTTCAAAAGTAACAGAAAAACAGCCTAATTTGGGATGATATGAGTTCAAAAATCGGAAAATGAAGGCGAGATAAGCTGATATTTTGCAAAGAAATATTAAGTTTGAAGTTTTATTCCTAAATTAAAAGAGAGCTTAGTAATAAATAATAAGTAATAAGTAATAAGCTTGAATGAAATACTAATGATATCAAAAGATTTTCCTAAAACGACATTCTTTGGCTTGGGTTGAGGTTGGGTTGAGTGCTTACAATTACACATGTTTCAAAGAAAATGAATGTGATGCACATTCATCTTCAATGTTGTACAAATTAATTCTTTCACTGATCGCTTTTAGCATTTCAAAATTGAAGAAAAAATGTATTGCTTTTCTAAATACTAGTAAGAGAGTAAATATCTAAAAAAAATGACCCGAAGTCAAAATATCGATCATAACATTTGCAGTACATAAACATTTGCAAATTAAGACCCCTCAGAATAGACCCCTTTCACGTGACATCAAGGCTGCACAATCTCTGAGAATTGGAAACTATTGTTTTGTTCTCCAAATCGAGCTAAATTCCAACGTGCTGCAAGGGGTCTATTCTTGGGGTGCAACCAAATGTCTCAAAATTCCTTAAGATATAAATACAATGAAACAGCCGCTATGTTGGTTGATCTAACAGGAGAAACTATTCATAATGCTCTCAAATGAAAGACCGATAATGAAATAAAGAGATGAACAATAATAAATTCCACCATGCTTGTCGGAATGAAAGCGTGCGTCCCCTTGGAAATATGGGATAAGTATAAATTGGATAAGAATCCCTTCTACGTTGCCAGTCTCGCAAGATCAGCCATCTTTGACGGAGAGCAAGTGGACTACTACACGAATTTTCTCCAGCGATGTTGAGAAACCAGGTAACTCGTGGCCCGCCTCAGGTTGTAAACACGGCCCCACCGTTGGCCCCTGCTCCAGCTCCAGCAGTACAACCAGCTGTACAACCAGCAGTACAACCAGCAGTGCGACCAGCAGTACAACCAGCAGTACAACCAGCAGTACAACCAGCAGTACGTACAACCAGCAGTGCGACCAGTACTAACGGCCGAAGAGAAACTCGTGGTAAGGTTCTATATCATATCGTGTTCTATCGGATTACATATTTGTATTTCGGGAGTGTTTAATGATGCTAAAACCACGTGAAGCGTAGTAATCTACGTGTATGTACTCCAAATGGACGATTGGTTTGACTTTAAATATGCTTAGAATGACGAATGTATACTTATCGAACGTCTCCTCCTGCGTGAATAAAACGAGGATAATAATTAGCAGAGTTTATGAAGCCTGCGGTAATGAAATGTGTTTAAAACCATGCATGTATATTTATTTGTTTGCATTATTCCTCCCGCGGGAATAAAGCGAGGATGATAACAAATATTGCAAAGTTTATGAAGCCTGCGGTAATGAACTGTGCTTAAAACCGGGCATGTGTATTTATTGGTTGGAATGATTTCTCCCGCGGGAATAGAGCGAGGATGACAACAAATATTGCAAAGGTTATAAAGACTGCCGTGATATAAATGTGCTGAAAATCAGACATGTGGATTTGTTCGAATGATTGTTCCCGCGTATAAAGCCAGGATGGTAATTAACAGGCATTATGAAGCTTTTGGTAATGAAATGTGTTTACAATCAGGCATGCATATTAGTGCCAATGATTCCTCCCGGGGGAATAAAGCGAGGTTGACAACAAAAATGGCAAAGTTTATAGAGCCTGTGGTGATAAAATGTGTTTGTAATCAGACACGTAGATTTGTTCAAATGGTTCCTCCCATGGGAATGGGAATCTGGTGTGCAAAACTTATGGAGGTGATTTATTTATTGAATAGCCCACTTTCGATACTCTGGTTGAGTGATCACGCACAAAGCAATCCAAGACGAGGCTCCGGGGAAACAAAAGAATATATTAGGTTACTCTATTGTTTCTCCGGAGCCTCGTCTTGAATTGCTTTGTGCGTGATCACTCAACCAGAATATCGAAAGTGGGCTATTGTGAAGGGGACTATTATCAAATGAATTAAATAAAATCAAAAAGCATGTTCTTACTTGCTTACAAATTTCTTACAGAAACCAACTGATCTGAGAAAAAATATTAGCCATGCAATCAGAATCGAGAAAAAATTTGCAAAACTGAATTGTCATCTTTAGTAGCCCGGCGACTCGGGAAACGGTTATTTTTTCTTTGTTTTATTTTCACACTCAATGAAAAGTCAATTTTTGCAGGCTTCTTGACACCTCAGTTTTGTAGTGACGTCATTTGTACGTCACTATTTAAGATCACTGACGACTGACGACGGTAGCAGGACGATTAACCCAGACATATCTGCGAACGAAAGTCATGCAAAGTTGTTGTGTTTTTCTTAAAGATGTTCACAAATGAATCATTGTGCACATTCCGCCAATCAAGTCGCCCACAACGGTTTGAAATTAAAGCAAGTCCGTTACTGACTGAAGCCGGCATTTTAACGTTTTTAACGTTCATATTTTTATGCCTTTCTGAAAAAAATATATATACAAAAGAAGAAGTCGAGAAACTATTTACCTTATAAATTAATGTTAAGTTCAGCGATGTATTTGTTCATGACATTTGGAAAGCATGTCATAAAAAAACGTTTACAAACTCTTTTATATTTATAAGTTTTTCTGAAAGAACATAAAACAGAAGAGGTCTTTACCTTATAATGCTAAGTTCTGCTATGCATTCGTTCGTGACTTTAGTTATTATGTTAAAAATTTATGTCATTCATTATAAACATCATTATCTTTTTTAACCAATCAGCGAACAGCTGTTCTATATTGCATAATCAATCAGTAAACTTAATATAACTCAGTGGCCCACCTGGCAAGCCGAAACCCAAATCACTGGTACTCTGAAAACATCTTAACTTAGTCTCCCCGAATTCGAGTGTATCGTCAATATGGCCGGAGCAGGAGCAGGAGCAGGAGCAACAGCTGCCGCACTAGACCAGACAGCGAGAGAAATGGCCAAGGCCGTCTTGGCAGTCGTAAACTCGGATCACTTTGACAAAGAAGAAATTCGTGGGCATAAACTAACTCTTTCCCAAGCGTTCTGCCTGTTGTGGCAAAATCCTAAGAGTGGAAATGTCAGTGGCAGGAAATTTGGTATCGAGACGAATGGTGGCGCTGCTGCTGCAGTCTTGGTTGATTTAGTAGTGCTAGGGAAAGGTGAAATAGAAGTCATACCAAATAAAACTTTAGGAGTGAAAAACGATCTAATCGTCTTCAAGGTGAGTGTATATGATATTCTCTCAGAAACCACCGTTTTGCCTTGTTTTGAAATTGGAATGATAGCTTTACTGAAAATAGTTGGAGGATAGCGAAGTGGAACATTAAAATGGTTTAAATTTTAGATAAACTGATGGATTTGGTTCGCTAGTTTTCATTGGGGAACAAATTTACATACTGTTAACACTATATATGGCGTGACATATTATGTCAGGCAATGAGAACAGATAGCAGTTGGTTCCAGGTTGAAGGGTGTCATTCAGGAACGCTAGCTCAGCAGAGGGAATGAGCGAGAAAGTGGTTGGATCTGAAATATTTGCCATTCGCGTTCCTTTAACTGAAATCATCATATTACTTGATATACGATATCACTTCACGGTAAACTGTCCAATAAAATCTCGCGATATATAATAATATGTAATCGACCCTAAATGTGTAATAAACAAATAATAAATAGAGATTATGACATGTTAAGAGCTGATATCATTTTTATTCACTCGTTTTCCGTATCATATCGCTCACTTGCTCGCGGACTCGCTTGTTCGCGATATGACGGGAAACTCGTGAATAAAAACAATATCAGGCTCTTTTAAAACATGTGATAATCTCTATTTATTTCATGATCATGTACTTGTAGGTGCTTTCTGACAAACCAACTGGAACATATCTGGATGCTGCTATGTTTGATAGTATCTTAAAACACCATAGCAAAAACCATGATAATCCTGACAAAGTCAAGGACTGGATTTACAAGGGCATCAGTTGTATCCAGGCCAAGCATCGTTGCTCTACCATAACACTAGACAGCTTGGTCGAACTGGGAATCCTTGATATGAAAGAAAAATTCATTGGACGCAATTATCCAACCGTCAAACCAGGTTACTAAAAAAATAATATCTTTTTTACAGCTATTTCCAAAAAAGTTTTTTTTTTGCTTGTTGCATCAGTTGCACACAGTGGCGGATCCAAGATATTTTAAAAAGGGAGGTTCCAAAATGGCCGCCACGCAGAAAAAGCTGGTGCGATCGACTTCAAAAAGGGGGTTTCAATTTCATTGTACTGAGAGTAAAGAACATGCATGATTGGCTTCACAAGATTTAGCTCACAAAGAGAGGTTCAATGGAACCCTCATTCTTGTTCCCAGATCCTACTCATTAGCCAAATCTTTCGTTAAAAAGTTGAGAAGGCTCTGGGTACGAGAATGTTGAGCCAGTATAATTTTTTTTTGGCCATACAACAGCTCACCTCATTTAGAAAAAACCTGCTAATGGTCTATCACCAATCGAGCCCTGTGATTGGCTGAGCTACTAGGGGTCTATTAGTGATAGACCTCTAGTAGCGAAAAGCGCCGGTTTTGAAAACAAAAAAATATATATTTAAAGCAAAATCCAAAACTTCTTGCATCCTTTTATTGGACCGATTAGTAGGTTTTTACTAAAACAATTAGACCTCACGCCCTCATGGCCTACGAGTCAATAGCTCATTCAGCCTTTGGCCTCATGGGCTATTGACTCGTAGACTATTCGGGCTCGAGGACTAATTGTTAAGTAGAACTGATCCTACTGAAAATATTGTCAGATGTGTGATAGGCACTTTAAAATAGCTGTATATTTGGTTTATTTATTTGACTTATTTTGAAACTTTCAAAGCGAGTGTTTTATTCGAAACATGCATCACGGAATTTTGCCAACTTTCCACTTGTTTTTATTAGGTCTGGAGGAAGAGTTGGTGCGAGACATTCGTGCTGTAGCCTTGGATGAAGCACAACCCAGTAGTTACATCAGGGCCTTACTCACCCTTACACGTGCTGCTGATGATCTGCTGTGTGCTTCTGATCCCGTTCTGAAAAAGCACTTCTCCAAGGATGAATATGATAAAGCCAAACAACGAATCATTGCATTAGTTAGTGTTGAAAAGAAAGGCAAAGAAAAATACGAAGGGGTTTGAGTTACTCTAAAAAAAAGGACCCAAGCATTGTTGCATAATATACATTTATTTAGTATAACAATGTGGTTTTATAATAATGCTTTTATAATTTCTTACTAACAGTAAAAGTAACAGTATAAGTAACAATAACAAAAGAAGTAAGTACAACAGTGGTGCAGCTCAACAGGGCCGAACTGAAAGCATGAGAAGGCGCCTCTGGCAGCCGCTATTCAGTCCATGTATGACCCCGGAGCACTGCTCTAACCAGTTTGTTAATAGGGTGAACCCCGGACCTCAGAGTTGAGAGGCGGGCGTTTACCATAGCGCCATCCTGACTCCCCCCAAAAAAGAGTCTCTTGCATTAAAAAAAAAAAGTAATCCTCACGTAGCCCCATTATCTTGACCTGGAATAAAAAAAATTAATTAAACGCATTTTGTTTCCCCGATTTTACTTTCAACTTTTGCTTTTATCTAAATTGGGCTCCCTGTGGTGCCGGTTGGGTTTGATTTACTGACGTCATAACCAACGTAGACAATTATCACCATGGCAACGACAGAAGTCTGACAAGAAGGCGACAAAACGTCTTGTTTAGGACGAAGTGAGGAAAGCTCTCGATTTTACAAGGTAAATACTTATAATTTTCCCTAAAATCACAGTCAGACTTATAAATTTAGAATTACTTAAGTCAGTGCAACCTAGACAAGTTCAAAATTAACAGAAAAACAGCTTAATTTGGGATGATATGAGTTCAAAAATCGAAAAATGAAGGCGAGATAAGCGACCTGAGATAAGCTGAAGTTTTGCAAAGAAATATTAAGCTTGAATGTTTTATTCCTAAATTAAAAGAGAGCTTAGTAATAAGTAATAAGCTTGAATGAAATACTAATGATATGAAAATATTTTCCTAAAACGACATTCTTTAGCTTGGGTTGTGGTTTTTCAAAGCGAATTTTTTTTACCAAAACCAGAACAAGCGATCACTTGAAGGTCTACTGCTCACGGAATTTGTAAGGTAAGCACATATAAGATTGAAGAAAAACAACAACAAGAACCACGGAATCATATTTCAAACCCGGAAAATTTCACTCAGTGACCATACTATGTTTTTAAAGATTCAATTTAATTGTTTTTAAACCTCTGCCTTAAAAATGTTGTGTAAATACTATTCAAGTTGGCTACTGAACATTGTACGGCTATCAATCGTTTTTTTTTTTCTTCCTATTTATTGATTTATTTTTTTGCAATTCGTTTTTTCTTTAAGCACTCTTATTTTTCAAATATGTTTACAAAAGAATCAAAAACAATTGAAGCGGCGTTTTTAACTTAAAATTTGTAAACTGTACACTTAAGAAATTCAGTACTAAAAGAAGTAGTTTTATTTGTTTGCTTGTTTGTTTGTTTGCTTGCTTGCTTGCTTTAAATGTTTATTTGTACATGTTTGTTGGTTTGTTGACAGATGTCTTTTCAATTAACAGAGTTTCAGAGCTCATATTCGATAAACTATCAAGAGAATGAAAGAAACATCCCCGATTGTGTTCAGCTGGACATTGGTCATCTTGCTTTGCTTGTATTTTCCAGTTGCTTCGACAAGGTAAGAGTTTCAGCTTATAATTTCGACTATAGGAGAAATAACCATGCAGAACATTTTCCCATGCATTGAATCCTATATTTCATTCCGCTTCTTCTGTGTCATTATAATGTTGAAGTTGCTCTTTTCATTTCTACCTGGTCTTCATTTTGGCACAGCTGTTCGTTTTTTGGGGGTAGGGTCACGTGACCTGTTAGTGTGAAGAGCTTATCGTGCAAAACATGGGCCAATGAGAAGAGAGCACAACCACGATCAATGTTTTGTTTTGGTTTGTCAGAAATGTAAAAAGATCTTAGCTTTATTCATTACTTGTTCTTCATTGACTCAATTTGGAATGCTGTGCTTTAATTCATTGGTAACTTCCAGGTTTATAAAACTGTTGCTGGTTGGAGTATCCGAACGGCAAAAAAAAATAAAAAAAATACAAACCTAATTTAATGGGAAATGCATCCTAATATCATTAGGTCAATCAGAAATTTGATGTATTTGTTGTGCAAAAGACTCTACATGTTGGGCTCCCTGTGTAGACACTGGATGACTAGCTACTCATTTTATTGTATAAGTTATGATTTTAAAATATATTTTAAGGTCTACAGCTAATGCATCACAACTTCTTAAAGATCTTCTGGACACTACTTATTACGATAAAAGACTGCGACCAAATTTCGAAGGTAGTATAAACATATATACAATTCAATAATAATATTGAAATATTAATAGCTATATTTGAATTATTTTTCTTATTCGTTTGTCTTAGCTACCGTGACTCCAGCATGATCGGAGAAGTTGGTTCATAACATTGATTACTGTCTTTTTTTATAGGTGGTCCGGTGGAATTGTCGTTGGGTGTTCACTTGACGTCAATAGGAGGACTAAACGAAAAGGAAATGGTAAAAACAGTTTGAAAATGTATCATATGATGAGAGATTTGATCAATGTACAAATTATTATTATTTCTTTATCAAAAAGCAATTTGCAACCACCTTCTTTCTACGACAAAGTTGGAAGGATCCACGACTGGCATTTGGAAATGCGTATAAAGTCAGGAATCTGACACTTAGTGGTGACATCATGAACCAGATATGGAAGCCAGATACTTACATAAGCAACGAGAAGTCCAGCAGCGCTCCTCCAAAACAGTTTCTACTTATGATTCTTCAAGATGGAACAGTATTTTATAGTCAAAGGTAAGGTGACAACCATTGTACAGTTAAGGCGAGGAAATACGAGCAACAAAACCGTGCAACTTGTCGCGCAACATTGTTGCGCTGCAAGTCGCAGAGCAGAGCGAATGTTGCTGGTCGCGCGCAACAAATCTTAATTAGTGCAGAGAGTAGAAAGCCTATTTATTTCTGCAACAAAGTCACGCAGCAATTTTGTTGTTGTTGCACGTGATGGTAATATGAGCCACATTCACTCTCCAACTTGCAACGCAGCAATCGTTATTAATGACGATTCCTGCCCTCCCCCCGTATTCTAAGACCTCGGATCGATCTATACCGGGTTACATTTAGTCAGATTAATTTAAATGCAATATTTTAATCGATAGGATGACTGTTGTTGCTACTTGTATGATGTACCTCTTAAACTATCCAATGGACAAGCAATACTGCAGCATATCCTTCGAGAGTTGTAAGTATCATTCAAATAATTTCATTATAAGAAGCAGGCACAGCTCAGTTGTTTTATGACTGTATACCGAGAGTTTGGTTTCCTTGTTGTTAATTACAGTTGGCATGAATTCAGATGAACTTATTCTTTCTTGGGTCAGTCCGACATATAAGGACTCAGTTGTCATAGCTGATGAAGTTACATTGTCACAGTTTGCACTGGATGAATATACGACTAAAACGACCTTAGCTACTTACCCAACAGGTACTTAAGTGCATCTATGTCATTATTGTCTGTCTGTCTGTCATTATTGTCTGTCTGTCTGTCTGTCTGTCTGTCTGTCTGCCTGCCTGCCTGCCTGCCTGCCTGCCTGCCTGCCTGCCTGCCTGCCTGCCTGCCTGCCTGCCTGCCTGCCTGCCTGCCTGCCTGCCTGCCTGCCTGCCTGCCTGCCTGCCTGTTTATCGATTTATTTTTCTGCTATCCATGTGTTTGTCTGCCAGTCTTTATATCTATCTTTTTTTCTGTCTGTTTCAAGTTATCCAATTTCTTTCTCGCCTCTATAATTCTGAATTGGAAAAGTGTGTTTTGAGACTTGACATTAAATACTTTGAGCTCATGATTCAAATTTTTCTTCCATTTTCATTATAGGGAGTTTCACAATTCTTAAACTGACGTTTCTCATTCGCCGCAAGAAGTTTTACTATGTGGTCCAGACTTATATACCAACAATGCTCATCACTATTCTAAGCTGGGTTACCTTTTGGATCCCAAGAGGCTCGCCTCCTGCTCGGGTCGCGCTCGGAATCACGACAGTCCTCGCCCTCACTACGTTGATCTTCGGTATCCAGTCATTCATGCCGAGAGTTAGCTACGTCAAAGCAATCGACTGGTTTTTGATGATCTCATTTTTGTTCGTGTTTAGCGCTCTCATTGAGTATCCTGGCTCTACATACATCGAGTCTCATGCGCAAAGAATCACTAAAACTGGAACGACTGTTCTTCGTCTAGTCAAAGGAATGCACGTCTTTGAAGGGGGAGGGCATGCATCCAGATCGACTCCTAAAGAGGTACCATCTAGAAGTTTTAGTCTACAATTACCAGTTAAGGCGCGGAAACACGGTGCAGCATTGCGTGCAATATTTCAGGCAATGTTGCTGGAGTACGATCGTTTTCTACTTCAGGAAAACTGCGTGCAACTAATTGCTTCGTGTGACATGGCTCGCAACATCGATTACTTGCAACATTGTACGCGATGTTGCACCGTTTGTCCGTGGCTTTATGGTTGCTCAGTGGCATTTCTGCTCGGGTGCACCACTCATGGCCCATGGCGCAAATTATAAGCAGCAATAGCAATAATCTTCAAGGCGATAACCTATTTGATCAGCCAGCAGTGTTGATAGGGAGAGATCTCACGCACTGTTATTGATTCATATGATGTCGACAGAAATGTTGTGCGACATGCTGCCTGTACTACCGCATCTAGTATCAGTGGTAGGGAACGTGCCGTGCCATACCTTTTTTCCCGCGTCCGTAAACCATGGTATCTACATTCAAGTTACATTCAAGCTACACAGTATATAAGGAAACCGAAAGTCCTTAATTTCTAAGCACAACGGTGCTTTCCACATTTGTCTTATGAATGGTTTTGCCACATAAATTAGATTTTTGACGCTGCCTTGTCGCAGCATTTGTATTATTCGTATATATCATCCTGTATCATCTGTATCTTGAGGCCTTAAGGTGAGTTTTTAACATGTATATGTGCTCTACACGACAAACAAGCTATATTCTTTTTCTAACATGAGGTTTTTATCTTTGTCTTCAGCCCCACCAGCTCGACGTGGAAAGTGCACAAGTTAAAGATGTAAGTAGTTGAACGGTCTCTATTCGTGCCTCGAGATAGACTAACGATAATGATAAATAACCCATCTTTGTCTACAGCAGCCCGGCCAGCTCGACGTGCAAAGTGCACAAGTTAATGAAGTAAGTAGTTAAAATAGTGTAAATTTCTTTGTGCGTGCCTCGAGATATATAATGAGTAATGAGTAATGAGTAATGAGTAATGAGTAATGAGTAATGAGTAATGAGTAATGAGTAATGAGTAATGAGTAATGAGTAATGAGTAATGAGTAATGAGTAATGAGTAATGAGTAATGAGTAATGAGTAATGAGTAATGAGTAATGAGTAATGAGTAATGAGTAATGAGTAATGAGTAATGAGTAATGAGTAATGAGTAATGAGTAATGAGTAATGAGTAATGAGTAATGAGTAATGAGTAATGAGTAATGAGTAATGAGTAATGAGTAATGAGTAATGAGTAATGAGTAATGAGTAATGAGTAATGAGTAATGAGTAATGAGTAATGAGTAATGAGTAATGAGTAATGAGTAATGAGTAATGAGTAATGAGTAATGAGTAATGAGTAATGAGTAATGAGTAATGAGTAATGATAAAGATCTTCAGTGTTTACGATTAAATGCCTATTTTGATTATATATATATATATCTTTGTCTACAGCGGCCCGACCAACTGGACGTAGAAAGTGCACAAGTTAATGAAGTAAGTACTAGTACTAGTCGAACTAGCGTAAACGTCTTTGTCCCTGCCTCAAGATATAGAGTACATGCGCGGTTAGAGTATGAATAAATAAAAAAAAATACGTTTAAAACTTTCTTTTTCTGTCAGGGCGGGGAAAAAGACGTGGAAAAAGTAGGAACTTTTGATGGAGTTGCTGACATAATCACCAACTCTAAGAAAGATGAATCACTCAACAAAGGATCGAAGAAGCGCAAACAAAAGAAGGAAAAAAAGAAAAAAGAAAAGAAGCCTAAAGACAAAAGTGACATTAACGTAGTAGATAAATACGCGAAAATTGTATTTCCCCTTCTGTACTTCTTGTATAATGCAGCTTACTGGACCGTTTATTTATTAGAAATAGATCTGCTCTTACGGTAAAACATGTTTACCAAGCAATTCTGGATTACTTAGAGCCAACACGAGGCGTTGCCTCAACAAAAAATTGCAAAACAAAAAAGCGTATACGCGGGCTATGAAAACATCTCAGTTTATCAAACGCACAAGATACTTCTTTTTCGTTTATTATCACACGCATCCATTTACTGACAACTGAAATCATATATCCTACAAAACTTAAGAATAAGCACAAGGCTTAACGAATTTTTTTTCTTTTTTGTAAAATGTCTCCAAAATCCACATAAGAGTCTTGTACAAGCTTCACAAATGAAGTTTGCCGTCAGCAATCATTTCAAGTGGAAAGGTGTCTTTCTATCTCAACCTACACCTTTTGGTTTAATTTTCAACAACGAAACAGAGGATAACATAACTACAAGTTTTAAATAAACTCATAAACATAATAAGCGTAGTGGGTGCCGACCCCTCGGTAGCAGCCCTGCTGTCCCTGACCTCTCCCATATTCTTTATATGTCTTCAGCACATTGGGTCCAGACCAGCATTCCCCATAGAACTTCACACCAAACGCTCGATACGTTGGGTTTCGTTTCTTCACTAAGCGCGCGCATGCGTCCACAGTAGGCTTGAGGTTCGTCCATATGATCTTACTGCGCATACTCCCTAGGTATACTGGAACGGCGTGTGGATGACCATCACGATAGCACCCTAAGGATCTGTATCGTGGTGTTATTCCTATGTTGCTAGAGCCAACTAGTGGAAAATAAAAACGTTGTTATATAAGGAAAACATTTTCTACTGCTTTTCTACTAGAGATACCAAAGCCAATCACAATGCAGGATTTTGTTGACATTTTATTCGACTTAGGGTTCAAAAAGAAAAGCAGATCTATAAAAAGACTGTTCTTACTTTTTCTTCATGAAAGGATTTAGAGTGCAAATAATATAACCGTGAAATAGTTAGCTAGCTAACTAATGACTAATTATGTCCTAAGTTCTGCCTAAATTTGATTAGTGGAGAAATAAGCGAGCCGCGACGGGTCTTGCACGTGCAAGCATGTTTATTAATTAGTCAAATGATCACCGCTACGCTGCGGTTTTGTAATGCGGAATAAAAAAAACAACCGTGATAATTTGAACAAACTTTTATTCCACATTAATCTATCAGTATTACAATTCAAATAGTTGTATCTGCGTCTTGATTTATTGACCTGTGTCTTCATTTTTAACTCATTAAAAGTCAGAAACACATTCTTTTGTGCACTGAGTCGTTGATCTAGAAAAAGCCCGTGCTCCTGTCATGCCTCGCTTATTTCCTATGTCTTGCCTAACTAAGCACTAACTATCTCCTATTTCTTGCTATCTATTTCACGGTTATATTATTTGCACTCTATTATCCAAAGTTCTAATTTTCTCAGGTGGAGGCTGATTATTGAGCTTTATTTTAGCGATTTTTGTGAGTTTTATATATTACGTACCAGGACACAGGATATCAGAGTTGCAAGGTTCTTGCGTCGGTGGGCGTGGTGCATGACGACACATGTGGGGCGCTAGTGGCGTGTAATGCCCGTTCTCGTTGAGGCGACGGCAAGCAAGCTTCCTCGTTACTTGGCCACCAGCACATGTTTTGGAACACTATAAACAAACAAACCCATATTTGTAGTTTATGAATTTAAAAATTAAAGCTCTGTTACACGTTGAAACTTTTAGCTGAAACTTGTGTGCAAAGATGTTGCGAGACAAGTTTCAGAACGAATTGTACCGTGTAACACCCCAGCTTTGTGAAACTTTCTTCGCGAGAAAGTTTCACGAAAAGTAGAACTGCTTTCTATTCGTGCAACAGAAACTTGTGTCGCGAACAAGTTTCAGAACGAAATTGCGCCATGTAACACCCCCGTAGAACTTGTACATGTCAACGCCGTTGCATACAAGTTTCAGCTAAAATTTTCAACGTGTAACAGGTCCTTCAAAAAAAAGATAAACTTCTTGTCTCTACACATACACTAACTAAAAAAAATGAGCAAAAATACTAAAACACTTAAATTCATTACGTTTTGAAATTTGACATGGGTGAACATAGACATAGTTATCAGTAGGAATAGATGTATTTGTGTTTTCGCGGGCTATGCAAAGGTACACGCATAAGAGTGGATACTGTATGTATTCGATGTTGACTGCGAGGAACACCTGCATTCATCCCAGCAAGTTTCCGTCTGTGACGGCGCCAAAAATGTTGCCTTTTAACGTAGCAGGGTTGAGCACACGATGTGATCTTACCAGTCGCAATCAACGTTGCGTAAAAGCTAAAGAAGCTAGAACGTACCTTTCCCCATGCAAGAGGAGTCCATTCTGGAAGACAGTCAATCTTATTACAATCCCTTGACATTGGTCCGGGTGGATTACCCCGGCATCTGTTATTAGGCACGGTACGATAGATACCCTTAGCGATTTGCTCACGGCATATCTTACGTCGTGTTTGAGTGCCTTTGCCACAGGTTTTGGAGCATGGCCTCCATGGCGCATCTCTGAACCACCTGCAAAACGGTGACAATCAGTCAGTAAAACAATCATTAAACCAAGATTTCTTTGTTTGCATATTTGACCATAACTTTATAGGATCCGACAGCATAGGATAAATATTGTGATATTTTCTATTTTCTTAAAGAAAAAGTCAAAACAAAACACACACACACACACACACACACACACACACACACACACACACACACAACAACAACAACAAAAAACACTAAAAAAGACAAAACAAAAATAAAATAACTGATTAGGGACGCATGCTTTATGGAGGTACACAGCATGCACGCAAGCGCTCTTTCTTTTCAGTGATTCATATCCAGAAGGATGGCCATTTTAACTAGTATTGTTTTTTTAATCTTGCCCCCTGTACTGTGTGCAAGGCACGCATTGACAGAACACTCGAGAAGTGGTGAGAAGCACTTCGATCATTTTGTTTTTAAATTAGGAAGGAGGCCAGGTTCCTTTTCGCTTTCCAGTTCGTTTATTAGACCATAATATACGTGGGCTCAGAGATTGAGATTGTTGTTTAAAAAACCGCTCTAAAACACGAAAACAAACACGCCGACTCACAACTGAAGATACTTACTCTGCCCTACAAGGAGATATGTTGCACGCTTGAATCCTCTTGGGTTTTCTTTCTTTTCGTTTACAGACTTCTTCGTTGACAAATGACTTCGTATGGTCAAGCCTTATGCATTCCACTGTTCGGTTCTGAACACCTACAAAAAATATCAAACCATTAGGATGCTGGCAACGTAGGATTCTAACTAAACTTTGCATAATATAGAGAAATACCGTTGTATCAACAGTGGACTATGATCCAAAGAAAAGATATATAAAGGTTAGCCTGCAGCAATCCCAATGCTCCTTTCCGTAGTCTTCCCACAATCCCTTATGATCCCAGCGCGAACTCGAGGTCGGGGTAAAATTTGCATAAAAATGTATAAAAAATATGCAAATTTTACCCTGACCTCGAGCTCGCGCTGGGATCATAAGGGATTGTGGGAAGACTACGGAAAGGCGCATAAGAATGGAATAACAATCTACATGACCGAAATGTTGGTTTATAAATCAAAAGAAACACTAGCCATATAACATCTTTTTTTCACTGATCCAACCGATTATTCGTATAATGTCATAGCAATGAAGAAGAGGGCGCGCACATGGAAAATCATGCGTGATGGTATGATCCGTGTGTTATGAAAAGTTTCGATACATTTTTGAACTATTGGATGATTAACTAGGATATTCACCTCCAGAACACCACTGTGAACATTCACTCCATGATGAAGATTTCCACCCAACTTGGTCAGCAGTTACAATCGACTTGCCAGGCGCGAAGTATTGGTAATTGACACCTCTGTTTTGGTGGGCACTTTCGTAACGAACAAACTAGTAAAAAAAGCATCAACAAGAGAATTGAGAAAACATACTCATTGAAGTGCTACCGGCATGGTCTGAAATGGTCCAAACGATATTTTGCGCGCTCTATTTTAAAATTGGAAAGACCAGCCGGCTTCACATAGAAAATGTAGAAAAGCCCGTGCATGGAAGTATGTGAAGAAACACCCGTCATTTCAGCTATTTTAGGATCTTTGATTCACCGATCTCCCATCACCTATCACCAATCTCATTTGGCTCCGACAACGGTTTTGAAAATAGATATTCACATGGCGCGCGCGCTATTAAGAAGTTTCCCTCTCATATTTATGCTCTCTTGGTATAACTTTATTTGAATGTTTGCCATGATGAAGAGAGAAAAGCAGCATTGCCTTACCACAAACCGAAGTTCAGTGTTGGTGGGTCCTTTGATATAGTAATATTCTTTTGCTATTGAATATGAGCTGTGGTACATGACTGTAGTACCTGCTGCATGTATGTTACGGCTGTTGGAAGGAAACTTGAAAAGATACTCTCCCTTGGAATTTTGAATTCCTGGAAATTGAAAATAAGTACGCTTAAGATTATGTGTGTATATATATATTAATTTTGATGTGTAAGTGAAGAAATGGAGAAAGATTTTTTTAAAGAAATGGATGAATGGATGGATGGGCGCATGGATGGATGGATGGATGGGCGCATGGATGGATGATTGGATAGATGGATGGATGGATGATTGATTGATGGATGGACAAATTGGAAAAAAGAAAAAACGAGAAAAGGAAAAGATTGAATGGAAAACTATATTTTATTGTCAATCTTAGTACAAACCTATCAAGTTGTTATCCTTTGCTTTCTCTGCTACATAAACATGTGTAGACCCAATAGGAACAGTAAACATTAGGTCGGATTTCGATACCCCTGGGGGGAAAAACAGTTGGTTTAATTTGTCACTAACTGCACCGACTAAGCTCATCCACGAGCCCTACTGTGCGACGCGTGCTATGAGGTCCGTTCACAATAGCTTTTTTTTATAAGCCAACCAGAGATCTTTCTTCTGAATAATATAGCGAGTGAGTTCGGTTTGTGATCTTCGACTACTAAACAGGGGATTGCAGTGACAAATGTAGGGGATGATAACAGCCCGTACCTCCCCCCCCCCCCCCCCCCCTTTGTAGCTTGGAGTTAGTTGGTTGGTTTTGAAACATTTATTTTTGTATGTAAAATGCTAAAAAGGAGCATGTTTTTAATTGTGTGAGCCCCCGTTATCCAAAATCCACGCATTGGTTGGGTGTGTCCAAGTTTCCTCGCAATATGGTTGGCTAACTTGTAAAAA
The DNA here is from genome assembly GCA_964019055.1 of Anthopleura xanthogrammica. Classification (NCBI taxonomy): domain Eukaryota; kingdom Metazoa; phylum Cnidaria; class Anthozoa; order Actiniaria; family Actiniidae; genus Anthopleura; species Anthopleura xanthogrammica. The sequence goes on from OZ025210.1 coordinate 6,840,220, forward strand.
AAATTCGATCATAGTCAGTAACAGATGCCGATAATGGAATGCGAATGATTTTTTAAAGCGTATATAAGATAGTAGTGTTATTTTTCATTTTTTTTTTTTAATATATTTTGCTATGATGATTTTCTCTGGCTTAAGAGCCAATAAGGCACATTCTCTAATAAGATTACTGCTACAGTAACAACTTAAAAAAGTACGCACGTAATGATTAATTCGTTAAAAAGTATGTTACCCCATCCTCTGTAGTCCTTGGTGTAAGCGCCCCTTACCACCTTACAAGTGGTTCCATCACCATTGCACTTTCCACATCGATCGAATTTAACACCTGATTCCAATATGTTATCACAACCAACATTCTGAAGTGAAATCATGAAATGTCAGTACTACATCAATGTTGAATAAACGCAAACTTAGCATCGTAGCAGTGAATTGCCCGTTGGCATTTGGGTTTTCGCTTGCGCCTTCAAAAATGTGACAGAGAGCCTTGCTACGCAGGCTATTGTGAAAGGCACCGACTGATTATTTTCATTGATTTGTTAAATAGAAATTTCTAATGATTGAGTTTTAAGAGGTATCTATACCTTACATATCCCCTGTACACAGACATCATTGATTTTAGGAGCGTTGCTACACCTTGTACCATCTCTTACTCTTCCCTTTGCGTAAACTGTTGCTCCTGTAATGCATCGTAGTGTACAAGCATCTGCAATCAAGAAAGCATGAAATTTGAAAGGTTATTGTCGTCCATGGTGTTCCATTTCTCCTCTTTGTGACACCTAGTGTTTTAGCAACACTCCTGACTCTTATGTATTTCTTTTTCGAAAATATGATGTCCACACCCAAAAAAAGGTAATACCCAAAAAGCGGCGTTATGAATGGTAAGAAATGTAAGCAAATCAAGTTCTTGTGAGTCTCAGAATTTTTTAGGTTTCTTGTTACATGTGTCCTCTTTCGTTACACGGCATGGACGTCGACCAATTGTATTCTTGCATTTTATAAATGCTTTTTTGTACTTGATGAGTTTTGTTCTAGCAAGTGACTGAAATTCAAAGAATTTTCTTGAAAAAATTCCATTCGAAATTTAGCAAATAAATTATCCATTACACTAGTTTTAGTCTTAGTCTTAAAGAAGTTTTTTTTTTTAACGTTTGAAGGAAAGACTTTTTGGAACGGTTGAAAACGATTATGACGTCAGCGCGCGCGCGTACTCCAAAATTACCCTGCGCGCGCGTATGCTTTGATCCTTTCATGATCATTTCTATTTCATAACCAGCCAGCCAATCACAACGCGCGTGTATATATCGTAGTTATGTCATAACTGCTGAATTGATGCGCCACTAACAAACAATAATGACAACATTAGCAGCACATGAGTTTTCTAGATTTGGTAGCTGCCACCATGTAGGTGTTACTGATGCTTTGATTGAGTCGCAAGTAAATACCAGAATCAATGGTGTCCTTATTGGATGCCTTTAATAACCATATATATAAATATGAGAAATATTCGAGCAACTTTTCTTCGAATCTGACCTTTAGACATGATGTATGGCCTGAAACCTCGATTGAAAACTTCGCAGTCACGTGTGCGTGACGTCTTGTATCCTTTTGGACATCGCTGAAGAGAAATGCAGAAAGTTTAGCGTTCTCAACGTAATTTTTACCACCATCATCACTACCAACACCATCAGTATCATCTTTCTCCTCCTTATTATGATCATGATGATAACCATCATAACTGCCACTATAATCAACACCTTCCAAACCACCGCCATCGTCATCATCTACAACCTTCAAGTTTCAAGTTCATTACAAAAATAAAGAGATATCCCGCAAATGGCAAATAACTAATCTAGACCATCATCGTCATCATCTTACTTGTGGATTGCATATTCTCCATCCTGTTTCATCAATCCCTTCGCATTCCATTCCACCGCGCTCTGGTCTAAATGATATGAACACAAAGAAAATATTGATTTTAGTATGGTCTGCTGCCGATATTCCTTTCTCTCGATAAAGAAACGAACATCCGATTTATGTGCGAAAGGGTCGCGGATACATAATGTGACGGGAGAAATCCCATGGAATATCAATGCAATGAATAATAGACAAATCAGTACCCTTGACATTTCTTCAGCACACTTACTTTGGATTTGTGCAGGTTCTTTTCTTAGATTGGATTCCTCCTCCACAAGGATGAGAACATTTGGTGTATGACCAGGAACTCCAACCACCATCCACCATGGACGAGCCATCATCTACACACTCTCCCTTGATGCACCACTAAGAAACAATAACGACAACATTAGCAGCATTATATTCCATAAAACAGAGAATATAAGACTAATAGAGCAAATTTTTCGAGATGCGCGAGCGCTTCCAAAAATATCGCCGGCTCAGACATGATCTCGAGGCATTTTCGGGCAACGTCAATAGGCCATTTTCGAGATGCGCGAAAAAATATCGCAGGCGGAGACATGAAAAAAAGGGCATTTTCGGGCAAGATCACGCGCTATTGACTCTGCCTCTTTTTCAGTCATGTCTGCGCCTGCGATATTTTTGAAAGCGCTCGCGCAACTCGAAAATGGTCTATTAGCACGCGTGATCTTGCCCGAAAATGCCTCTTTTTCATGTCTGCGCCTGCGATATTTTTGAAAGCGCTCGCGCACCTCGAAAATGCTCTATTCAAGACTGAAGGCTAATTCTTACTCTATCTTAAAGCATATACGCTGTGTAGCTTGTTCTACTTACATGTCTTTCTCCGCATTTTGTACCGTCCATTGGTGGTGCTACAGAACTATGACACACGGCTCCCCCAGTCCAGCACCAAAGAGAACCACATTCAGACTGTTGATGCAAAAAAGACATTTAGTTTTAAAGATGTTGTCAATGTGTAGAGCCAAAATTCAAGATAACCATACGGTGAGCAAAAAACTCGTTGACGAAATAAATAATTTTTTTAACCGCCCAATTCACCATTCCCTTATTACGTCTTGATTTCACTATCACCAGATATACCTCTTCGAATTCTTTTTCTTATTCAAATGTTTGAACTCCTTTGGGAGTCTCAAGATAATGGTGCTAGGCCAACTAAAGGAACTGCGAAAAGGGTTATGGCAGTAGAATAATAAGGGGAATCAAGAATTGGAACTGACACGGGCAGAAAGAAGGAATTGTGCATAAGTACGCTTTTATGATCTATTGTCCGACAACTTCGAAAGCGGCACGTTTTCTTGTGCTTCTGTAGCAAATTTACAACAGTCCATGTTTGCCATCTTTTGATTGACTGGAGCCAAAACCAAGAGATGTGGGAGTTGTGGAGATCCCCAAAACATGAAAAACACTCTAAATTCATGATCAAACATCAAAGTGCAATTAAACTTACTAATTTATATTTGCAGTGCATGTATTTCGGTCCGTACGTCACTCTGCACTGAGCATCACCGTTATATACCTGACCAGGTAGTTTGACTTTGAAGAGGTGAGGTTCATGGACAGTGTTGGTAGGTACATCGTCAAGGCAACTAGAACCAGGGCCACTATAAAATGAAACCGTACAAGTATGAATGCTGTTTGCCGTTTGAGTTTATTTGTTTATGTCCTTGTTTCCGTCCTTTCTTCCGTCTGTTTTTTTTTTTTTTTTTTTTGTTGTCTGTTTGTCTACCTGGCCTGCATGTCTGACTACCTTCCTGGCTATCCTGATATCATAATAATTTAAAGATTTGATAATATGTTTATCTGAAATAATTTGGTCCTTCAAGACTTTAATTTACTTTTATTGCATTAGAAGTTCAAGTATCAGCAGCGTAAAAAGTTTCCCAAACATATTTTTCTTGTTGACTGAAATTGGTTTAACAACATTCCATAGACTGGCAAGTGGGATTTTAAATTTAAATTAAAACGAAAGGTAAATAATAAATTTAGGAAAAATACCCATATTTTTTCTCTTGACATACCTGAGAAATTTTTGTATGAGCCGACGGCTACAAGACGACCATCGCACGGCACCTTTGCCGCCGACAATCTGAGTTGACATGATATTGACTCCATTCTTGCAGCCCACGTCACCATCATGTCCGATGCCAAGTCTAAAATAGTAGGAAATAAACAAGAAAAGTTAGTCATTCTTTTATATGGTCGTAGGCCTGTCATACAGTATTTACTGGATTAAATGGTGTACTGGTAAAGAGATTGTATAATTTGCACATGAGGGACGTAGCTTGTCCCAAAACTGGGCAAGGAGAGCAAGCGAGCGGGTTTAATTTTTTGAGGCGGAAATTTTCACCAAATACACAAAAACTCGAATACATAGTAATTGTCAATAGGAATGCAAACTTTCTTCTGTACTGTTTGACTTTTTTTTTGACAAAAAAAGTAGATAAAATGGGTGAATTGAGTTTTAGTAAGCTAGGGTCCGGAGATGTTTGTTCCCCGCCCGATATACGCAGCCAGTTAGCTTATAAGCATAATATAAACAACTATAGGGTTTGCCAAGACGATGTACCTTGGATGATTATTTAATCATCGACTAGTGTATGGCCATTGAAAACCCAACTTACGTGTGCGCAGTCTCGTGAGCGATGATTTGTGACGTGCTCAGTCCAAAGTCATTAGAAGCAGTTGTACCAAATCCTTTCTTGCGACAAGTCGATATATGTTCTGCAATACCTGGTGGTAAGCAAACACTACCTTAGATATAAATATAAATATAATATTTTTTATTTATTTATTTATTTTTTAAATATTTTTTTATATATATATTTTTTTATTTTTTTATTTTTTATTTTTTATATATATATATATATATTTTTTAGATACTTCAATGAAGCAGTCTCTAATCTGTTATTTAGCTTAACTAGATACGTAGCACAACACAGTAATAAAATCTGTAGATGGTAAACTTACCTCCTCCATTGCCTCTACATAAAGAAGAAGAAAGATATACAATTAGCGAAGTAAAATACATATTTAGAAATTTTTCTTTTTTCCATTCTTTTCTTTTCCTTCCCTTTACTTTCCTCGCCTCTCCTGATCTATCTATACTTTCTTCCACCTTTCCTTCCATCTTTTCCCTCTTATTCACTCCTAATCAAGTCGGTACATACTTAGTGATCAGGGACACAACATCAGGATGGCGGCCGTCTTTATCATCAAAGGGAAAGTTTTCAATTGCCCAGGAATTCATCGCACCCAACTTGTCTCTGTTGCTTGTCTTTCTACTATATCCAAACTAAACAACAAAAAGTACAGTGAGTGCCTTTAATATACTCTGTAATATCGTTGGACTTTGTTATAGGACTAAGAATGGTTAGGTCCGCCGCCCGCAAATCAAAAGGTCCACATGCAGTTCACTTCGTAACCTCTCTTGCTGCGTCCGGGAGGCCTAATGGAGCTAATGCAGGCATGGAGAGAAGGGGAGAGCTATGTGCGCACTATCTACTTAAGATAATAGTCTTGTAGCTAAAGGAATACTGACGCTGGATAATGATGATTTTTATTAGTTTTGGCCACTAACGTTCGAGTTACCCGTAGCGGCAATTGTATACGTATTAGTTCTTACCCCGTTTTTCTTCAGTACCATTTTGATGATCACGACAGTGATCTTTCGCTCCCCGATGCTTTCGTCAATAAACATTGCGTTTGTCTGCAACAAAAATCATTTACTAGCATCATCGAACTTAACAATGGATTGTTGATTGGTCGGTTAGTTTAAGTGGATTAGTTGATTAGTTGGATGGATGGATGGATGGATGGATGGATGGATGGATGGATGGATGGATGGATGGATGGATGGATGGATGGATGGATGGATGGATGGATGGATGGATGGATGGATGGATGGATGGATGGATGGATGGATGGATGGATGGATGGATGGATGGATGGATGGATGGATGGATGGATGGATGGATGGATGGATGGATGGATGGATGGATGGATGGATGGATGGATGGATGGATGGATGGATGGATGGATGGATGGATGGATGGATGGATGGATGGATGGATGGATGGATGGATGGATGGATGGATGGATGGATGGATGGATGGATGGATGGATGGATGGATGGATGGATGGATGGATGGATGGATGGATGGATGGATGGATGGATGGATGGATGGATGGATGGATGGATGGATGGATGGATGGATGGATGGATGGATGGATGGATGGATGGATGGATGGATGGATGGATGGATGGATGGATGGATGGATGGATGGATGGATGGATGGATGGATGGATGGATGGATGGATGGATGGATGGATGGATGGATGGATGGATGGATGGATGGATGGATGGATGGATGGATGGATGGATGGATGGATGGATGGATGGATGGATGGTTGGTTAGTTGGTTGGTTGGTTAACTGCCCATTGCTTGATTGGTCGTTTGGCTGGTTGGTCGTTCAGTTGGCCGGTCTGCCGGTTGTTTAGTTGAAGGATAGTTTTGAGAGTTGTTGCAATGCATGGGTTTGACTTGTTAACATAGTTTAACGCACTGGACAAAAATACTCAAAAACTTCAAGGCACTTTCTACAAATGCCATACACTAACCAAATGAGCCAACATCATAAGATGATATGGAATCAGTTTCTCTCCGATACTTGAAATAGCGTATTCATCAGCAACAATAGCCATTTCCATGTATTTATGCCTCATTTCTGTCCTCTTGGCTTCGTTCTTCTCCTCAAGGTTCGCTTCTAACATGTCTTCTTCCGTCAGGAATTCTGGGATATCTCTTCTGACTCGTGTTAAGATGTGAGGTCTTTCCCATCGTCTTTTCTTCAGCCCTTTCAACAGTCGACGAGCCAGTGGACGAACGTGCCATGTATTGTGTCTTGTTCTTATAAGACCATCCTATTGACAGAATTAAGTAATACATGAATTGAAGAAATTCAGTCAAACTCATCAATTCAATATTAACTCACCAATCCATCATGGTTGCTAATAGCAACAAGAGATCCAGGTTGTGAGATCACGTGACCAATACAGTGAGACATCCATGGGATTGTGTCATTGGTGGTAGAACCATTTGAATGATGTGTTTCTATGGTAACTGGTCGATGTGTCAACGCAACACTAGGTACGACCTTCAACACTAGCGGGTTGTCTTTTACAGGGATCGAGTAATACCATTCCTGGTTCAGGACTTCTTCTACTGGCCTTCCTAGACGTCTCTTTGGTAGCAGCTGGTAGCTTTGAATTTTTCCATTCTGGTCTGACAATGAAGGGCTGATGATCTCGTAATCTGGAACTGTAAAGTAATGCACGTATCTTTATCATGAAACTATTGTTGCATGAGGTTAATTATTAGTAAGTATCAACCGATTCGACTGCCTTTTTCTTAAGCCTTCTTCACACTAGTGACGCAAGCATAAGCATAACGAAATTCGCAAGCGCAGATAGTAGTTTAAGGATGACTGAATATTTTGTTCTGTCCATATATAAAGGGGTTAACTAACCGTTAGAGATTATTTGCGCTTGTGTATGTCGTTATGCTTAAGCTTGCTTCGCTAGTGTGAACCAGGCTTTAAAGAAAAAGTACAAAAAACGCTAATGACGTCAATGAGTGCGCGCAAACTAATGCAAATGAATAGAAATCATTGGATGGCGCACCATTCTAATGGATACAAACATTGTTATGTGTTTATTTCGTGATTACTGAATAAAAATGGACTACGTCGCTATCACCCGAACCTCTATAGAGCAAGTACGGTACCTTGGAGAGGAGACGATACACCAAAATACCATTCCAGTTCGCTCCGAGTCATGCGATCATGCACATGATGCTTCACCTGAAAGACAGAAATGCTAATTTATTGCATGGTTTCTATGCCGTAGAAAAAATGCTGTACTTTCGGCAATGAATTATATTTCTTTGCCGGTTTGTTTGTTTTCTTGCTGTACTTGGGTTCAAATCCTAAGCATGCACAATCTCAGTTGGCATATGTCTCGCAGCAATAATTTTTTAAAGCCGGATAAACAGGTCAGTCTCTAATGGGAATATAAAATTACCTTGGGTATCTTCTCTCTTGATTCTCCAACTGAAAATAAGAAATAATGATGGCCATTAGTACAACAGAAGTAAAAACAAAAAGGAAATACTGATTGATATCATATCTCAGGATGCTGAACATAGAACTTCTTTAGCCCATTTTTCGGGTCCCAGTGATAAACCTTGGAGTAATCCCTTGCTAGTCAGTTCTGTTTCCCATTCGAATTCCCAGCAACCAAAATCCACTTCTATTTAAATTTCAATCATCCGTTGCATTCCACTTTTTATTTTACTCTTTCAGGAAACCTTATACTTAAGATCTAAGTGACAGGCACGAACATGAATGAGTGTGATTCTAATTATACCTAAAGCAGCAACTTTATGTCGTTATCCGAGCAAACCATGCTGAAAAACCAAACAAATACAGATCCTAAGAGCAAAGATAGCACGTTCTACTCAGTTATCTTAAAGGCGATCAAACTTTGTCCGGCGGCAAATTTCCGTAATACGACCAACCGCAGAGTAGACTGCTACTGCATTAGTCCCCTGAGTCAACCAATTGAGTGGACAATGCCCAGAGTTTTACTTTACCTACAACAACGACTCCTCAAGATCTAGATTTTATTTATACCAGAATTCGAATGCAGGCACATTGGAAGAATAAAAACTGATAATGCTTCCTTTATAAAATAAAAATGTACGATGCGTAATATATATAATGTAGTGCAGTGTTGAAGTCGAATTTTTAGATAGAAAAAAAATGCTGAACAAGTTTTTAAGAGATGATGAGGTTTTTGCAGGACTGAAAAATGATAGCCGCACTGACGTACATCTGATTGTATGGTTCACTCTAACTATGAACCAATGGGAAGCCAATTTGTATTTGAATGCATGTCGTACCATGTACGTGCTGTAACCTAGAACCGTAAATTTACTACTCATTTGCCGCTCTATACCATAATCGAAAGTAAAGTACGTTGGCCTTAAGAGAAATATTTATTTTAGAGCCCCACATCTGGCTAAATCATTAACGACAAGACAAGAATAAGCTGCAACACTGATAAGATCTCAAGTAAATCTTGTGGTGTGGCCTTGAAATATTTTGAAAAAGGAACTTATGTGTTGGCAGACGTCAACAGTCGAACCAACGATTATAGAAGTTATCAAAACGCTTCTGGCTAAGTGCCTGAGACTGATAAGATAAATTAAACCGAATAATCGACGGGTTGACATCAAAGTACTGCAATATAGTGCTGATCACAAAGTTCCTTGATGGAGGACAAAAAACCTACAAACGGCAGCCTGCGGGGGGAGCCGGGGAACGGGGTCTTCAGACAACACCCTATATACCCGGCAAAGTACATAGATAGAGTAGCAAACTTGGTTTGAAACTGTACTACTGCAATTATCTGGGGATATCGCACGTTTTGGGGAATTGAATTGCAAGACAAAAAGCTTGACATTCTTTTAGGTTATTGCTGCATATTTTTGTCAGTTTCTTGGCGAGTATTTCGATACAAACTTGAAATTGTAATTGAAATTGGAAATTGTAAAAAAAAAAAAAACTTTGCAAACTCCGCAACTTACCAGGAATGTAGACAGCCAGAAAGAGTACTAGAACCCATGCCACGCTCTGCGTCATGTTGCTGCTGGAGAGACTGGGAAGACCCCTGTCAATTTAAAATAATACGTGTTGCTCTCCATACTTTGTATTGATTAAAGAATGCATCTAAAATAAACACTCAACTTGACATAGATACCATATGTACTCCATAGAAGGCATGCAAATTTCATTGTAGCAGTGAAAAGTGTTTTCTTAGAAAATATCAATACGTCATTTACGGTAACCTTTTTCTTTTACCGCGCGCCTAAATTAATTTTTATTCCAAGAAAAAATGGCGCGGAAATGGTATAGACAAATCCTGCATCAAAATGCCTCAGTTTTAAAAACGGAAAAGTCAAAAGGCAGAGAAGTTTGTTTTGTTTAGTGTTTGTATTTTTTCTGTAGCAGTTGGACAAAAAGAAGTAGTTATCTTTAAAATATGAATCGAGTAAGATTTAGAGCTTATATAAGTTCTTATATGATTGTAGAACGCCAAGCATGCTGAATACATATGTTGGAATATTTTTCACCAAGTAAAGAGACTGGCTGTATGTCAGCCAGGTTTCATTTTAAAGTGCAACAATCTCAAACATTTGCGAAGTTCAGGAATTTCATGTACTTAACAAACTACATTTGTGTTTGTAGAAGACTGTAAAGAAATGTGTCAACTACATGTCTCTTAACTTGTCGTTTTTGTACATAGTTACATGCAAACATTAAAGTTTTTTCAAAGTTTTTTCAAGTTTTTTATCTTCTTATTTTAACATGTCCTTTGTGCCCTAAAAAGATATATTTGTTTGAAAAACTCAGCGCCAATTTTACTTCTCCACAATTTTCTTCTTCTTCTAAGAATGAGACTAGTGTTGTTGCCGTATGAAGACAAAAAATACCAGGTCAAAGAAGGCTTGCTAGGGGGGGGTAAGGGTGGTTAAATTACCCCCTATCTCTATATAGTTCTGATCACAGTTATCCCTAAAAGTAACTGGACTGTTTTTATCCCTAAAAGATTATTATTCCTAATTCATTTCTCAACATTAAAATTATTTTGTCAGTTATAATCCCTGGTTCCAATAAAAATTAAACTATTTTACCTGTTATTCCTAAAACCCCAAAACAGGGTCTTGATAGTTGGCTTACTATCATGTCAAAATAAATTAATAATATTTTGTATTTTGAATTGATGAGAATCTTAGGTTCTCTGTAGTGCTTTTATACTTCACAGTTCCCGAAATTATAGTCCAAAAAAAGTTCGAAAATTATGAACACGAATAATTCAAACATATCCCTGGATAGGAGACCAGTTTCAATCAAAATATTTCCATACATTTATAAAGTTTAGTCACCATTTTTAAGGAGTTTTACCTTCAGTTGTAGGTAGAAGACTTTAAAAGAGACTTGGTCCTTCCAAGCCCGAGTCACGGCGAATATGTCTTACCTCCTGAGACACCAATGGTATTTAACCTCATTAGGTTGTGTACTTTTACGGTTGAATTTCTTTTGAATTCAGAGAGACAGCAAATCAGTTAAAGTACACATACTGCATGACATAAGGTCGAAGACTTAAGACTATGCTCAGACTCCATAACGTCAATTCTATAAAAAAATCTTTATCATTCAAAATGCTGGCTGGTTTGAGAACTTCGGTTCTTTACAACAAGACCAAGTTCCGCGACAATTTGCTCTGGATTTTACATCTTTTTTGCAAACAAATATAAAGTTTATATTTTGGATTAGCTAGACAGCAAAATATATACATCAAACATGTCTCTTAATAAGTCGACCAATGATGAGCCAATGATGACGTATTTGTTCTTGACAAAGTTTAATTTTGCCAAGCTAAAAACTTGATGTCAAACTCTCATTTCATATTCAAATCAAAAACGAAGGAAGGACGATTCGATCGACTTAACCGGAAAAAATTTGCCGGAATTTTAGTATTAATTTTTTTCTTGCTTTTCATCAAGGTCAGTTAGGATATATTCTGTTAGTAGGGGTTTGTTTGCAATAAGCCTTAACACAACAGAATTCGCTCCAAGTAAACATTTCCCAATTCAGCCTTAATCTTCAACATTGATAACAACAAACACGAACGTGACATGCGCAGTAGATATCACACTTGAACTTTGACTTGGACCAACCGCCTTGACGTAATCTCGCGCTGTTTTTAGCTGGTTTACCGCCACAATTAACTCAAATTCCATTCCCTAAGCAAGCGAGGTATTCTAAAATTTAACAATCATTTGGCCTAACAATTTCAAAGTTTCATCACTATTTTAATAACAAAAGCCTAAGTTGGGATTGGAATTTAAAATTGTTTATTTAATATGTCAATTTAAAGGCTAGGTTTTGAACTCACCAATCAGAATCCAAGATATGTATTTCTGGTATTACCATGCCAGACCCGCGAGCGCGTTCCTGGTTTCCCGCTTTTTTATTACGAGCTTAAATTAAATCTTGATTTAAAACGAAGATCTAGAAGAAGAAAAAGAAGAAGAAGAAGAAGAAGAAGAAGAAGAAGAAGAAGAAGAAGAAGAAGAAGAAGAAGAAGAAGAAGAAGAAGAAGAAGACTGCATGACTAACTAGGCCATTCTACTTTCATGTTTACGTTGCATATCAATGTTCGGTAACGCGCGTAGGTCCTTACAATAAATGCAAGTCTGCGCTACTTTCAGTAATACGACAAGCAGAAAGGAAAGAAAGCACAAGCATATATAGAGGTGTACGCTTCTTGAGTGCCCCCAGGCGGAGCACAGAAAAAGCTGACGTGCTCTGTTTGTTTTATTGTAAAGGACAAAAGACGTCAGTTTTAGTTTCAATATAGTGTACGTGTTTTTAGATTTCTTTGTTCACAAAGTAACTGCGCACGCAGAGAAAAACATTGAAAGGAATAACTTTTTTCCTGTTGAATTGGGTTTCGAGTTAACAGGAACGAGTCAATCCATTATAAGAATATCATATCAGAACATCATTGCGGCTATACGACATGATCATCATGCTATGAGCTAGACTGATAACAAAATGGATTATTACTATTTGTAAATTCCTTGAATATCCAGGCAGCATGATGAGTCATTGTCCCAATCACTCTTAATAACACACCTGATTATCTGACCTATAATCTTTCCGTTTTCTGTCCCTATCAGTTCTTCTTCCTTCAAATAACATAGCATGTACAATTTTTCTAGAAAATCTTTGGCACTAGCAGAAAAACAGCCTTGATTATGGCTAGATAATATTGTCCTGAAGCGTTGGACTGTGATGCTATCTACAGATAAAAACATCTTTCATTTCTATTGTAACGGCCAAGATGGCTGCCGCATGAAGAGATGGCCACTGTCAGCAAAACAAGCAATGGACTCGAGAGAAAGGAATAAAAATTCTTTGAATGAAATACTTACAAGCAAAAAGAACAAAATATTCTCACAACAACAACAACCACAACGACACATGAACAAGAACAAGAGAAAAAAAACAACCCATGATATCCAAACCGACTGAAATGGGAACGCGGAAAAAAAATTAAACAGTTCCAAAATCGAAAAGTTACAAGCGGGTATTACCACCAATGACGTTGTCTATAATAACGTGCGTAATCTTTGACGGCTTTACGTCGTCCACCCAGGTGGTGCCATCAATATTCTTCCCGGTTCACCTAACCCAACAGAAAACATTTCCCAGGCTTCTTTGTCGAAACTTTGATTTTCCTGAATCAAGGTCAACATATCAACTGATAGTTTATCTTATTGTTGATTCCGCTGACGACAGGAATGATAGATTCTGCATGTGAACAAGGAAGTTTGAAATAACTGTATTTTGACATCATTTCCTAATAAAGGACTGTCCTATATTGATAGCTCTATAAATATGAATCAACAGAAGTTGTTGGGCATTGTTGGATCAGCACTTCGCCTTGAGAGGGTATATATTTGTAAGACATCATTCATTGTCCACACATTTGTTGGAAGGTAAGTTTGATCAAGATGTCCTTTATCTTGCTAAATATAAAATCGTCTTTGTTTTACGAGGCTAGCACTTTATAACCAGTTGCTAACAAACTTATGGCTCTAGATTTCATGATCGAATTGGAATTTAACTTATTTTTTCTGAGGGAGAAAAAATCCAAGGAAGCTTAGCAAAAGGTGCTACTTATGGTCAGTCGTACTATGAAAAGATTTTTTATTTTTTTTTACCATGTTACTTGATCCGTAGTAAAATATCTAATAAAACTAGATTAAAATTAAAATCAGAGAATTTTTTTAGGGCATTGTGAATATTATAGTTATGCTAGAAATCCCAGTTTTAACTCTTTCTAAAAGCCGTATAATCAAAAAATTGAGTGTAATCTTAATCTCAAAAAAAATTACCATTTGAAGATGGTGTTTGTTCTCGCTGAAAGACTACAAGTGCATTTTCAGTTTCATTTGGTTTCTCAACAAAGATTCTACTTGAGTTACGATAAAAGTGGTAAAATTTTGCTCCTTAAATGTTAAAAATAATCAAAAGAAAAACAAACAAATGGAAAACCGGCATTATAATCCTTTAGCCTCGCTCATCCGATAAAGCGGGGCAAAAAGATAAAAGTGGATTTTAGTAGTAATATATATGCATCAAAGCAATCATTTTATTATTCAGAAACTAAATCAAAAATATAGTGTCATGGGGAAAAATGTAATGAGAAGTTAAACCAAAATTTCAAGATTTTGATCAGCAAAGTGCTACCCCAGCTACATCACACCTCAGGTTGTCCGCCCACAGATATTTCGGCTGTAGAATCCCATGTCTCGGCTTATGTACGAAAGTGGAAAACTAATATAAACTACATTTCGAATTCGAAAGACATACATTCTCAATTTTCTTCGTGGTTACCGTCTTTAGATTATACCCCAAGAGTGGGATTCCATATATTTCCCTTGTTTTACAGCTATTTGTATCGTAAAGAACAATTAAGAAACATAACGGGTAATATGATATGCTCGCAGGAACACTGAGGCAAATAAAAGTAGGTGTTTCCGATGAAAGCGTTTTGTTTCGAATCAAAAAATAGAAATACTTTACCGAAACAGGATTACGCCTCCCTAAAAGAAACTAGGCTTTGTAAATGTCTATTAAGAATTACTTTAGCTAGTTTTAATTTACCAAAAAGTGCTATACATTTAATTTAGAATGGTTATCATAATTATCTTACGCGTGAAACAAGAAACAGGAAAGCTGGAGAAGCCAATCAACTGCTTCAAATCAAAATCGGGTGTTTTAATTTAACTCCTTTTTAGGTGTAAGTTTAATGTAATTTTGAGATTCATTTACGCTATTTTTAGCCATTATTTCCGCTGTTACCATTATCCATTGTTATCTCGAATTTTAAGTCCATTTTATATTTAAACAGAGGCAAAAAATCTGATACAGATTGTTAGCACAGCTGTAAACAAACAAGGGAAAAAACACCTCAACACATCAGAAACCAAAACGAACAACTCACAATTTCCCTGTATTTTCACAAAGACTTAGCACTCGATACAAAAGACTAATAGTAAACAAACTGCCATCTTAAGTCTTTTAGTGTGAAAATGGCTTCAAAATCTTTGTAACTGTGTAAATGCTATCTAAACTGTGAGTCAGTACGTCAGGGAGTCTTCTTTGGCTACAGAAACAGATCCATTGCTAGGAACAAGAGAGCGATTCTCTTTTCTGCCAAATATCGTCTCCATTACTCAATGAATATTGGAATTGTTTGGTATTAAGTTGTTCAACTCCCTGCCTGCCCATATATTGACTTCAAGTCTGCTTAACAATATCATTACTACGTGAATGATCTTCAAAGTAGACCATTGATACGTAAGTACACCGAGAATGCACATATGAGCCTTGTGTCTGGCGGGAAACACTAACTGAGCTAGTGACTGCTTTAAATAAGTAAGACTAAATTATTGTAACTAAAAGAAAAAGAAAACACAATTTGAATTCGAGTAAAGAGATACTTTGATTTTGCATGGAAAAAGAATTTATTTTTCTGCACAAAACATTGATATTCATCATTTAAAAAATCACAACATTGTACAAGTACTATACCAATATATCACTGAAAAATATATTTGTTTCCTAGACCTTTTTCTGTATCTTTTTTATCTTTATTTTTTTTACTACATTTAGTATTCTCATTATTATTTATCAAAATGATTATTATTTTATTTATAATTAAATCGAGCATCCAAAATCGCAAAATCAAGTTAAATTGAATTTTAGTTTCGAGCTTATCCAGGTTATTATGTATAGTTTTTTTAGTTCTTACATTGTAGGCGTTTTTTTTTTAAACCAACAGGATGGTTCTTCAGCTTCGGATACTGCTATCATGGTGTATTTTCATAGGTAAGTCATTAGTCCTCTATATTGTTATATCAGTATTATATTATTATTATGATATTATTATGCTATATATATTCTTTCTTGGCCCTTAGGTTTTTAGCCAAGGACTCCACTTTACCACAACTTGTATTTTCATGTTTGGTACCATTTTCGTGTTGGAATAGATGCAGCTAGTCTGGTAGAGGTCTTTTCGTAATCAAATAATAATAATAATAATAAAAACTAGGCACTTTTCAGTATAGTTCAACAATCTATGATTAGCAAGATTTCTTTTTTTAATTTTAATTGCGCGCGTGTTTTTTTTTTTTTTTTTTTAATGTAGTTTAAAAAAAATTCAGCTGGCCAATAGGGTAAAAATTATTGATCAAACCTCAGCAGCCATCATTTTGCAGTGTGGTCTGTTGTTTCAACATCGGTTCCTCCTCAAATCTCAATAACTAAAGTATATGGCGGGCAGTCGTTTAAATTTTCTTCTTTTGTTTTTAGTGTGTGTTTCCCAAACGGAAGGAAAAACAAAGCCGGTAAGTAAAATAGTAAATATGATAATGTACATAATGGGAAACGCTTGCTATCAACCAATAATTACTGCTGTAAGATAAACTTTTGTATTGTCAAAAACAAAGCTGCATGTATTGTAGCAAAACTTTGCGTTCTTTTCACAGTTTTTAGGAGACCGGAAACTGCCTATTACTATTATAAAACATTAAAATAGTATGTTAATTTTTTTCCAGTCATATTTCAAAGAAGTGAAAATATGCATACCGAACGCGCACAGTTCCATTTGTGCCTGGCCATCTCTAAACAATCAGATCGCGCGTAGCACCTTCGTCGTACATCGGCATCAAAATTAACCAAATCCACATCCTTATTTCCTATTTAATATTCCTAGAATCTCAATCTGCATCATCACATGACACAGAGAGAATTACATAAGTTCTTCGGGGTTAACTCGCACGATGAAGGTAAATACAAATGCTTATATAGGATATTATTACGGCGACTTTGTCGAATTGCAGGTTTAATTTCATTATGTAAATTTTTGCGCTACTGTGGAGGGCTGTGATTGGATGATCTGAGCACTGATCTCACGTACATTGCCACGTGAAGAATGTTGATAATCAGTGCCATGATTTTTCTCTTTTAGTAAGAGTATGGATAAGTTCTACGATGATACAGACATGTGTGACAATACGAATGCACTGAAAAAATTACCTTAAGACTGAGTAGCACTCGTTGACATCACTATCGGTTTCTGTACTCGTATTGACAATACCTAAGAGCCAATCAAAAAGCGAAATATTTAACGATCACATTCCTTTATTTTAGAGCAATGTCGCTTGTCCAAATAATTTTAAGCCGTAAAATGTTACTCTTTACACTTTGGGGAAAACGGTGCCGGCTAAGCCGAGGAAGTCGACCCATGGCTTCAAACGTACTGGAGTATATTATTTTATGAATGTCTTTAATGAATTTTAGTTCCAGATTACGATATAGCCCAGTCTTACTCGGTTGCTAGTCCCAGGCCCAAGCGGAGCGCAGACTCGTCCAGATCATACAAACTAGAAGCATTTGGTTCATCAATGGACTTGGATTTGCAACTGGATGAAAGTGTCAAGTCCCCTTATCTTGTCGTTCATTCATATGAAGAAGATGGATCCCGAGTTGAGTCTGCTATTGATGACGTCAAGCTCTATACTGGTCACGTGGTAGGACATCCGGGATCTAGAGTCGCTGTGAAGGAAAACAACGGAATGGTGGGTAGATATTTTTCTCGCTTTACCCAATGAAACAGTTACTAAAACAAGTTGTTACTAAAAAGCCTGGAGAAAAAGAAGCATAATTTGAGAAACCTATATTTTGTCCACCTGTCCACCAATATGGCTGCCATGACAGAGGCAAATACAATAGATATACCCAAATACTTTACAATGGAAATGGAAGTGTCATACTCATATGATGAAGCGAATTCTAGACCTCGATTTCTATCTTTGATGTATATACTTATTTCGATAAAGTTAGTCACCAAAAACCCTTGTGTCATTTCCAGAGTGGACTCATTAGCCTCAATAATGAAGCGTTCTTTGTTAAACCATTAACTGAACGCCTCGCAAAGGCTTATGGTTACAGTGGTGATGGACAGCCTCACGTGATTTACCGACAACCCAAAGACAAAGCCATCACAGGTAAGAAGACGTCTCTAGTTAATTCAGTTTCCAAATCCTCCCTCTTTTCCACACGGCTGTGATTGTTTAATGATATGATATTTCTCTTCCTCCTCCTTTTGCCCGTTCTCCTCCTACTTCTCCTCTTGCTCTCCTACTCCTTTTCTTCTAGCTTCTCAGGACTTAGGCCTAATCCTCCTACCTTATTCTCCTCTGCCCCATCACCTACTCATTCAATTCTTCATCTTTAATAGAGCTCTTCATTTAGTAACATTGCAGTGGCATGCAATTGTAAATAGTGCCCTTTAGCTCTGGCATATTTCAACATTTTCCATATATCGGTTCACTGGTCAAACACAAAGCATTTAATCGAGGCTGCAAGGTAGCTTCAAAACATTATCCAAACTTGAACCTTGCAGCCTCGGTTGAATGCTTTGTGTTTGATGAGTAAACCAAAGTATGGAAGATGGTGAATGTTTTCCCATTTCAGACCAACTCTAACTCCTTTGAGAATAAGATTCTTTGTTTTGAATTGTATTCATTTTGCTGTGTCTCCTCATGTGAAAACGTTAAACAAATAAAGGATACTCTAGGGAATGACATGTGGTCTCTTCAACTAACCTCGGTCCGTTTTGTTGCCAGATTCAGGTTTTCAAGATTTGATGAATGACGAACTTTCCCAGAAGTCGTCCGAGGCGGGATTCAAAGTCCTAGAAATGACCCTAGTAGCTGATGAGTTTATAATCCGTGTCTACGAGAAAGAAACAGCAGAGCATCTGTTGATGATTGCACATATTGTAAGTAAACGTGCACTCAAGCTAACCGTTTGTTCGGATACGACCCCGTTTTTCTTCTCGTGCTTGGCGTTTATTTTCTTATTAGTAATATAAATAAGGTTGATAACGATAATGGTGATGATGGTGATGATGGTGATGATCATGATCATGATCATGATGGTGATGATGGTGGTGATGATGATGATGATGATGATGACGACGACTGATGAAAGATGTTGGTGATGCTCCAGTGAATGAATTCTCGAGCATCAATTCCTAGCCAGATTGCATGGCTGACAGAAGTCGACAAGTTAAGAATGCAGGAGCATTAGTAATGATGATCATTTAATGGTGTTGCATGCATATGCTATACATGCATTTTTATGTTTCAAAATCACAGCATTATTTTCTTTTATCTTGTTCCAGGCCCGTACCTTGTATCTAGATCACACTATTGGCCCAATCAAGATCAACCTTGTTGTTGTTGGGGTTGTCTTGAAGAAAGATGGGGTGAGTAAGGCAGAAGCCTAGCTGTCCTATCCATTCCATAACTGTGAGTTGGCTGACTAATGATTAGGGAGAATAGATCTCTTACTTCGAACTAAAAGCGAAGGAAAATGATGTTGATGGTAATGATGATAGTCGTGGCTACGAAGATGATGGTGTTGATGATGATGATGATGACGATGATGACGATGATGATGATGATGATGATCGTGTTATAAAGATGATGGTGATGGTGATGGTAATAGTTTGGTGATGGTGGTAGATTACGATATTGTTACTGCTGTTGTGTTGATTATGATGATGATCGTATTAATGAAGATGATGGTGATGGTGGTGGTGATAAAGATGGGTTAGTGGTGATGGTAGTTATGATAAAGATAATGATTTTCCAAAAGGCAGACTTTCCAACTTACCCCTGCCCCTTTTAGGGCTCCTACATTGCGGACTCATTTAGCTATAGTATTTCTCTACATACTGTATAATATTGCTTTGTGTCCTTCTCCAAGCAGCTTGGTTATGACAGCAGTGCTCCATCACTTACCAGACTCGGTGCGTTAGGTGACTGGTGTCAAAAAAATCTTCCTAAGCTTGATACGGATCCAAGACACCCTGATACTGTGGTCTTGGTTACTAAAGGCATTGCTGGTGAGTATGACAGTTGATACTGAGCTTGCTGATGTTATGTACGTACAGGATTGCATGGTATTGAACCTTACCATGCCACATACCAAATGAATCAGTGGCGTAGCCAGGGTGCAATTTTAGTATAGACCCCTTACACGTGACTTCAAAGCAGCTCGATTGAAGGACAAAACAAAAGAATTTTAATCTCCTGAGAATTGGAACCTATTGTTTTGTCCTCCAAATAGAGCGGCATTCACACGTGCTGTAAGGGCTCTATAGGGACGAGCAACCGAACAAAGCCAGGGATCAGTACGCCACTGCTAATGTTTTCCTATTTCTAATAGTTAGTTTTTTTCTTAGCTATCTTAATATGTTTTTTTTTTCTGAAGTGGAATAGTCCGTGGTCTTGAATGAGACTAAATAAAGGATCTACTCAAAACCACACTAGCAAATCTCGTGTATCTTGTTTTAAAGGGCTTGCTTTATCCCGTTCAACGTGTTTTTATACATTTGGGAGAGCTGCTGTTGGTGATATTGGTCTTGCTACTGGATCCATTGTAGCCCACGAAACAGCTCATACGTAAGACATATCTCATGCTAGTATCTGATAGATATCATTTCTTGACACAATAAGGGGGGAAACCTCAACTTCATCACACACGAAACTGCAGCCTCTGGCCTGATCCAAGTCAGGGCAAAGCTATGCAACACAGATTGTTTTTGATTAATTCTTTTGATTCCTAAGGTTCGGAGTTCAACATGACGGGCAAAGTTCTCTGTGTCCTAACGATAAGTACATCATGTCGTCCGCAATGGCTTCTGGTCCAGACGCTTACAAATGGTCCAAGTGTAGTAAGCAAGAAATACAGGCTTTCCTGCGGTGTGTATTAATCAGCATTTTCTTCGCGGTCTTGCTCCGTATGTTAGGCGATGTTACACAAACGATGTTACACAAACAATTTACAACAACGAGTTTTCGCGCAACACTATCGCGCGAAAAGTTGATGTCTGTAGCATCTCAGACGAAACGATTTTTAGCATAAATTCGAGTTCGGCAACACGTTGCGAGTTTTTGATCTGAAGTCAAAACCTCGCAACTCAAAAGTAGGAATTTTTCGCAGCAATGCGCGAAAAATCGTTGTTGCACATCGTCTCGTGTAACATCGGCTTGGGATTTGGCGGAGATGTCTATACCGATACTACAAACATTAGACAACAATGTCTTGTTATTTTCAACAGGAGTTCAGATTCGAGTTGTTTTGATGATGAACCAGATAGACCAGTGGAATCACATTATGCAGAAAAATATATCAACAAGCTACCAGGAGATGCACTAAGCAGAGATATACAGTGTAAAATGATGTATGACACAAGATACTTCGCCTGTCCTAGCGTAAGTGTGGGGGGAAAACATTGAAAAAATAACATTTTTAAAGCTTGGTAAAGATTTTTGATCCGTTAAACCTTTTTTTCAGAGACAAAATGATTGTTCCATCTTGGTGTGTGCCCATGCTAAAAGTGGTCCCTTTTGTGAACATGGGAAAAGCCCTCCTGCTGATGGTACAGCCTGCGGTCCACGACATGTACGTAGCAGTATCCTGCATTATACACTATAAAGACCCCTTGCAGCATGTCGGAATGCAGCTCAATTTGGAGGTCAAAACAATAGGTTCAAATTTTCAGGAGATTGAATTTTGTTTTGTCTTTCAAATTGAGCTGCTTTGACGTCACGTGAAAGGGTATATTTATTGACCTGATTTGTTGGTAAATTTTGAGGTGGTATTTTTGTCTTTTACTAGAGCTTTCAGATTTATCCATTGGACTAAAAAAAAAACACTCCTTGTTTTTACGAGGGTAGCACTAAATAGCCAGTGGCTAACAAACCTGTGGCCCTCATTCCACAAAGAAAAGAATAGTTTTTAACTAAGTGTTTTTGTTTTATCAGTGGTGTATCCAGGGAAAGTGTGAAGATAACGGCTCGCCTATAACCGATGGGATGTGGTCTGGCTGGTCCGCTACTTACAAGCCTTGTTCAAGGGAATGTGGTGTTGGAGTACAATGGAGAAGTAGGACGTGTACCAACCCTAGGTTTGAACTGATAATTTAATGAATCATGATGAGGGAATCATGCAAGCGCCTCGGATCGTCCATACATTCATTCATTCATCCAACAAGATGAAACAACAAACAAATCAATCAGCAATCCAACCATGCTAGTCAACCTAAGAACCAAAAAAGTTTTGACTTACAATTGCGCTATTTCACTATGACACCCAAGCTTGTTTACATGGACAAAAATAATAGAAGTTTAGGCTAAATCTTTTTTCGTTTGGGATATTTAGTGTCATATTTAGCTGCTTTATTGTGATTTCATTTGTTTTGCTACTATTTTGCCCCCTCTGCCGACCAAGATCCCTAGCGTTAAAGCATTAGATTGTTTTGCCGGATGTGACGTCATATTGAAATAGCGCAATTTATTCCTTTTTATTTCTGAACTCATTAGTCCACGAAATGGTGGGAAGAAATGTCCTGGATCAGCCGAGGGAAGATGGAAACTTTGCAATACGCAGGTCAGTAGCCGGCTGTGTCATCATGAATCGCTCGTATATATCTAAGGCTGCCGATACACGCTGCATACCTTTTCTCGCGCGCTTTTTCGCAATTTCGGATTTTCGTTGGAGCAATTTAAATATTGCGACGTCTATCATATGAAGATTTTCTGGGTCAAAATAGATATTAAATCCTGTTTGGCTAGTATCAATAGGATTGTTACATTGCGAGTGAATATGGGTGATACTGTGCTGCAACATTCAGTTTTAGCTATTTTTAGGCGTGCATGCAATTCTCAAAATTTTGCAGAGAAAAGTTCAAACTTATTGATTTTTCGCAACATTTTTTGGGTCGTTGCCGTCAACATCGCAGGGCATGATACATGCTGAAATTGTGTCTCGTCCTGGCAAAGCAACAAACTTTTTTTAACTGAATTGCATTGCCAGCGCGGGAAAAAAATGCAGCGTGTATCGGCAACTTAAATGATGCCTAGCTCTTTCAAATATATTCCACGTAAATTGAAAATATGTGTATTTTGTTGAGCTGCTCAATTCTTGGCATGAGTGCATATGGTTATTTTACATCCACAGGACTGCCCCCAAGGCACGATGGGCTATCGACTAGAGCAGTGTAAAGCGATCAACGCTGAGTTTAATGGCGTAAATTACTTTGACAGTGGTCAGTAGCACTAATTGATTGAAACAACAATGAAAGAAGTAAGCAAATATAAGATTAAAAAATGTACAGTGAATTTTTATATTATCTCTGGTAGAGCCTTGCATTTTGAAATGTAAAATTGGCCAACTTTCTTGGAACAATGGAGTCGTTAAAGATGGAACTCGCTGCTACGATGATCATACTGACAAAAGCGTGTGCATCAAGGGACAATGTAGAGTAAGTCTGGAGATGAAATATTCTACTTCTTATTTTCTGTTCTGTCTTCTTCCTTTCCTTTCTCTTCAGCTCTTCTTTTCTGTTTTCTACCCTTCCCTTTTCTTCTCTTCTATTCTCTTTCCTCTTCTGCTATTCCTCGTTTTCTTTCTCCCGTCCTGCATGTCACTCTTTTCTTGTGTGTCTTTTTGGCCAGCTTTTTTTAACCCAAATCAAACGGCAAAGTACAGCAACATGTTAAACATCCTTTTCTCAGGTTGCCGCATGTGACGAAAGCCTTGACACAGGTATCAAGTATGATAGATGTCACGTCTGTGATGGAGACAGCTCGTCGTGTGGTAAAATGAGTGGGTTGTTCGACGCTCCTTGTAAAGGTCATGGTATGTATATCTTACATCATTTTATAATAAATAACTCCCCGCTGGTGCTCTTCTGTGCACGTGGGCATTGCAATCATTGGATTTTTTGTAGGGAAGCACGGGTAGTGAGCACTGCTAATCCCTCACCTCTCACCAGTGCAACCTTGGTAATAATATCGAAACAACCCTGGTGTAATATGTGAGTAGAGTTGCTTGTTGGTTCTCTCCTGTAGCTTGGAGAGTTCTTGATTCTTCTGGTTCTCCAGTTTTCCTCCCTCTCTAAAAATCAACTTCTAAATTCCAATTTGATCTTTGGGCTTTCGCCTATAGCTCTTTCACCTAGCTTAGCTCTGTTGTGATTGTCCCACGCTGCATGTGATACAACAGCCAAAGTCTAATATATTTTGCATTGTAAAATGCAGGATATATAAAAATAAGCTATATACATGATATATCTACACCCACAGGTCCTCGCTATGAATGCACAGTCATAAACGTACCAGTTGGTGCAACAAATGTAAACGTCGAGAAGAAAGTTGCAGATGGCAATGCTGTTCTAGGTAAGCTTATCAGCAGTCACATCAACTAACAATTCTCACGTATTAGAACATTATATATTTTCAGGGACGACTTCAAATGGACTATACTTCGATCATATGGCGGCCACAGTTACGAATCTGCATTAATGAAAAGCACCGTGTACGAAATGCCGCGGATCTGATAAAGGAAAAACAAATCCTGGCTTTCTCTGGCCCTATCATGTTGATTAAGTGACAAGCACTTCATTTTTCTACATAGTATCACTCATTTATTTTACATTTTGACAAAAACAAAGATGGCGGATAATATATAGTGTTTCGTTTGTTTGCCTTTCTTTTATGTCACCATCTTCTTAATTCAAATTTTTGTGTAGTGAACTGTACAAAGCTTTGTATATTTGTCCCCTACCAAGATGGACGTCGTAGTCGTCGAAATTTTTCATTGAAAGCTGAAAGATTTTTTCTGTGGCTATAAATATTAATCCAAACTGGATTTAAATTATGCATTTAGAAGAGGAATAGGGGGAGATAGTCTTCGTCACAGTCCCCCACCAACGGTCCTCGTTTGGTTTCTAACAGTAGTGTTTTATTTCAAACACATTCAGCTATAAGGGATGAAAATGGTAAAGTCATCACACCTCGCTTTCCTTCACCGACGACTGTAGTCGACTTCAAAGGAACCAGGGTGTATTACTATTACCAAGAGCCAAAAGACAGAGTGTTCATCCCAGGTCCTGCAACAGTACCTCTATCTATAGTGGTAAGCTGGTCTAGCAGGATTTAACCTCGACTAAATTATATAAGTCTCTCGCATCACAGGTAGCCCAAGCTGGGTTTCTGTGGTGTCATATTATAAGAGAATGTATGGGAAACTATAAAAAACCTTAGCTTGGGCTACCTGTGCTCGCATCAGTTCATCGATAATCACCCTGCTGTAGGCGGAAGCTCAGTGACGTCATCGTTTGCTTTTTTTTACATCAACTTTCAATCAACGATTACAAAATAGAACATTTTAGTTAAGGCGCAATTACACTGAGCAATTTTCTCTGCAACTTGTCTTGCAACGGGGTTGTGACACAGGTTGCACGGAGCATTGCGGCGTGTAACCTACAGAGCAATCTGAACTTGAATTTGAATTTGAAAATGTTGCAGCAAATCTTTGCGTAAAGTAGAATTATAATTTTGGCAACGATTGTGTCTCCGTTGAACCCTGTAAACTCTCTTGCAACTGGTGCCATCACAACACCTTCGTGACACAACTTGCAAAGACAATTGCTCCGCGTAATCGCGCCTTAACAATATCAAAGATATTCAAGTCTCTCGCCGCGCATCAGCTAGTCATCAATACTCAACCACTGCTCTAAGCGGATCCTTGGTGACGCACTTTCAGGCAAAAAAAGAAATAGACAATTTAAGCTTAAGACTAGTATGGGAAAAGGGTAAAAGTGGTAGGGATTTAGCACCAGCCCGCGGTGTCTGACACTTCAAGTTGATAAATCTTTCCAACCAACTACATTCTTTCTACATCTCGCTGTAGATCGCCTCGGGGGGGGGGGGGGGGGGGGGGGGTAGGGAATGGAAATCAATTAAAAGCCTACGCACTTCCTCTTTCAGAATATTCCTTTTTACTTCAAACCTAACAGTGGTGTCGAATACTCAATGTTCTTGAAGAACATGACAACAGTTGTACTACCAAGTGATGCAGAGTGGAAGACATCTAAGTGGAGTGCTTGTACTAGAACATGTGCTGGAGGTAAGCTCTCCTCGTTTAGCTTCGTTTTGCATCATTAGAGTGAAGTCATTTAACCCGTGAAATAAAAATTGCTTGTTAAAGTGTAATAGTCAAATAGACACAAAAGAAAACAATGGGATTAGGGTCTTATCTGTAACTTAAGTGTATTAATCTAATATCTATTTCACGGGTTTAGTGACTTCACTCTAATTATGCCAGCCAAGAACAAAACCAGAAGCTGTAAAAGGGTTAACCATCTGATATCCGTCCTGTGACAGGGTACAGCGTGATCTCTTTGGACCAATTACAGCGCGCGAAAATTCGTTGGGTTATAATTGATAGTATTCCTTAATCAAAGTTGAGTTGTATTTCCAGGAACACAAGTGCGAGATGTCGAGTGTGTACGCAAAGACGACAGATCTCACGTTGGTGGATATGTATGTGAAAGTACGGCCAAGGTGCCAGCGGCAGTTCAAGCCTGTAACCAGCAGGCGTGTCCTCAAAGGTACGTGTTTCTATGGCAACCGCTTATATGGAAAAATCTAAAAAAGTAATCTGAGCGCGAATGGACAATGGCGCATCCAACTTCAGGCACGCGGAATTTTTTTTTACTAGTTTTTGTGCAGGTTCTCTAAGGCAGGTCGGGATTGGAATGCGTAGTCCTTTGACCTATAGGAATGTTCAGAAAGAAAGTCCAAAAATTAGAAAGCTTGATTTGGCTATTGGTTGCTGCTAGTGTAAATTTTACTAAAAATGCGCTCAAAAGATTCTATATTGGCCGAAAAATATATAGATCTGAAAATTGAAATTATCCACTGCATGCTTTTTTTCTCGTATAGGTGGTACAAATCTGATTGGTCAACCTGCTCCAAGTCATGTGGTAAAGGATTACAGACCCGTGTTATCGTTTGCCGACAGAAAGTATCCAAAGATAAGTACAAGATCTTACCAGACTCGTCGTGTTCTGGGGAGAAACCTACCGGTGACTTACAAAAGGACTGCAACAAAGTGGGATGTCCACTGGAATGGGTCCCTACGCCATGGTCTAAAGTAAGGGAGAGCTATGGCTAGAGATCATTCGTTAGCACTACATCTTACCTTTAAATATCTACATTTAAATATGGGATTTATTTGCAATCATATATATAATCTTGCAATTGTTTTCTTGGTCTCTCTGCTCTGCTCTGCTCTGCTCTGCTCTGCTCTGCTCTGCTCTGCTC
This sequence comes from Anthopleura xanthogrammica, assembly GCA_964019055.1. Taxonomy (NCBI): domain Eukaryota; kingdom Metazoa; phylum Cnidaria; class Anthozoa; order Actiniaria; family Actiniidae; genus Anthopleura; species Anthopleura xanthogrammica. The sequence continues at coordinate 6,867,535 of OZ025210.1, forward strand.
TGCTCTGCTCTGCTCTGCTCTGCTCTGCTCTGCTCTGCTCTGCTCTGCTCTGCTCTGCTCTGCTCTGTTAAGATAACCAAACCAGTTCATGAGAGAATTGAAAAATCAATTACGTCTCTGTATTTAGTGTTCTACGAGTTGTGGAATAGGAGCCATGACAAGGAAGTTGACATGCAAGCGACGTACCAGCGAAGGAGAAATGATTCTTCTTCATCATCTCATGTGTAATGACATTCCTCGACCTCTGTCAACTCCCACTGTCAAACCCTGTGAACAGCTTCCACCTTGCCCTACAGGTAAAACTCATTCATGATGTAGCTTCAATCCGTGTAGCTTCAGCTTTGAATACTCTTAAAACAGAGCACTGATGGTGAGAGGTGGTAAAGTGCGCACCGTCGGCTTCCGGCCTGGGATACCAGCTACTAGATGAAGGAACACTGACGTTAAATATAGTTACTTTACCTACCTCTTGATGCGCTAAATTATTCGAAACCGCGTCGACCTACCAAGAGAGATATGCTTATTAATTCAGTAAAAAAATGATTTCACAATGCCATACCCCAGATACATCTGCAGAAGCTGAGGTGCCATATGACTTCGGACCAGACGGCAATTAAAAAGACTAATCTGCCCTTAATGTACGGATTACGCAGAATCATTTTCTAGCCCGAAAGCATCATTTGATATTTAATAACATTTATATTGCGCATGTTTCATAGAAAGGTGTTCACATGCGAGAGACTAGCCGATAACAATCATCATGTCCTCTAGTCCTCCTCCCACTTCGCTTCATTTCGCTTCACTTTTTCTTCCATTTTCTTTTCAGTTTCATCAACAAATTCATTACAACATGCAATCTACCAACCACTTGGTTGCTACAAGGACGAACACCCAAACGTAATGCCAAACCTGGTCATCAACTTGCGAGACTCAATCGACTGGAAGAACCTCAATAAAACAATCGACGTATGTGCAGAATATGTCCATAAATACTACCCCGAGAACAAAGTTTTTGGTGTTCAGTTTTACGGCGAGTGCTGGACAGGACTTGGCGCTGAAAACACATACATGAAGTATGGTGAAGCTGACAACTGCTACAAAGGAGTGGGCACCAAACATTCTATTTACGTTTACAAGTTCCGGTAAGAAATGTCAACGTTGGGCTTCCTTTGTTAAGTGTGTTGTGTGTGGTGACTGGAAGATTGGAAAGGAGATAAGGAAAAGTGCTATGATTAGAAAACTTTTAGTGCAGTGAAATTATTGAATTATCTTATTATAGGATATCTTTAAATTCGATGATGTGCTTCTGCGGGATACTTAAATGAAAAAATCAAAACGATCAAATTCGTCATGCATTTTTTATTCTTTCCTCTTCTTTCTTTCATTCTTTTCTCCGCCTCTTTCGTTTTCACTCCCCCACCCCCCCCCCCCCCCCCTCCCCCACGCAAGACTGAGTTGTAAGGCGGTTCAATATGCCGAATTTTCTATTTTTACCTTATCATGGTATAACAGTCGAGTTACAATGCAACTCCCTTTCTTAGTTCCTTTAAAAGTGAATAACAACTTCGTCTTCTTTTTGCTAACGACAGATCTAGATAAAACGTTTCAAGTGGCACAAGTGATGATCTGATGGACAAGATTTCTTCTCTCGATAAAGACTTTTCATAATTAGCACTGGTGGCTACTCAGATGTAAAAGTATAAAATATATGCTAATAGATATATGAATAATTATAAAGAACGCCATCTCTTATTGTTGCGGCGATTTAAAGTTGATAGAAGTTAAGAAAAGTTAAATAAAGAATAAAATAAATTTGAAATTTAGTCAACTTTCCTGTGGGTTTTTTTAACACGAAAACTTGGAGCATCAGATTTGGAAGCCTTAACTCTATGCATTTTTTAATTTTTTCCATAATATTCGCTTGCGGTATGAAGATACTCTTTTTTGGCCTCAAATACAAGGATTTTTTCTCAGTTCTATTCCTTATCATGCAGTTCCTAGCTAGACTTTGGCAGCAACCGAGAAACACTTTAAAAAATAACTAATCTAGTTTTTATCATCCTCCTGCAGTTAGTGATACAATGTGCATGCTAGCGCGGTTTAATTTGACGCGGTAGTTGGATATTATAACTTTCCATATCAGCTTGTTATTTCTTCGAAGTGGGAATGCATGGGTAGCTTGCACAATGAAAAAGAAAATCATCAAAATTATTAAAAAAAAAAAACAAGGGAAAAAAGTCAAACAAAACAAAAGATACAATGAACAAGTGACGTACCAAAAAAACATATAAAATACAAAAGATAATATTAAGAAAAAGTGCAATTTCAACGTACGACTTATTTGAGACTTATAGTTGAGATGAAGGCAGATGGTGTTTATCTTTTAAAGTCGGCTTGATGTTACCTCCAAACACGAGAAAATAATATATGAATAACCAAACGAAAGCAAGCATCTTGTCCTCTGACAGCCATATTGGATTTGCTAAGAGCAAGTTAAGTCAGGTGTTCAGAGTTGGGAAGAGCTTAGCTGGGTTGAGATGTACTCACATTGCCGGGGGTTTCATATCGAGTGAAGGGACTGAGGAGACAGGACAGCTGCTAACCAGGCTGGATAAAAGGATTTTTTTAAATATGCACATAATTATAATACACATACACATAATTGCAAGAACGTTGACATATGAAAAAAAAAAAAAAAATAGAGATTAATTATAAATATTTTCATATTTTGGTTCTAAAGCCTCCTAGATTGATGAATATATATATAAGTGTTTTAGTAAAAACCAACAAGATCATCTCTAAAGTGACCGTCTATACCTTCAAAACAGTGAAATAATTAATAATTAATTCCTATCTGTAATTTTTAAATCTTATATGACAACGTTCTAGCAATTAGGTATATGTAGATGTATAATACTATTGACAGATCGAATGATCAAAAAATCACTGGGAAACAGAGATATTGATGGCATCGTTTTCACGATTGTCCAGTTTTTGATCTAGTCCTCCTACGAAATGAAACTCAGCAATGGAGCTTGACCACTGAGCGAGCTTCCTTGTCCTACACGACCTCCTACACCCTTGTAGACTCTAGCTTTCTTCCCCAATCCCGTCCGCCTGGAAGAGTAACAAAGATATGACTAGAATTCTCGACCAATATTAAGCCAGATGTCGAGTAAAATGTATAATCAATAGTAATACTATTGCGAGCATGTTTTAACTACTTATATGCTAATAAGTTGGTTCAGTTTACGTGAGCAGACTTACGACCATTCCACATTACATGCGATTACGAATAATTATAGTCAATTGGTAAATGACAGTTTGACATAGCAATCAGCTATAATTGTACTGCGCTGTCCCCAGACGTTCATTTAAGTTTAAGCTGTTTTTAAGACAAAGTTCGTGATGAGAGCGCAATTTTTTCTCTCTCCTCGCTTGCCCAGGTGTTTTGTCACTACTTATCTGCTAGATTATTTATTAGGGTTTTTTTTACATCTCCTAAATATCATTTATTTATTCCGTCATCATATATATTCTCTCATATCTAATAATATAGCTCCTCAAAAGAATGCTTATAGCAAGTTAGAGCATCAAACTGAGCTAAAAGTATTGAGAAGTTGAAACGCACTGCCTCGAGCTACGTCAGAATCTGTCATGAAGAAAAATACATTGTCGGAAACTTGAATCATCTTGATTCTTATGTCACATGTTAAAAAAAACATTTTGTTTCCGTTACGAGCTCTTGAAAGGAAGGTCAGTGCTTTCGGAAGTACAATGATTGAATGAAGGGATGTAGATCTGGAATACGAAAGCAAGGGGAAAATATTTCTCCAATAAGAATTATTTTTCTTTTTTATCACCTCCATCTAAAAGAAACTACACTATCTCAAGTCCTATAGCAAACGCATCTTACCCAAATGAATTCATCAAGAGAGCCTTGTCCATTAGCAGGTGAAGATTTCCACAAAAACTTTGACTTTTACAGCGAAAGATTTCATATCGCATCATCATTCTGTACCATTGTTGGAGTCGTTTTGTCACCACTCATCGTCATTAGTAATGGCCTGGTCCTATTGAGTATTCTTCGAAATACAACTCTTCGTCGAGTTCCTTCCAATATTCTCATCTGTCTCTTGTCCTTCGCTGATTTTCTTGTCGGTGGAGTATTTCTTCCATTACAAACTGCTTGGATGTTGAGTTTTGATCTGAACAATTCATGTCTGTACTATGGGTTGACAGTTTCTAGTGGATGGTTCAGTTGTAGTGCATCGTTTCTTTGTATGGTTGCAGTCAGTGGAGAGAGATACTTGGCGTTATTTCTTCACCTCAAGTACACTTCCATTGTGACAGTTAAAAGACTTGTCGTCATCGCTATCATCATCTGGTTTATAAGTGCCATGATTTCGACGATATTTCTCTTATCCTACGTTATTACTGCCATCTATATAACAATGGCGTTTCTCATGCCTTCTTTGGGATTCATAATGTTTACGTATTACAGGATTTTTAAGCTTGTTCGCTACCACCAGAATAAAATCCAATCCCAACAAGTACAAGGTGAGGCAGATGTCGAGAACGCCAGACAAAGAAAGCTTGCCATAATGATGTCGTATGTCATTGGAGTATCTCTGATCTGCTATGGTCCCATCGGATATGCTAGCTTGATGGCTGTTATCAAAGGACTGACGGTAGAGACTACAGAAGGATTTTACTTAACACTTACACTGTATACCTTCAGTTCCCTGTGCAACCCTTTGATTTATTGCTGGAAGAACAGAGAGATAAGACAGGCTGTGCTTTTGATGCTCCGAAGCACTTGTTGGTGCTGTGTCTGTAGTATGCCAAGCGAACGAAAGATAGTTATAGTTAAAAAGACAAAGATGGAAACAACAACACAAAATGAAATAAAAACGTGAATGGAAGAACAGAACTATTCGAATATTCCTATTCGTGTAACTACACTTCAGAATAGGTGACAAGTTCTACGTATACATTAATTCTCTTCGCGAAAACTCCTCGAAAAATAATGAAAAACTTTTATCGGTCAAAGTGCGACCAAATTACACTCTGCTAACTTAGAGTTCCCTACAGTGAAGTTTACTAATTCATCAATATTCCTGCCCTACTGATATTTAAAATATTGCCATAACCTTCCCCCGCCTTTATTCATGGCTCTCTCGGATCTCAAAAAAAAAAAAAACTCCGCAAAGATCATTGATTCGAGATTGCAATGGAAATCTAATACAAAAAAGTTAATCAAAAGTGTAAAGTGTAAATATGTCCCAATACCGAATACTGAAAGTAAAGTAAAGTAAACAGAATGAATGTGAATAAATGTCGAATCTCGAGTTTATCTGCTAAATTGACGAACTTAAAAAAAAAGGTGAAAATCCGCAAAAAATATGAATTCTTATCAAAGTTAATCAAAAATGTAAAGTGTATACCTTGTGAATATGTTTCAATACTAAATATTGTAAATAAATAAATAAAACAATATGAATGTGGGTTTATAATTTCCTAACGATTTGTATAATTTTACATTGACCTCATTAGAAACATCTCTAAATTTCAAACATGTTTTTCTATTTCAAACGTCTCTCTCAGTTTCAAATAGATGAAAAATTTCTGTAGGCACAGTTAAAATTTATGATGATCTCTTCATTCTGTTTATTAATCAGCTCATGATCGCAAAGTAGCAGAAGCCACTACTGTTGTTGTTTGATCAAATTTTGGCATTTTAAAATATCTATCGGTCTCATCCTTATTATCTATACTTTTGTAATTTTCTAACCAGAAAACTGAGCCGGATATTTATTAGTTGTTCGCTTCCGTGCGTTTATGTTATAAATTAACTTTTTGAAACTTTACACAAAATAACAAATTTTAATCAATTTTCATTTATTCCTGTCTAAATATTTACAAAGGAGAATTCTACCCAAGGTTATATCTGTAGCATCTAATGTACTTATTATGTGCACAAAAGAACAGGAAAAAGACTGGGAAAAAAACCCCCAGCTGGATTGTGCAATTGATTACTGGAACTGCGGGTTGAAATTTAAACCTTCTTGAGGGACGTGTAATTTAGAATTAAAGTTCAAGCAGTAGGAGGGATCCTTAAAAAAATTGAGATATATTTGTAAGATAGAGGGTGTCTATACGTGTCACGGTAGGGGAGGGACATTCATTTCATCACACAGAAATGCGTTACATGTCAACAAAGTCTCCCTCTAACTATGACGTCAATTATGACACTGAGTCTATCAATCTTTTTTTCTTCTAATTTTTCATTTTTATTTCTAGATCCCAAGATTTTCATATTCACTGGTTTTTTATCCTCAATTCTGAGGGACACTTTGCTTCATTACAATAGCTTGTCATTATCACTGTTTCAAAGTGCCCCTCAAATTTAAATTTGATACAAATTATGGGTCGTAAGAAAGCATGCTTCGGGACGAGAAGTGGAGGGGGTACCTGAAATCGCTAAAAAAAACCACTTTAAAAACCCGAAATTTTTTAAGGAAAGACAGTAAGCATACTTCTGTTTTCATATGTTCAAAGCATTATTTCCAAAATCTATTAGCAAAATCTATTTACTACATACACTCTCATAAAATTGGGTATAGTTGATCTGGGTTACCTGTGGCGTGACTAATAAGAATAGCGAACACAAGCGACTGGGATCGAGTCTGAGATGTGACTCTCAATTTCTAAGAATCGCTAGTTCCAGGAATCTGCCCACAGCACTCTTTGAAGTGTAAATTTAGCTAACAGTATTAGCACAAGTTTTCTTCTAGCTTGCAGCAGTTCCATCGATTCTTTGCTTTCGTTGAAACACACAGAAGACAAAGATAAGTGGAGGTTATTCAACGAAGTTTGTAAGTCTTTTTATAGTCATCATTTGGGGTTGCATGTTTAACTTTGCATTCCATATATAGAACGTTACCATGATTTCCGCTAATATCGTAATATATCGACTATGGTCGGAAAAAAAATTCCCAATTTTTTTTTCCCTTACCAGAAGATTGAATTACTTGAGATGATGCTCAGAAAAAAAAATCAGTGTCGAAAGATTTTTTTTTCTTGCCGAAAAATGATTTTTTTGGTTTTGCCCCTTCCAGACGGGTTTTCAAGGGTCAAAAGTACACCTCGTTATAAACTCTCTAAAAAATTCTATTTTAGTTTAAACTAAAAACCAATACATTAGTTTGATAGAACAGATAATGGTCGATGTTCACAGTATAAAATTGTTGTAATTGAAGTATAATTTATTATTTAATGATTTTTTTAACTTTGACATTTTTTCAGTACAAAAATATTCATCAAAATCAGGGCATCTTTTTGTCCATTTCTACATCCCCTATGGATTCAAAACTATATCCAGGTGAAAGAGCATTGTCTCATCTACAAGAAAATGCAATAATATTTTTGGGCTACTCAAATTATTTAACACGAGAGCTCACAACGTAAGCTGCTCTGAGGTCAAATTTAACGACAAACTCACGGTACTTGGGTCACGCAATAGACAATGAATGAACGCAAATTGGAGACAAAACACATGAAGGTCCATTTTTATACATCGTCAATAATGAATAATGGAATAAAGAACTTGCGATTGCTGTTTTTGGCTTTAAAAACACATACCTCGAATTGAATTCTGGAAATCTCGATGACTGTACGGACGCTGTTATGTTGTTGTCACCAATGTCGGCTTTGCATTTTAACATGCAATGTTGATCAAAGTTTGCTTTTAATTTCCACGGCTGGTGAGTCTTCCTTAGTCCTATAATGCATCCTAAACCCATCTCCTGATATATTAACATGATATTTGGTATACAGGCAATAATTTAAAGTAAGCAAGAATGATGCGAAAACTTGCAAGCTATAGGTTGACCCGTTTCTCTGTATGAATCACGAATACAATAATTACTGTGTACTGCATGTGTGAACCTGGATGCATGGATATTTCTAGTTTTAGCAGTTTTCATAAGATAGATACTAGTTAATAGTTTCCTGATTATGAAGCTAAATTTAAAGCAGAAGACCATCCTTGTCATCGCATTTCGAAAACGTGAACTTAGCAATACATAGTGCGATAGCTGCAAATGGCAACATAGTTAATGGAGTGGAATGGTTTGGAAACCTATTGTTGTAGGTTTTTGTTCAACTTTTTCTATTGTTATATGACGTTGACCGTGCACAGAGAAGAAAAAGTTGCAGCGTTTGTTCATCGTAAATTAGGGAACATAGACGATTTTTTTTCTCAAAAATATTCTAAAATAGGAGATATTTGTTGATTAATCCTATATGACAAAGGTTAACTGTTTACTGAAAATGGAATCACCTTTTTGAACGCTTTCTTATTTATCATCTAGTAACTTAACTGTATCTGCGCGGAATTATTTATCTTCTTCTTTCTAATCTTAGCATGAAAATTTTACTCTTTCAAAATGTTCGTACATGAAAATAGTACGGAAACTAGTATTTTCAGCCATACTTGCTTTGGTTCATTGTGCACGGTCAATATCACGTGTTGGTACGTTTCAACATCGCTAACCAAACAAAAGCCTAGAACAATAGGTTTCTAAACCATTCCACTCCATTAACTATGATGGCAACTAAGAGCTACATTTTCTCAGAGTACCAAACAAAGACAACAGGAAACGTATATGGCAAGAAATGTAACTGGTGACAACGGGTTGATTAGCCCGCTAGAACCCAATCTGCTAGTATACAACTGGTTGATCGTCGACCCGCTAGGACCACAGGTAGCCCAAGCTGGGTTTCTGTGGTGTCATATTCAGTTTAAAAAATGTATGGGTAACTTTAAAAAACCTCAATAAAATCGTCAAAATGTGAAACAAAGTAAGGAAATCTTAGCTGACCTTTGAGAAGTTATACCTCTATCGCCCTGCCTGGTTAGAATTCGGATAAAGCCAGTTTTAGTGTTAACAGTGCAGAAAAAAATGCTAAAACTGGCTAAAAAAAAGTAGAGAATGGGAATCTTTTCTCATTCAAATTTTCCAATCATAAAACAATGAAATATCTGTTTGTTTCAGCAGCCAATAGATCTCCGGTTTGCACATTAATATCAATAAGTGACGTCAGCGCAAACATCACTATTACCTCTCAAAAAGCGAAACTAATAATGGAACAAACGGAACAGAAAGAAATGCTTGCTTGTCTCAAGATGAAGGAGGAACTCTTGGCGTACAAGTTTGGCAATAAACTATCACTCAAAACCTTTGAAGCTGAGGGACTAGACGTCAGTGATATGAAGAGAGTTGTTATTGCTCTGTTTAGCCCTTGTGGTTCAGGAAAAACAGAGTTCATTGCTAAGAAAATGGGCATCTTTTCGTATTAGCAAAGTATTACACCGCGTTATTCATATTACTCGCAGACATCTACTATTTAGACAAGGGAGGAAGGCAGACATTTATTATGAGGCGTCACACAAGCGGTTAATCTCTATAAAGCGGGAAAAAGGGGCCGAGAAAATAACAATTTTAATCTTAAAAGAACAAAAAGGGGAGATTCGGAGGAGGGAGAAGGGGGTGATGAGTCAAATCGATGAATCAGCAGGAAATGTGCATGCATAATGTAGGACAGAGAGTAATAAAATTCCGTGTGATGCAAATATGGGTGCGTGCTCGATTTGGCATCAAGCATTTTCAAACGGTTTCTTTAGTCGATTAAATTAAAAAATTTGTTCCCTCTAGGCACAGCAGAGAGGACCTTACTGGGGGCTGATAAGCAAACAGCGTTTGGAAGTGGTACTAGTGCAGAGGGTGGTGTGGTTCTGCAGGAGTTCCTGTCAGCTTTAAACATCAACCTTCTCGATACACGAGGTTTTTGGGACATCGATAACGATACTGCATCAGAATGCCTCAATATTATGACCGGCAAGTAAGTCCATCAATGTAACTGCTTGTAATGTAAATATATGTTAACGAACTTATACGTCGCCCTCATGATTCTTATCAAACAGGATACGAGAAGGTGACGTCATTGCACGTAACTATGACAACGATGAACTTGGCGAAGCAGCTGATGTTTCTGCTCGTTCTATGGCTAAATTTGGAGATCAGGTCCATGCTGTGATTTTCCTGATACGTGCTAACGATAAACGATTGAAGGAAGGGGAATATCTGGATAGAATGAAGAAGATTAGATACCTCATTCACTCAAGGTTTGGGGGTAAGCAGCTAAGCATGTAGATCAGTAAAGAACAAACATGAAAAGAATAGTAAGCTGGTTATAAAAAAATCTTCAGTTATTCTTACGATACACAATTCCACATACATTCCTTTCAGTAATAAAATAAAAATACATATTGTTTGGGCTTCCTGTGGGGACACCTGGATGGACATCAGAACGTATACGTAAGGTTGGGTGACACGGAGTGGTGTGAACAAGATGAATATATGAAAGCCAATGGCCATGTATTTGGAACATCCATGTGAAATATATACTCCCAGTATGGCTTGGCAATTTCTTGGAAAAACAAACATCTGTAGTTTCATAGATATGAGATATATTCATTTTCTCTCTTAGACGGGAACCCCATCACAGTCATCACACATGAAGACAAAATCCACAGTTACGAAGACATAAAACTTGCCTTCCAAGAAGCCTCTGCTGCCACAGGCAGCCCAGTAGACAGGACTTTCTTCATCACTAATTACACCAGTCAGAAAAATGACTACTCTCTTAAAACTGAGAAACAAGTCTTGGATATCTTGAATACTGCTCTGCTTTCTGCTGAGAGGTTTGTCAAGATGCAGAAGCTGCGGGATGTGCATAATGGCGTAGGATTGGACAATGAAAGTAAGTTAAAGGCTGTAAGGGATATGGAGAGCGCGGGGAGCCTCACTCTTTCAGAAAGGGAGAACTGAAGTAGCTAGGAGGAGAAAGGGAAATGAAAAGAGAGGGAGAGAGGGAGAGAGGTAGTTAAGGGAAAGATAGCTATAGCTAAGTCAGCTATTAGCAATACTTAAATTTTTATTATTATAATTTTATATATCATTGACTTTTATTTAATATGCATTCATAGTTTTAATTTTTACTTATATATATTTCGTACTTCTAAATTCCTATATTTATATTTTCTTTTATTATTTTTGTTATTATTACTTTGTGTGTGTGTGTTTCTCAGGGCCTCACTTCATGATAATCAACTATTGTGAGTGGGCTCCCTGACGAAAGATTTATTTATTTATTATTATCATAATGATAGACAAGGAAAGTCTGGTGTCGTTCACCGAACCCCAATCCAAGCTGTAAACGATCATAAATTCAAACGGTTCTTATTAACTAGACAATGAATTGTGATTTATGAAAATAATCAATTTATGTGAGTGTGCCTTTATCCTCATACAATTGTTTTCCATGATTTATCCTCTAGGTGCTATAAGGCAATTTTTCAAGCATCTTCAGTTTAAGTACGGATGGTTGAACAGTGACAAAGTCACCGCCATCATCGAACAACTGGAGGAAAACGACATCACGACAGTTGAACTCCTGAAAGCAAGCTGGGATGTTGTGAAGAAAGAAGTGAAGATGACAATAGGAATAAAACAAGGAGTGGAGATGGCTTTCAGAGATATTAAGTAACGGCAAGAGACCGATCCGGCACTATGATAGAGAACAATAGACACTACTGGCGATAAATGACCAAATATTATATTATTTAGTGGTTGTGTTAGCTCGGTCACATGCATGAAAACAATTGGCTACCCTCTTTATTTTATTTATTATTATTTAATAACTTTCACCATTGATAACTTGAAATTACAACAAAACTAAACTAAACAATATTCTAACAAAGTACTGAAAAGATAAAACTATGGTGGGGGTCACACAACAGAGTGAGGCTCAACATTAAGTGTGTCTTTAGTCATAACGCATAAGTTGTGGGGAGCAGGGAACTCGTATCTAGGATAGGACCCCTGGTGACAGTGGCCGTGGGTACATTCTTGGGTACATCTCCGATCCCTAGTTAGACATACTCTATATGAATAGACACACACATAAATCATTTGATTTTTATAAGGGGTGAATAAAGGAGGAAACTAGTGAAATTTAGAAAGAAAGGACTAAATTAAGGAGGAAAGAAAGAGAGGAAAAGAAAGGAAAGGAATGTGGCGTGGAAAGGAAGGAAAGAATTAAGGAAGGAAGGAAGCGAACAAGGTAATATGGTAGGAACAAAAGAAGAGAGGAAATGAAATGAGAAACACGAATGTCATATCGCTCTCCTCGAGCTCCTATACCTGCAGCTAGTTCTCTTAATCCAATTTCCATGGAACTGATGGAATATGAACTTAGCTGAGACGCGGTGCTTTAGACGTCTTAAAATAGCCTTATAAGTATAGGGTGTGCAATGTTTACAAACTTAAGCCGTGTGATATAATCAATATGATTATCTTAAGAGCTTTTGTTAGTAACATCTTACGATTCTGGCGCCAGTACACGGTAATGCACCGAGCCAATCATAGTTGGGCGCCGGTGATCACTCGGAAATCTCACCACCCTGCAAGTTCCATATGTTACTAATGATAGCGGGAGTCAAGAGTCGATATATCCACAAGTACAAAGACAATAATTTCAAGATATCGAATCAGTAGATAGCCTAAAGCTCTTCTCAGAGCCTAACATTGATCAATTCAAGGATCAGACAGTGTAACCAAAGGAGAAAGTGGAGGGGAAAGACTTTGTTTACGAAATACAATGAAAACTAGTCATCCACTTCAGCGACCGGAAGATCAGTTCTAGGCGCGGCGGCGTGCAGTCGCCTCTCCTTTTCATCAATTACGTATACTGTAATTAATAAATCAAGGAGTTCAAATATTTTTGTTCCTGAAGTTGAATTGTATCTTATATAGACGATCTTTTGGCCAGCTATCACGTAGCTATCCCTTGATTCGAGGGTTTTTCTCCGGGTTCCAGGGGGGGGGGGGGACCAAGTCAATTCGCCTGAACGCGCGATCACAAAAAGAAAATGAATATTTCCTTCATGATGTCTAGACATGGATATTCGTGTTTAACTAGTTTCCGGGGGGAAACTGTGGGCCACAGCTCTGGTCGCTGTGGGCGATACAGCCCTCCTTAAAACCTAACATGCATGCTAGTAGCCGTGCCCGGACTCGCATAAATCTAAAGGTTGCATTGATTTGAGGGTTTATTTATTAAAATCGTAGGCCCATATGGACGCAACACCTGACGGATTCAGAGACCGGGTTGAGGTCCCGGGTTGACACCTGATAAGTGCGAGCCACACCTCCTTCCCCGGAGCAATGGTGAAAACAGAGCCAACGCAATACAGTACGTACTACGAGACAAGCTGGTACATCCAATGAAGTCTAAGAATTTTCAGGATGATATTATCTCAACCCAGAAGAGAAAACGTTTCAACGCACCCAAACTATTAACGTTGATTGATAGTTAGTAAGTGCGCACTATGCAGCATATCAGCCAGCATGCCATGCCTTGGATTCTTTAGATAGTTCTAAAAGGGCACGTCAACATATCAATCAATTTGGTTATAGCTTTGGTCATTCTTACTTTGAACTAGCCGCGCGTTGGGACAGGGTGATGAAAAAAATTGATTTTTAAACTGTTTGTTGACCAAAGTTACCGGTCAATCAGGTTAGGGACGGACCATTAGATAATTGATGGGGGGGGGGGGGGGGGGGGTTGCAGGAATTTTAGCTGCAAGATATTTATTTTTTTGTCCCACCCCCTGCCCGTTATCTTTTTTGAGCATCATGACGTCCTTGCACGATATTTCTTTTGGGGATTTACGCAAACCACTCCTCCTTATCCCGATTTCGTATTCTTTTCCTGCTTCTCCTATTTCTTCCTTCAGTTTTCTCTTCTCAGTGACGATATATTTTCTTTCTTTCTTTCTTTCTTTCTTTCTTTCTTTCTTTCTTTCTTTCTTTCTTTCTTTCTTTCTTTCTTTCTTTCTTTCTTTCTTGCGGGGTTGAGTGGAAGGGCAGGGGAGTTAGTGATACCTATAATAGTATTTGCACGTGCTCAGTGTCAATACCATCAATCATTAGCAGTATTAACTAAACCTCTAGGACACAGATGTTCCACATACTCAATGACCACGCAGTTTAGTCGTCATAATCCCATCTACGCAATCATCGATTTTGAGGTCATCCATCAAGATATGAATTGATATCACTACAGATAGGCTATACAACTTCTCATTCACCCAAAAAAACTAAAATACTTAAAGAAAAACTACACTACTTAGAATGGAATATTTGATAGCTAAATTCCACAAAAACAATGTATATATATAACGGAATACTAAAATAATTCCTGGGTTCTAGTGTGATTTCAGTTCTGACGTCACTTCCTGTCGGAAGCGGCTCCCACGACCCGAGACCTTCCCGCAACCAGATTTTCCACAGTTCAAGATTCTTCGCATACATGTAGGGGTATATCACTTCAATTTAGCTCAAATTTCACCTTTTTATCACTCAATCCCAGACGTGAACATACGAGAGCATACTTCAACGTGAACTCTAAGTAGTAGAAGGCAAATTATTCATAACTTCGTTCAATGTTTTGGCGCGTAGTTTGGGAAACAAGAGTTGGACCCAGTTAATTATGCCTTCAGAAAACGTTCAAGTCGCTGTATTGATTCGACCAGTGAATGAAAAAGAACAGAAAGAAAACTGTAATTGTATAGTAGATGCTAACAGAGGTGAGATAAATGTTTACAACCCAGAGACAGAGAAAAACAAGGGCTTCAAGTTCGACTATTCGGTAAGACTTCACACTACTCGACCCTCGGGATCTTATTTTGTTTGACTCTTTGGATTTTATATTCATGATATTCTGTCTGCTATTTAACCAAGTTCAAAAGTTCCTTTTTATGATTCTTGTGGTTAACTTTTTGTTTCAGTTCTGGAGTGTTGAAGAAGGGAAAGATAATTTTGTGTCTCGGGATCAGGTAAGAACTAGAACACTATTGTAATCACTGTATAATTTATACATAACTTTGAGATCTGTTGGGGATAAAATCCCAAAAGACGAGCCTGGATAAATATTTGTAGTGGATTAAGCCTTTTTTGTGGTTATTTGAATGAGGTAATCAGGGATAAAATTCTATTTTTTTCGGTGAGATTTTTGTCTTGAATCACAGGTCGCCTCCATGTGTCCTCGCGCTTGATCGAGTTGCGTGCCAAAATTACTCAACTTAGTTAAATTTTTAATAATCTATCCCAACTATCCTTCCCCAAATTATGTGTTTATACCAAGACAGTTGTGTTTGACGCTTGTTGTGGCTATAAATAATGACAAAAATGACTATTTTTCAATGGGTTAACTGATTTTTTGATTTCCGACCTGGAAATATTTGAAAGTCCTGTCAGATGAACATGATTACTCCTGGAGCTCGACCGGAACTTGTTTTATGTTTTTTCCAAACAAGAACTATATCCAGCCAAAATTGGATTTCTTTAGGATTTAGTTAACAGATAACTTAACTTTTCCATTCTCTCGATAATCGTCAAATCCTTTGATAATATTATTCTGCACGAGTGATCTAAAGTTGACGTGATCGAAGTGATGGGAATGTTTGATCGAGATTAATTTTCGTAGATCATCTTGAGAATTCGAAACGTCAAAAATGATTAAAGATCATTCCTGCTTTTCCCCTTTTTATAGCCGCTCAATATAATGGAACCCTTTTAGATCTTATATCTAAAATAATAGGACTGTCTATTATAATTTTGAGAGGCTACGTTTCGAGCCCCCAAGAAAAAAATTATCAGATCTATGATGCTTCCTGCTGCTATTATTAGTGTGCAGTAAAAATCCCTCGAAAGAACGCCTATGGCTTTTGCTTATGTGTTTTAGCCCTTTTCGTCGTTCTTTCATTATAGTTGCTATTCCACCCACTCATTCCTAAACAATAGATCTCTGTCAGTTTTGGATTTTGTATTGTGAATATACTATACAGCATTAGTAGATGCAATAAAATATTATGTACATTTTAAGGTTATTGTACTTGTAGAAAACACATAGCTTGATGATGGACTGGACTATTGCAAACATTTTATATGCCCCTTGATAACATACGGTTTAGGTTTCTGGCATTAGGTAAATAGATTCGTAACATTATATGTGTTTTCCTTGTGGAGATGGTATTTTAAGCATTATTTTTGAGGTTTTTGAACTGTCATCATCATTTACGAAAATATGCTATTCATTTTTGGAATTGGTATATTTAAATTAAAATTCCAGTGTGTAATATATACCCGAATAAAAAATGGAGAAATCAATGTATCACTTGAGATTAAACTATAGCACTAAGAAAGCATAATATTTCATGAAATCTAAAAAAAAAAAAAAGAATTCAAGTTGTGTTTTTACACAAGCAAACAGTAAAAAGTAACTTTATCTTAATGGTTTTATTTTGTTTTAGTTATTTCTAATTTCTTAATTTTTCATACAAGCTATTTTTAGTATACTCTTAGAATCAGATTTGGAAAACCTTTTTATGGTAGTATTTAGCCCTTTTGTTTTTCTTTATCTTCTTACCCTGAGGCATAGTGAGGCATAGTATTATCTAACACTCATATCCTTGATTTGACATGCCATTTTATAACTTTTCCTCCCACACTTTGCTAGAAACAGCACACAGTCACTTAAGTTTCTATTATTTAGATTGAAGAAAACAGTTTCAAAGAAAAACTTAAACTCTCGATTGTTTTCATAGTAATGCATGATACTAAGTTAACAGCAAACAAGTTGTTTATATATTCAATATGAGCCTCAATATGAGCAACTTTAATGTTTCTAACTTAATGAATTTATCATGCAACAAAAATAGCACCATGTAAAGGAGAAAGAAAAGTTAAATATAGAAATCAGCTATGATTCTAGCTTATTCTTAATTGTTCTTTTAAATCCATATTTTTGATATGTCCCTCTCTCTCACAGAATATCCATAATTATATTCATAGTTAGTCAAATTCATGATATGTACTATAAATTTATGATGATACAACAGTAACTGCAAGATGCATGCATGAGTATGGGCCGAGTATGCCCTGGCCTATCAGTTCAAAAGTGAATCCATGATTACTGTATATATTTACTGTGTGTATTGAAGCCACAGTAAATGCTGAAATGATTGTACATTTTGTCACACTTGATTAACACCTATTGTTGGGTTAGAGTTCTATTACCTTAATTTGATTAAGCTTCAGTTGTTAATTTATTCTTACTGGTGCTTCATTATATTCTCAAATGTACAAGGCCACATGCTATTCCTTTGAGTAAAAGATTTCAGTTTTGAGTTGCATCTATAGATATAATCTTCTCAAGCATTACTTGATAAAATTACCTGATAAAATTGCAAAAAATTACATTACAAAATTTAACAAGATATTGCTCAAGGGAATGCATACATGATGTGTGGACTGAAATGAGAAAAAAATAAATGATTAGGTCCATTGGCTAGAAAATCATTTCATTTGTTCACTCAAGATTGCAAGTAGACCAAGAGCCGAAATCCTTAATTTCTACTAGCAAGACCTAAAGGTCTTTGTCAAAGCAACCTTGGGTGGATTCTGAGGGGGGTATTTTGCAGCTATATATCTACATTACCCCTTTACATTTTAAAGAAGAGAACAAGAGTAATGTAAAAATCTAGATAGGAAGCTGTGCACTGGATTTCTAAGTAAAGCCCAATCCCTTGAAATCCTCCTGAACCTACAGTATCACTGCAAAGATCTTTTTCCACCATCCAGCACAGGGTTCAAAATTCCAACAAGATAATTGGCTAAATGCCAGTTGAAAATTACAAATATCGAGTGAAAAGAAATTGAACTTGCATTTTCTAGCTAGTTCTCTTTTTAGAAAATAATCATGAAATGCAAAGAAAAAGAAAGTCTTTGCATTTGCATACAATCTATTTATCTTGTAGCTGCTCAATGCACAAGATAAATTTATCTTTTCACTAAAAACTTGAAACTCTAACCCCGCCGTAAAACATTATGGTGGCAAAGAAAACCAGACTTTAATTTTTATGTTTCTTGAAAATGAACATGCCAGATTTCCAATAAAATTTATTTTCCATTTTCTCCCACAGGCTGTAAAAGATATAGGAAATACTCTACTAACATCAGCATTTAAAGGATACAATGGCTGTATTTTTTCATATGGCGCAAGTGAAAGTGGAAAATCTTGTGCAATGTTTGGTACTGATTCCAGTAAGGGGCTTATACCATGGGTATGTGCCGAGCTGTTCTCAAAGGCAGACAAGTATGACAGTGACACTTCTTTTAGAGTAGAAATCAGGTCAGTATAAAAGTTGGGTTTTATTTTGGATATAGGGTCCCTAGTCTGGGTAGCAATCATTAAGGGCCTCGTGGATTTGGGGGACCACTGGAGTCACATCCTTAATTTTTAGGAAGAAAAATACAAGCACAAACATATTTTGTGTGTCCTATTGGACACACTCTATTATATTCTTGGAGTCCAATTTCAATTTTTATTGCATATAGGACGCAGGATTGCCTGTCCAGTAAATTTCTGGGGCCTTATACATGGCTATATAGTGGGTAGGGAAGGGGAGGATTGTGGGACAGCATAGGGTCCAGCATAGGGACATAATTGGGTGCCGAAATGTAACATCATCATTTACAATTCTTAAATGCAGTTTTGAATCATTGATATTAGAAAAAAGAGACCATAAGATAGAATAAAATAATTGGAAAATAATGGAGAAATTCACAGTTTGAGTGGTGCTTCTACTGATTTCTAATTGGAATTTAGAGGTTAATTTTTGTGAAGGGAGGAAAAACCGGAGATGCTGGAGAAAAACCCTCGAAGCACAGGAGAGAATCAACAAACAACTCTACTAACATACAACCCCAAGCCAGGTGGGACTTGAACCTGGGTCACAGAGGGGAGTGCTCTTAACGCTAAGCCACTCTTACTTCCTTAAACAGGATTTCAATATCAGACATTTTAGCTTATTAAGAGAAAATGTATGAGATATTCTTACATTCAATTTGATCAAGGCTTGAGAAATCATATTTTAAATCATATTTTAAATTTTGGCTTATGAATGTTGGTATAGACCCCTTTCACGTGACGTCATACAGATCAATTTGGAGGACAAAACAAAAGAATCTCAATCTCCTGAGAATTGGAACCTATTGTTTTGCCATCCAAATTGGGCTGCATTCCAACGTGCTGCAAGGGGTCTATAAGAAAAATATTTGGTTCAGTCCAAAGTTTGGATATTTTCAGCCATGGGAAGTTTAATTGACTGTAAAAATAGACCCTTTTCGGTTTACATGGTTCTGATTTGTAGTAGTAAAACCTAAACAATGTTAATCAGAGGAAAGCATAAATATATCCTAACAGTTTGATTATGTTATTTCTAGTTTTCTTGAGATTCACAAGGAGTTTGTTAAAGATCTTTTGGGTAAACGACGCAACTGGCAAGATTCACTGAGAGGTTGGTTCAAGCTTACATAGACTGCAGATCATAGTAGTCCCTCCTTTTGTAATATTCTCCTGGCTTTGTAGACGTTTTCTGAATAAATATGTATATTGAGAATAGGAGCTGAAGTTCCATTCCAACCTCTCCTCCCTTTAAGAATTTCCTGGACCACCCAGAGCTCGACACCAACTTTTTCAGGTACTAGTACTTGGGCTAGTCACTATGGATAATCACTAGCCCCAAGGACTTTTCCCCACTAGTCCACAGCAAACCTTCACTAGCCTGAGACTAGTAGGTGTATGTTAGTGTCGAGCGCCCTGCCACCCCTCTAGTTTCATAATTGTCATAAGTTAATAATGACCAGATTACTGAAGGGCCTTCTTGGAGGTGCCCGTGTAGTAGATCAGAATCAGTAGTTACATCAAATTTTCTTGTTTTTCAGTGAGAGAACATCGTGAGTTGGGAACATACATCGACAAACTGACAAAACACATCGTTACTGACACAACAGAAGCAGAGAATCTCATCGCAAAGGGAAAGAAAAACAGGTAATTTATGAGAAATGGCACGGCACGGTGCATTGCAGCGTCTAAGTACGGAACTGACAACATTCTTCCAACCAATCACAGCGTGCGAAATCACTTTATATCCAATGAAAAAAGCCCTTCAAATTTTATCGATGACCCTGAAAAAAAAACCTCTGGGCTCTTCAAATTCAGGTTATGGCTAACACACTGATTGAATCTTGAAATTTAACGTGTTAGGTTTTGTGGAGGGAGGAAAACCGGAGAACCTGGAGAAAACCCCTTGAATCAAGGGAGAGGGCTAACAAACTCTACTCACATTTGATGCTAAGTCCAGGAATCGAACTCCATACCCCATAAGTGAGAGGCGATTGTACTAACGCTACACCACCTTGGTTCCCTCAAAAATCCTGGACACAGTTATGAAAATTTTGGACACGTTTATGTTCACATCTGGACTTGTCCGTGCTGGGTTTTTAAAAACAAATCTTTTTACAGTCACTGAAATTTGAGTCTAATAAAGCTACGGACACATGGTGCAACATTGCGCGCAATGTTGCAGGCAATTGATGTTGCGAGCCATGTCACACGACGCAACTTGTTTCACGCAATGTTGCTGAAGTAGAAAACGATCCTATATACTTTAGCAACACTACATGATATTGCGCGCAATGTTGCATCGTGTGTCAGCGACTTAAGATGTCTGTTATGAACCCTAAGAAATGAATGAGAATAAGCAGTTGCTGATTCTAGATCTGATTTGCAAAAATTGAGGGTTCTTTTTACTCCCATCCTCTTTCCCTTATAAAAAAAAAAAGATATTTGGAAAGAAATAAAAAAATGGCGGAAAACATGAAGTACATACGGTAGTGAAAAACTTTGCCCGGAAGTAAATCTCCACTTAATTATTATTTCTGGGAACATTTTGACCATCTTTTTATCATTCATTTAAAGGTCAGTATGTTCAAGGTCATCGAATAACTTATTCAGCAGTTCGCACACTATATTTACAATCAAATTCACTCAGGTAAGTGTTGAAAAGTAACTGACAAATACGCAAAATATTTTAATTTAATTATATTGCTTGGAAAGGGAAACCATTTGATTGTTACTGAGCTGCATATACGTCTCCTTTGTGACTTACAAATGGGTTCCTTTCTGAGCCAATGAAACAGCAGAAAAATGTAAAATTTCCAATCCCAATGCAAACTATCCAATTGCAAGGCTTAAATACGGAAGGCATTTATATGTCACAGTGCTTGTGCACGCTTGTTCGTGACATACAAATGGCTTCCGCTCTATAGCCAATAAAGACATGAAAACGCAAACTACCCAATTACAGGGTTTGACTAGGGAAGCCATTCATATGTCATAGTGCTTGTGCACGTTTTTTCGTGAATTACAAATAGCTTCCGCTCTAAACCAATGAAACATCACATAACGCAAACTATTCCATGGCAAAATTACAGGGCTTGACTAGGGAAGCCACTTATATGTCACAGTGCTTGTGCACCTTACTTACAAATTGCTTCCGCTCTGGAGTAATCAGTGAAACATCACGTAAACTCAAACTACCCTTTTACAGTGCATAGCGGGAGAAGCCATTTATATGTCACTGAGTTGGGTTTTTCGTGACTTCGAATGGTTTTCCTCCACGCTGAACTAATTAAACTCCACGAAAACACAACCTATTCAGTGACAGGGCATGACAGGCGAAGTCATCAATGTCGCAGAGCTTTACGTTTATTCGTGTCTTTCAAATGGTTTCCGCTCTGAAACACTGAAACACTGAAACACTGAAACACTGAAACACTGAAACACTGAAACACTGAAACATCACGAAAACGCGAATGCAGTGGTTGTCTAGAGAAGCCATTAAAATGTCACTGTCACTTCCAATTTATCGTGCACTCTTCGTGGCTTACGAAATTAATGACACTCGATAAAGCTATCCAATCACAATACCCGGAAGGAAAATCTCTAATTTAAATACAGTTAATTAAAATATTTCTTTGAAATTTACCAATTTTTCTCGTTCTTGTTCGCCAACGGGACTGAAGCAGCTGCGAATCTACTCTCCGCGGGATTCACACGCAAGCAAAACTTTTCTAGTGCATGCTATGACGTCATCCTATCTTCCCCGCTCTTTGATATTAATTTTCACCTGTTTTATTAGTGCGAAATATTTTGTGTTTTTTTTTTAATCTTCCCTCTTTCCTTTGCGTCCCATATGTATTCCATATACTCTTCTTTCACTTCTCTCTTTACAGTGAGGACACTCGAACCATGAACACTTGATATTTTTATATTTTTCATTTTATGAACTTTCTACTGCTTCAAACCTTCTGAAAATGAAGCACTGAACTCAAATAATCTTATTATTCAAAATAAATCATATTTCCAATCGATTCACACAAGGGATAAAGGAGGAAAAAAGTATGAAAAAACCTCAAAGTGTTCACGGTTCGAGTGTCCTCACCGTAATGTTAATTTCCAATTTATTTTTTTTTGCGAAATATTTCGTGTTTTTCAAATCACACTTTCCTCGGCTTTTTTTCTTTCCTCTCTTCCTTCTTTGATGTTAATTTTCAACTGTTTTCCTGCGAAATATTCCATTTTTTTTTTCAAATTTCTCCTCGCTTTCCTTTCTCTACTCTCTTCCTCTCATCCTTTTTGACTTAATTTTCACCAGATTTCCTTCGAGACATTTCGTGATTTTCATAATCATTGTTTCCATAATATTCAAGTGCTGCTGTATTGTTTGTGTTGACAGGCTCGTTTGGAGGAAGGTATGCCGTGTGAGATGATAAGCACTCTTCATCTGGTGGATCTTGCCGGAAGTAGAAGTCCGCACGATGAGGTATGATGACAATAATTTATCAAGGACGCACTTCTGAATATTTTATAACATGAACTCTCTTGGAAATAGACTACCAGTATAAGGGTAGGAAAATCTATACTAGAAGGGACTCATCATCATCATCATTTTCCCCCTTCCACTGCTTCAGTTTATATTTTATAGTTTATATCTCAAATTCTTATTTTTTTCCTTCGCAAGCATTCTTGTTAATTATAAATAATAGTATTTTACATGATATTTTTAGGGATATTTTTACAGATTAAAGTCTCATAAATACTTAAGTATTGATCTTTCATAAAAGGATTACCGAATTGAGCCCGGAATTTAAGAAATATATCAACATTAAAAATGCATACCCCCACTTCAATCTTTAAATGCCGTTATTGGTTATCCAGTATACGCACTCAGGCGTTTGTTTCGGGTGCCAAAATGAGCGAATGTATTAGGATAAACTATACTAAAGACCAGTTTTATGGAATCCTGAAACAGCCTGATCTAAGTCAGTAAGGGCATGGCTAATCTAAATCGCGAATTGGAATTTTAGAAGTTGGGTTTTGCGGAGGGAGGAAAGCCGGAGGACCCGGTCACACCCTTTTGTGATTACAGGATTTTTCTCTGCTTTTTCGATCCGGTTTTACGATCCGCAGAATCCAACAATTCGAAGCGCTACCTTGACTTCGGTCATCACAGAGGTTGTTTCAGGGTTTGGTAAAATGGGGGAAATAATCAAAAGAAAAGACAGATTTGTGTTGTGAAAAACTTACGATGCGCAGATGTTCGTGTTTGCGGGTTGTTTGTCATTCCATAACGTAACCGTGCTGTTTACCACGACTTTTGAAAGTCATATGAAACCGACTGCGTAGGTGTCTTACTTTGAGCTTATCTTGTTGATGTACAGGCCGATTTACACGGTGCAACTTTTGCTTACAGCTGTCACATGCAATCTGCTTACTCCACGCTTAGAACACGAATTATGTGGTGTAAATCAACCCTACAACTAGCTAAAACTTTTTTCTTGTCGTACTGCACCACAGTTGTGAGCAAGTTGCAAGTTGATTTACACTACGCAATTCGTGTTGTAAGCGTGGAGAAAGCAGATGCGACGGTTGTAAGCAAAAGTTGTACCGTATAATTCGGCCTTACAACTTTATTCTTACAATTTGTTTTCAAACACTAATGTAAGGTGGTTTGGAGAACTACAAACAGTGGCGTTAATGGATGATTACCTGTACAGTCTGTAGTCTAGATCATTATTAGATGTAATCAAATGAGCGATGTCGGCTTTGAATACTTGTTAGCTCGGAATTTCTTTCTGATTTGATTGTCGCCTTGATGACCGGGACTTCATTTGAAAACGGCCTGAAAATGCCACAATTGTTACTGCGATATAGACATTATTGGCCTGTAATTGATTATTAACACTTTTGTTTGGATTTTATGCTTCTTTTCGGCACTAGTTTCCAATTATAGTGTCTTGGTGAACGTTGAATTTTCAATATTCAGTCATCAGTAGTGATGAAGTTGTTGAAGAATTTTTGACAGTAAAATATCAAATTCAAAGCACGTTCTTAAGGGGAAATGCTTGAAATTGAGTGAAGGAAAAAGAGAAAGAAAGTAAAAAAGAAGGAAAGAAGAAAATATAGAAAGAAAGTAAGAAAGAAAGAAAGAAAAAAACAAAGAAGGAAAGAAGGAAAGAAAGAAAGAAGAAAGGAAAAGAAGGAAGGAAAGGAAGAAGGAAAGTAAGGAAGTAGGAAAGAAGGAAAGGAAGAAAAAAAAGAAAACAGATAAAAAAACATGATATTACCTTTCATTTCAAATGTCTTCATTAGTTCAACATCAAAAACATCCAAAGCGGGCTTCACAAAAACAAATAATCATTATTTCGTCTAACCAGTGGTCGAGCCCCGAATCAATAAATATTATTACGTCATTAGTATGTGTGTAAGCCGCTTAATAGCTACTCTTAATAATCCTTGAAAGACATCTAACCTTATCTAGCTATGTATAACCACCAATCATCTAAACTTCACAGCAAGACAAACTCAAAAGCTTTCTCTAAAAAGCTTTTAATCAGTTAATTTTTCTTCGTATATTATTCCTTTGCCATCGATGATGTAAAATTTATAACTCTCTAATTTTTGAAGTATTCCGCATTTTGTATAATTATTAATAAATAATTGATCATATTGATATTAAGGCGTCACTCGAACTGATGTGAAAATGTCTTGTGCTTATTGTTGAGTTGTTGTCGTTTGGTCGCTCAACACGCGTTCTGCTCTCGTCTAGTGAGGTTGAAAAGCTATAAACAGAGGCAAGTTTCCCTTCGTTTTACAAACTTTAAATCCCAAAACTATTTAACTTCATCCGATATCGGTTTTATATTCTTCTTCTTCAAAACAATTGCAAAAATTCTCATAGAAGTTTTCAATTTTCTAAATTTTCGATTTTCATTTCAAAAAAAAGAAAACCCAAAGAAATACTAGTTGATATTTTATTTCAACAATTTTGAATTTGAATTTTCCTTTTTAAAGCAGACAGTTCACATAAATACTTAAATATAAAGTTTATTTACGAAGCAAAATGATAGAAATTATTTCAACTCAAAACCCTTGAGAGTGTGCTCTTATGTTAAGTGCTATTATTTTAGAATATTTTCGCTTTAAGAATCGTTTTCTTTAAGTGAAAATTTCGGTTTCTGTTAAAAACTGTGGTCCGTGCTTCTTCTTTTTTGGCGTTTTTCGTCGTTTTAACATCAATTTTGCATAAAATTCTCGATGAAAGACAATGTGTTGTCTGTAAGTTGTCATCAACTTCGAAACATCTTCAAAAACGTCAATAGTTATTTCAGCAAGTAAAAAATAATATTAAGACATTGATGTATCTTTTGAAGTATTATCTCCAAAAACTTTATTTTCATTCATTATCGGAAATTTTATATTCTTCACATTGTTAAAAACACGCCAAATTGGATATATATAGGATATTACATGGTCGCGCGGAGATACGAATTTTATCTTCGAGTATCTTCAGCACGAGAAGATAAAATTCGTATCTCCAAGCGGCCATGTAATGTTCTGTTTATTATATGAAATCTTCAATGAAAAATAATGTAGAATTTGAGACTTGCTGAGCAAAAAGTCGAAATTTGACACCACCAGTGTTGATATAAATCGTATCCCAACTGGCCACTGGTGGGATTGGGGATATCAATTTTATCCTTTTGTCAAAAATTGGATATAATTTTTAGATCCTAAATACTAGAATCATTACTTCAAAACCACTTCAAAGTTTGATATGAATTTTTCTTGTAAGCATACAAATATATAACGTGTTGTTTTATCATTTTCAAGCAGTATTTTATATTATTCTTTGTTTTGTTGTAGTGTGTTAATGGTCATGTAAGTGATGGAGATCGACCTTCAACTAGCCATTGTGACCAGTCGATTCTAACGCTTGACCGTGTCATCTCGACCCTCGCTAGCAAGTCAACTACAGCCAAGAATCCAATCGAGCCACCCTACAGAGAATCAGTAAGCTTAATAAAATTTCAGCAGTATATATATTACTCCCCGTCGTTTTTATAAATATTGTTTTTTACTATTTGTTGTTTTTCCCCTCGAGTTATAAATGACACATTTTCTTGATACAATCGTTCAATATTTTCTCTTGCTTATCATTTCGATATTGATTTTAAATGTTGTGAAAAACTAATCCAGAGTTCTAATATTGCCACAGCGGTGTGGACTTATTTTTCCTTTTTTTCCCTCTCGTATTCCACGCCTCTGCTCTCTTTGGTACTCTTGTACACTTGTCCTAATCTATCAGACCTCAAGGACCAAATTTACTCGTAATTGTTTGAGGTAACGTTATTTTTAGGCACTCACTTGGATTCTAAAGGATTGTTTTGGTGGGAGTTGCAAGACCATGATGTTAGCTGCGGTCTCCCCCGCAGATATCTGCCATAATGAGACTGTTAGTACACTACGTTATGCCAACCAGGTCCAAAAGGTCGTTAATCATCCTAATATCCATGAAGTAAGTATGATAGTGGTTTTGCTAGTAAATGTATGGCATGTTGGATGGTTACTCTTTCCACGGTATATGATATTATTATCACCATTCACTACTTTCACATCCCCATAATCCTTTGCGTTTTTGGGGGGCAGCAACGAGACAAAATCGTTAATATTACCATGAAGATTAAGAAGAATTGAAGAAAAAACATATAAAAACACTTATGCATCTATCAGAATTACAAACAAAAAAAACAAACAAAAAAAAAACAGAAAGAAAGAAAGAAATTTGAACAGCTTTATGAGTAAAAGTCATGACATTTCTTGGTAAGTCCATACATTGTCTGTAACACCAAACGTTTCATTCTCCCATGCGTGTGGTATTAACTCTGAATAAACTGACACTGGATTTACTAATGACAATAGCAAATATACTCAGCATCTGAATTTTCAAATAATTTTCTTCCTAGTTGCCCCTCCCCCTAAAAAACCGCAAAGCATCATGTGGATGTGAAAGTGGTGAATACACATCATCAATATTATCTTATTGGTAACTTCATATAATGAACTTATGACTTTTATTACTATTATTATTATTATTATTATTATTATTATTATTATTATTATTATTACAATCAGCTTTTGATCATATTCGTATGTTAATTTGCGCCTTACCGAAGTAATGAGTTGTTGTTGTTGTTGTTGTCGTTCGTAAATCATAAATATTTTCATATATTGTAAATTTACAATCGCATCTCCCTGTAAAAGAAAAATCAAGAAAGAAAGAAAAAAGAAAGAAAAAAACAAGACACTCTAACCACTATTAAAGAGAACAAAGATAAGATAAGAGGAAAAGAGCTTATTTTCCGCGGTTCGAAACCCACTGAAAAACATTTCAAGATAAGTTTTATTAAAAATCAATTATTACAACAGCGAGAAAATACGTGACCTTCAAACGCATCTAAAAGTTTCCACAAATAATTTAAAGAGGAACTATTTTTATCGCTTTTATCCTAAGTGGTTCCCAACTGCTTCTCACTTCATCCCGTTTTGCATCAGACATTATTTCTAATTTTGTCTTGATTCAATTATTATTTTCACCTGTCGTTCTCTTTAAGACTTTCCTGTCCTCCTCAATTTTTGTCAATTTTGACAAAATTCGTGCACTTTAAAAGCTTTTTTTTTCGGGATTATTTTTGTGAAACAAGCAGCCTTGTTCTCTGACGACCTGAATGTCTTGCTATATAGTTTTATATCGCAGGCTGCCGGAATAATTTAGCGGAAATATTCGCAAGTTATTTTGTGTGGTTCTGTGCGAGCTCAGATGTCACGAGGCATCTCACTTTTTTTTTTCAATCCTTTCGTTCGAGGTCTGATTCTACGGCTTCTACTTGCTTTGAAAACAATTTTTTCTGTTTCTGCGAAGGAAGTTCCTTGGTTTTCGAATCAAGATTGAGACTTTCTAGATTCAGAATAGAATTAATTATCTTTTTTATTTATGATTATTGTTTTTATTTTAAAACTACCCCAAATTCCCCTGGCTGTTATCAGTAACGGAATATATCATCAGTACTTTTGTCTTCTGTTTTGCCCAAAGCATTATGGCTCCTAGAAGAAGAAAAAATAGTCAGGCTTGACGAGAGGGAGAAGAGAGAAGAAGGGTTAGAATATATGTTACGTTTGGTGGGGGTGGGGGAGTGGTGGTTATGGGTGGAAGAAGGAAAACAAAAACGAAAGTTAACATTCATTTATTTCGAATTTTTAAAAGGTTTTTAGCTTAACTGAAAATCTTTAGTTTACTCATTTCAATTGTGGAAAATACCTTACATAAAGGACGAGGTCAAAACAATGTTCCCGGGCCATATAGTGACCCGATTTTCTAAGTACCGAAAGTACCCTCTCCCCCTCCCTCCCTCGTAGCTTTCTTGAAATGCTCGACTATGCTCGGTGTAGTAACTATTTCTATAGTGACAAAAATACGTTATTGAACATGCAAACGTTCATAACTGCAATTTGGCTTTTAGTTTCGGAGATATTTGAGTACAATGTCCAGGGTTTCACTTCCAGATGTGGTGGGTACCGGGTATCCCCACCCCTCTAAATCAGGTCCTGTCAGATTGCAACTGCTTTGACGCTTATGCTGTATTTCTCGTTATTGTTGCATGTTGCTGTTCAGCCATCAAAATTTCTGTACTGGAATTCCCCATAGCTTCTATGTTAAGTTTTCTTTCTTATTTGTGTAATATGTTGTGTGTTCGTGCAGTAAACAAGACCAGTAGCCTCACTAATGTGTAATAAACAGCGAGATTCCGTGTCTCAAGAAACTATCTCCCTTGATACCCAGCGCGCAGTCTTAATACATGTATATTGTGTAGTACTAACCACAGCTTATTCATTATACAACCTTATAGGATGGTCACGTTAAACTAATCAAAGAGCTAAAAGTTGAAATTCAAAACCTGAAGAGTATGCTAAAGGTAAGAAAATTATCTTTTTTTTTTGCTAATTAAAAAAAAAAAAATTATATCACTAAAATTGGACGAAAAAGACTTTCGTGTGCCGCGTGTACAAATAAACAGTATTGTTATCCAATTTTTTTAACGTTCCAGGATCGACTATTATTGATTTTAATCCCTAAACGATTAAAGGATATCCTATAGTTAAAAAGAAATAATTTTGTTGTTCATAAATATGCTCGGGTATTATTCTATATCAATTCTTTCTCTCGGAACACGAAATTCGAGCTTCGACTTTTCGAATAACTATTTGAATTATATTATAATTTCGGTTTTTCCAAGATATTTTTTTACCAAAAGAGAGTCGTTCGCAAGACTAATTTTTGCCGTCCCAATATCTTTCGTCCTGTCTTGAGCGATTCATTGCCTGAGGGTAAACGAATGAAGTTATATTTACACGATTTCGTAAATGTATTGAATAGCGACCGAGATTGTTTAAACGATCAAAAATCCCGTCTATATCAAAAAAAGTTTCAACTTCCGTATTTGATTATGCATATTTCCGACACTAAGATTAAAATTTTAAAAGTTTTTTCGGGAAATAGGTGATAATGGGATAGATGTTTTAGCTTTGCAATTAAGCACATAAACTTCCCGCCGAGTCACATATATTGTGGAAAGCGTGCAATTTCGTGCCCCAACAGAATCTATTCACGATTTCCAGGGATATTTCTTCTTAAGAACTTATATTTGTTCATCAAATCACTTCCCGTAAGAGTCTCTTGCGTGAGGTTCCCTCCACACGCACTAACTTTCACTATGTTCCCTATTTCCCGTTATTATTTATTTATTTTTTTATTTTTTTGGTAACTTGATTTTTAATTCACTACACGCTTTACTGAGCGCCGGCATTAATTATTTTAATAAAATCATCACAAAAACTCATGAAAAAATAAGAAATCAGTATTAAAAACAAAGGGACGTGAAAACAAGTACAGGGTTCCCACTGTCAGGGAAAAGTCAGTGAATATGGTCGGTGAAATCTGGTTTTTTTTTGGTCAAGAAAATGTCAGGGAAAAGTCAGTGAATTTTATTTTTCCAGATGAGTGGGAACCCTGAAGTATACTACAAGGGAAACAGTTTTAATCAGTAATTTGTTCATTCATTCTTTTTTTTTGTTGCAATTCATAAAGAAACTTGGGCTTCCTTTGAAAACGGTTTACCGCCCGAACTCAAAAAAATTAGAAATTATTTAGTATTCGCTACGATGTTTACAATTATATATTGTTTATATTCTGCTAACTGTTACATACAACAGTGTTTCAAAACGTTGTTTTGTGGGATGGTTGACAACGAGCTCACATGTCGTCATTTATTACGTAAGAACTCCGTTGTCATGACATTTTCCATGTACCTTTCTCTAAATGGTCAGTTACGTCATACGGCCTACTATAGCTCGTATAATGTCCTGAGCGTTCGAACCATCTGCGTGGTGAAGCTAATGTTCCGCACACTGGCAGATGGTCGGTGCTGTACACACGAATTCATTTATAATACAAGCAGCTACAGAAAGGCATAAACATTCTATATCATGAACTCCACTTCCTATACACGTTCATTTTTACTAGCATATAACGGCTGTTATTTTTGCAAGTAATTTTAGAACTTACACAGCAAAAAATCTCTTCTAAAACCAGGTAAAACTCAACTATTTTAATTATCAAAATAGCTTACTGTTTCCGCATCTCTTTTATTATTCTCAGCAGCGCTTATTCTCAGCAGCGCTTCTACAGATTTTGTTTTGAAAGAAATTTGGATTATAATTTATTTGAATGAATTGCTTCAAATTTATGGATTTCCAATTCAAGTATAATTGAGGAGTCACATCGGAAACAGAATGAGAGCATAAAGTGAAAGATTAACGTTATCTATTCTGATTCTTGATAATATTTGCCCTAAAGTTGGACAGAGATTTTTTCTTTCTTCGTACATGATCTCGTAATCATCGTACGAGGGAACTGAGTGATTTTTTGTTAGTTAATGTAAATATTATTTGTCGTGTGAAGATTTTTCCCCAATAACAAGACCGGTTTCTTTTGTAAACATTGCTTGTGGTACCCCAACTGAATGGGTAACAATAAAACCAATTTTCTCTATATGTCAGTCAAAATAAAACGTCTTACTATTTTCCCTTATCGTGTTATCAAATGTCAATATCTGCGCAAATCGGGATTATGAAAATCCTTCCCCGATTTAGAGGCTTTCCATTAGTGCCGTACAGTCTTAGATGAATTGAACACCGAACAAGCACTGACACGAGCAAAAGCTCTGGACTAAAGACCTCAAAATGAGATTCGTTCGAGTTTGTCAACACTTTTCGCCGCAGAAAACCCAAATTAAGGTTAATTTTCTATCGTAAACGTTTTTCAAAATCATTCTGATATCTTTATTAATGCATTTTATCGTCAAGGAAGTTTTTTTTCTCAAGATCACTTATTTACAATAAGATCTCTAATGGTTCTCATTTTTCTAATTATATTCCTCATAATTTTTCTTATCTTTACATTATTTTTAGAGAGGCTGTTTTTTTCTTTCAAATAATCTTCCTTTTTCAAGTAATTTGTTTGCTATAATTCGTATACTTTCTCTGCTAAGTGCCTTTTTGGTTGTTTTGTGTTAGCTTAACTGCCTACGTTTCTCGATTCTTTTGATACGACGTCCTACAACGCTCCAAAATTAAACCACAATTCGAAATTTTAAGAGTATCGAATGATTATTTATAACGGTCGGTTCTCAGCGTGGTTTGGTCGTTTTGGTCGGAGTATCTGAGCGACCGTCGTCATCGTTTTACGATTCCATTGACGTATGATTTTTAATGTTTTGAATCGCTAACAGGAGGGGAAAGGCTCCAACAGCATGGAAAAACAAAAGGCAGAAAGACAACTGCAGGAAAACCAGGAGCTCATGAAAAGACTTACTGGAATCTGGGAAGACAAATGGAGCAAAACGCAGAAAATGATTGAGGTAAGTAAACAGAAAAAATGAACAGAATTGAATTTGAAGACAAGACCAAACTGAAACTCTACCCATAATCTATCTAATCTATCTAATCGGTTCTAATCTTTCATATTCTTCCTCAACTAAATACATGAAATAAATAATCCAAAATAAGCTCTAAAATATTATCCTTTACAGAATTTCTACTCGTCTAGATGCTAGTATATAATATTAGGAGCTGTTTTGAGCTTCCATGTTTAAGCGTAGAATCAAAACGTGTGATTTCAGTTCTATTCATTGATTCATAGTACATCAGATGTTTCTAGAAGCTACATTAATCTTTCGTGCTCAAAACATTTTCAAACTTTTATCGCATTCTGTCATTTCGTTCCCCTAGTTATTCTGTTTTCCAGACTACAATCAAGGCTAGTTTTCTGTTTTTAAGATTCTGCGCTTATCGCTCTAAATTCACTTTCTTCACACATCTTTCCTCGCTTGTAAGTCTGCTCAAACTATGCTAAATTATTGATAAATAAGTAACTCTAAGTTGTTCTATTTTAGGAACGATTCGAGATGATTTATCGTTCACTAAAATCAAGAATAGAAATTTGGATAAATTGGTTTCAAACGACTCAACCCTGATTGCAAGTTGTAACAGACGGTGATGCTTTTAAGTCGCCGTTTATTCATATGATAATTGCTATTTTTGTTGTGGTCGTTATCAGTCGTACCTTAGATAACCTAGCAACGGGGTTCGAGCTATCTTTGATTTTTTTCTTTCACGTTTTAGTCGATCTGTATTGTTCTTGTTCGTTCTTTTTTTTTCAGTTATTTTTCTTCTTTTTCTTCTTCTTCCTCTTCTTCCTCTTCTTCTTCTTCTGCTCTTTCTTCTGCTTCTCCTTCTTCTTGTCCTTCTCCTTCATTCATTCATTCATCCATTGATTCATTTATCCATCCATCCATCCATCCATCCATCCATCCATCCATCCATCCATCCATCCATCCATCCATCCATCCATCCATCCATCCATCCATCCATCCATCCATCCATCCATCCATCCATCCATCCATCCATCCATCCATCCATCCATCCATCCATCCATCCATCCATCCATCCATCCATCCATCCATCCATCCATCCATCCATCCATCCATCCATCCATCCATCCATCCATCCAGTTTTCTTTTAACCCTCAATACGTCGCGTTACAACAAGATTTTCTGAGCAGCTTTTTCTCTGATTATCCTCGTTCGCAAAAAATAACTTTGAAGCGTGCAATATGTCAACACACATTCTCATTTCACTCATCACAGTTCTTTATCCGAATACCGTAAGATATCTTTTTTTTTTTTCCCTTTTCGCCATTTTCTAATCAGCTTTAAATATGGGTTATTCTCGTTCTTTCGATACCCAATGGTTTTTGATTAAGAAGCAATGTTCTTGATTAACCAAAAAAATATTCTAAATCAGTGCACTAATGAACAGTTATTTGGTAGTCATCATTCTACCAGTACTCGTCTTCCACGTGTGTCTTTGGCACATTTTTAAATGAGATAAATGAATTGGGTATAAGGGAGAGAATTGTTCAAGTCATGTACAAGACACAATGGCGTCGCATGGGACAAGTTATGGATCGGTCGTAGCACTTTCGTTTCTTCCATATCTCTCTTTTAACTTGGTTTGCATGATTATTTTAATCTGGCATGTCCAATGAACGTTTAGTCATATTTCTCAAGCACTTTGTCAAAAAATAGAATTATCAAAACTAAGTTTTCGTAGTTTTAAATCTCTCAAAGCTGTTCGACGCCAGTGAAAGCATTGCTTGTATAAATTGTGTCATTTATCGGAGAACGAATCTTTCAGTGCTGGAAAAGCTAAAACTAAAAATACTGCTACAGAGCTCTTAATCTAGGCATTAGACGGTTATCCTCAAAGAATGTTAATCGAAGGAAAAACTCGCAAGAAAAACAAAAAGAGGGAAAGAGTAAATATATTCTTTTGTGCTGGAAAAGCTAAAACTAAAGCTAGATAAAAGAGCTTGTAATTTATGTATTAGCCGTTTATCCTCAAAGAATTTCAATGAGGAGAAACTCGTAAGAAAAGAAAAAGAGGCAAAGAGTAAATATATTAAAAAGACGGTGAATTTAAAATGTCTTTTTTGGTTCTAAAGTACAAAGATAATAGTCATTTGACATGACTAGTGAAAAACCGTGTTGTCACATTGACTGTTACTGTCATGTTCTTTCAAAGCCGTGCATACAAGAGATCTTACCGCTGTTGATTCTTAGCTTGTACGACACAAGTTCTTCCGCTGTCGTAGAGTGGTATTCATCCCATGCTAAGTAGTTTAGACAGAAGAAACAATGATATCAAAATCTGGGTCTTTGTTTTTGATTAGATTTTTCAATATTTTGAAAGGAAAAGTCAATAAACTTGGCTCCAGCGAAACCGTTCGTAAACATAGCAGTTGTGTGTTTATATTTTAGAGTGATCTAACGTTTGTATTTTGGGTTGTGTAGACGTCATTTTTTGTTAATAGTTACGCCTCTCATTCGTAAGGTTGCTATTTTAGGCTCGTTGAGCTCATTTCTTTCTTTCTTTCTTTCTTTCTTTCTTTCTTTCATTTAGTCTTTCGTTCTTTCATTCATTCATTCATTCTTTTTACTTTCTTTTCTTTCTTTTTTCTTGTCGTTCTTGTCTTCGGCTTTCTTTCTGTCATTGTCTTTTCTTTCATCTTTCATTCATCTCTTTTATTCTCATTCTTTTCTTTTTCATTCATGTATTTATTCACTTCGTATTAAGAACAAAACGGATCCCATTCAAGTGGAAACTGTTTGCAATTAACACCCTACGTCACACGTCACGTGGTACACAACAACATCGGGAAAAAACTCTTGACTCATTATATTTTACCTTTCAATCCTTTCTGATTTTTCTCCTCTTCTTTTCTTTTCTTTTCTTTTCTTTTCTTTTCACTTCTCTTCTGTCTTGTTTATTTTTTCTTTTATCTTTTTCTTTTTAACTTTGTTAATAAGCCAGTATTATTTCAATCAACTTCCAGCCGTTGTTTTTACAACCATCTTTTTTTACCATACAAATAATTTGAAAATAAGCTTCAACCTAAAACTCCACGTCCAATTTGTCCCATGTTTGTCTTCATCCTGTAATCGATCTTCTGACAAAGCTACCGACATTGAACACTAAAAAAAAGTTTTTTTGCCTCTTATTGTCCACAAGGACTGTTTGTACTACAATATTATAGAAAGTGGTTTCGTATCTGTGTGCAAAGGGAAGAGAAGAACTCTCCAATAAGCGCACTGTGAGTAATCTACGGCAGCAATCTCCTCCGGTTCACAGGAGCGTTTGATCCGGTCTTTCGTTCAACATCTGGACAATGATTGAATGGCTCTCGCTGCTCTCAATCTGAATAAATTATCATGTGTGTGATTAAGGATTCTAAGTTAATGAGCCGGATCTATGATCGTTTTTAATTTCTATTCCTATTCGCCATGAACCTCGTATAAGAAAGAACTCGACTATGATGATGCGAGGAGCGCGAAGATGATTCTGTCTCCGTGTTATGGCGACAAACTCAATCACTTGTTTTGTCCGAAATTTCCTTTCGAGTAAACAGTCAAACGATGAGGCGGACGTCAAAAAACGAAGCACACGGCTTCACTTCAAGACAGCCAATATACAGGTGAATAGTTGTACTCGAGTGAGCTATACCGGCTGTAAACAAGGCTTAAACTATGTTGAAGGAGTACGAAGCCCTTGACGATTATCCTTAGAGAGTTCTTATAGTTTGTTTTTGATTTATTTCTTGATCATTTCAGCGCGAATGAAAGAGTTTATCGCTTCGATCGGATTTATTGCAAAACAATATAGAAATTCTTCTCATTTTGATAAAAAAAAAAAAAAAAACAGCGTTGAAAGTATATTTCGTATCGTATTCCTTCATATATCTAATAATACTAATAATATTTCTTTCTTATTATTGAACTATAGCTTTAAAAAGAATGAAATTTGTTTGGGGAAAACGAAGGGAAGGAAAGAAAGAAAGTAAAAATTCCGACTAAATTTTCACTTCCAAACTCACCCGCTCAATGCCTAATTTAATAATAACATGTCTTTATTCATTTGGTAATATCAACGTTTCCCGTTGTGTTTGTAAATGATATTTTTTTTGGTTTGTTCTTGTAATATCGATGTGGTTCAAATATCTAATCCTTCCTTGTCCTCTCTTGATGACTTGGTGCCTTTTTCACCCTTTAATGCATTTTGTCGCCTTGTATTAATCAAATTAAGTTTTCCCGGCTAAGAAAGCAAATAATAATCTTTAGAAAAAGTCCTCAAGCAAGCTGTTTTCAAATATAGTTTTATCCACAAGGGGAACGAAGCTTAGACGCCTAAAACCCTACGTCGATACATTAACAGTGTTTTTTTTGGCGAATTTATCTGGAGCGATTTTCTGTTCGTAATCTTTGAAGATTAGTCAGTCACTCTTAATGTCGAATATCTAAAGAAAGAAATGACATGATACGTCGCTATGCGGATCATTAACAAGGCTCGAAGCCTGAAGGCTGATTTTAACTTTTTATGCTTTCTTTATTGCTCTTTTGTTTTCTTTTTCTCATCTGTTTCTTTTTTCTCAAGCTTTTATTTTTCTGATATTACAGTCATTAGCTCGCTGGCTCATCCAACCATCTATCCATCCATCCATCCATCCAACCAACCAACCAACCATCCAACCACTCATTCTTTCATTCATTCATTCATTCATGTGATCTTTGTCCTTCCCTGTTTATTTTCCCTTTTTCCAATTTTTGTCCCATTATTCCACCTTTATTCATTTTCCCTCACCCTCTCTTATATATCACTCATGACAAATATTTTTGTTGATCTTTATACCATGAGACCTGATTCAAAGGCAATAATCTTCTAATTACCCTGGCTTGTTCTGTATTCCAGGAACGCGCTCTGGAAGTAACAGAGTTGGGTTCAGCGCTAAAGTTCGAAACCGAAGACCCTCACTTAGTCAGCCTAGGTGGTGGACGGCTCAGCATTGGAGTAACGATATGCCCTATCAAACGAGGTAAATATTGATAGCCTGTGCTCTGCTCTGCTCTGCTCTGCTCTGCTCTGCTCTGCTCTGCTCTGCTCTGCTCTGCTCTGCTCTGCTCTGCTCTGCTCTGCTCTGCTCTGCTCTGCTCTGCTCTGCTCTGCTCTGCTCTGCTCTGCTCTGCTCTGCTCTGCTCTGCTCTGCTCTGCTCTGCTCTGCTCTGCTCTGCTCTGAATTAATTTCATTACGCGCTTTTCCTCTCTGCTTTTATGTTATTACTAAGTGTAACGTCGGTCTACGTAAATAAATATAGCCCAGAAAAGCTCAAACTGAAGTTTATTTTATAAACGTACCTCACCTTCAACCAGACAAAATTAATTGACAAGAAAACCATTTGATTGTCTTACAGGTAAAACAGTCATTGGTGCATCAACAGACCAATCAAAACCCGACATTGAATTACGAGGTAGAGGAATCGAAAGGTGGGTAACTATCTGAATGAAGATCGCGCAGCAAGTGGCTGGGACAGAAACCAAATGTTGGTCATAAAAACGGCTTTTCATTAACAAATGTGCGTGGAGAGTCAAGCTGTTTGTGAAAGGGATGTGCTGATGCTTTTGTATCAACTGTATTTAGCTTTTGTTTTAACCCTGTCAGTCTCTCCGTGGTGTTTTATAGTGCTTGCTGGCAAATGACGTCATTTACTGTTTCATGCAGACTTTTTTTATTTACTAAATATAATAGCAAGCTTTTAACACAGAACCACACGGGATTCTCAAGTATGACGGGAACCGTACGTCTTTATATCGCGCAATTGAGATTCAGAAGATAAATAGACCTTTTTCGGATTCTTAAGATATCGCTGTGTTCCTTGACTACAGACTCATTTACTCAGGGTTAGCCTCATTTTAGCGCCTAAATATTCTCAAACTAACAAATATCAACGGTAAAGTAAAGAATGCACGACTCAAAAGTACAAACACTTTGAAATTCTACAGACTTTCACTGGAACACGTGGATATTCTACACAAAATCGAAGCTAACCCTGAACAACAGAGAATTCGAAACTGGAGTATTCAGCTGTACTGATTGATACTAAGCAAGATAAACTATATACCTTCCGTTTGAAAGCACATGACGGGCAGTGTTTGCCTGTTCTTATAGATCGAATATGAGCACATGACGGGCATTGTTCACCTGTCCTCATAGATCGAATATGAGCACATGACGGGCATTGTTCACCTGCCCTTATAGAACGAATATGAGCACATGACGGGCAGTGTTCACCTGCCCTCATAAATCTAATATGAGATTTGATTCATTCATCTGATGACATCAGGCTATTCATAGCCATACACACTACACTGTCTTTTGAACAGTAGCAGTTTTTTTAACGATCGAAATAAGAGATTCCGTGTCTTGTCCAAAGAGGCTTTTTAGACTCCACGCAAAGGATGTAATTGATATTTCTAACTCGAAACCACTCTTTTTTGCCATTAGTTTTATTATTTCCTTGGCAGTCTGGCTATGTAGCTTCCTTCTTGCTCTTCTAATTCCTTTATTACATAATGCTCTAATGGGATGGATGTTACCCTTGCACGAAGCACTTTTCTGCCATTTTCTTTGTTATAGATTTTGACAGTCTGTCCTAAAGTAACTTCTATATAATCTTGCATTGTATTGAGCGATAGTAGGATGGCTGATGGTATCCGTACCTTAAAACTTCCCAGCTATTGTATTCTTTTGATCACTATTTGTCTTGCTATTCTGTACCTAAGTATCTTCGATCTAATCTCATTGCTCTAATCTTGTGTGGTAGTCGTAGTGGGATGGCTGATGGTATCCGTGCCTTAAGACGTTCCAATTATTGTATTCTTTTGATGGGTATTTGTCTTGCTATTCTGTCCCTAAGTATCTTCGATCTAATCTCATTGCTCTAATCTTGTGTGGTAGTCGTAGTGGGATGGCTGATGGTATCCGTGCCTTAAGACGTTCCAATTATTGTATTCTTTTGATGGGTATTTGTCTAGCTATTCTGTGCCTAAGTATCTTCCCTCTAATCTTGTTGCTCTAATCTTGTGTGGTAGTCGTAGTGGGATGGCTGATGGTATCCGTGCCTTAAGACGTTCCAATTATTGTATTCTTTTGATGAGTATTTGTCTTGCTATTCTGTCCCTAAGTATCTTCGATCTAATCTTGATGCTCTAATCTTGTGTGGTAGTGGAAGTGGTAGTGGGATGGCTGATGGTATTCATACCATAATACTTTCCAACTATTGTCTTCTTTTGATGGGTATTTGTCTTGCTATTCTGTGCCTAAGTATCTTCCCTCTAATCTTGTTGCTCTAATCTTGTGTGCTTGTGGTAGTGGGTTGGTAGAATCCGTTAAATCGAAAACACTTTCCATTTTTAGCCTCTATTATTTGTGGGATTTGCCGTCACGACAGGTTTTGTGGACTTCAAGGCGTTGCCATGACATCCCATTGGCATTTTTTGAGTCCGATAAACAGAATGCATCATGGTCTAGCTTCGGTACAAACAATACCATATAAGGTATAATGAACAAAAGATGCTTGTACCCAAGCCAGACCACCATGCACCATGTTCTATCTATCTCAGCAAAGGTCTAAAGCCACGTGCCCTTGAAAACTTTGTGCTCGTTGACGATGTCATGGAAACACTTTGATTGACGTCCACCAAAACAAGCCCATTTTTTCGTGACGACGACCCCCTCATGTTATTGAAAACGATTGTGACTCCTTAGTAATTCCATCACTGTAATCAAGGCTAGCCAAGTAAGGTTCGTTTTCATTTACGTCATGCAGAATTATCCACCTATTTTCTTGAAAAACCTTTTAGAAGCGAAACTAAAAAAAGCAATTCATAAGCCTTTTCGGTGTCGCCATCTTTGATTACATTTTGACTTTTTTTAAAGCTAAAAGCTTCAGTATTGAGTCAAAATAAAAGCGCCAATTGTTTGAAGACCAGACACTGCTCGATTGAAATAATCACTACTTACCGTAAGCTCTTTCGTGTGTGTGGATCAAGATTCAATTTGTTTGGAAAAAACATCGCACTCGGTTCCTGGGTGGTTTCCGCGTGGGAATAATGTTCGTATTATAATCCTGTATAATGTGATTTCATTTACGTCTTTAGTGAACACTGTGTCGTGGAATACAATGGCGAAGTGGTTGTACTACATCCTAAAGCACTACTGTGTTCCATTGATGGGATCCCTGTATCGGAACCAACAAAGCTACCACAAGGTTAGTTGAAGTATCACCACAGGAAGCCCAAGATCACCAGTCGTGTAATATTTAAAAATACGTTATACAAGTATTATGCAACTTACTAATTTCTCTCGTGTTTTGAAGATTTTTTGCCAATGATATGTCGTTTTACGGCATGTCCTTTTTGTTATTGTTGTTGTTGTAAATGTTACAGTTATTATTAGTGGTTGTTGTTGTTGTTGTTGTTACTGGTGGTGGTGGTATTGCCTTGTAGCAATCTCCTATTTTTGTCGTCGTCGTTGTTGTTGTTGGGGGTCATGTTGCTACTGCTGCTGCTGCTGTTGTTGCGTTGCTGCTTTGTATGCTTCGGTTAAAAAAAAGGTTTCAAACTTTAATGCAAAGTTACCATTTCCGACTTTTACTCTGAAGCAAACACAATTACAACAAGAATATCCAAATACTTCACTCTCTTTACAACAAAATAAACAGGAAAAATTAGAAAAGATTTATAAATCCTTCATCCGTATTTCGCATTTCCGGTTCCTCGTTTTCCATAACAACATACTATGCAAAGTGGACTTACTCAAAGTCTCTCTCGTAATTTTTTTTTCCGCTGGTAAATCGGATTCGACTCGTGAACTTCCGGTTACGAGAGCTTTCCGAAGGAATAATGCGAAGGAAAAGAGAAAAGCGAAGGAAAAAAGGCAGAAAAAACATTTGACGATGTTTTCTCGACCTTTGTTTTTTTGGACTTTACTAGGATATTTCAATATAATGAGCTACCAGATGTACTTAATTATTGACGGTAACTGGAGAATATCATGTGCAAAACAAGTCAAGGATATTTATAGATTATGTTATTCATGTAGCGACAGGTTTATCATTGTAATTTACCTTCGCTTTCGTTCTGGGTACAAATTTGTATAATCAGCACAAATTGTGTATCATTTGTTTGCAATAAGGAACAACTGAAGATAACCGAAGTTTTTGGGATTGAAAAAGCTTCTCTGATATCATTTTGAGTAAGTTGTGTTTAGATTGTTGTGTCGTCATGTATTTGTTGTGATATATTCGAGTCACACGATACTCGTTGTAATGCCTTCTACTGTAATCTTGTTCAATTCTAATTCTTATTGCGAAATTGCAGACTAGTATCTTTTTTATTATCTTTTTAATACTTCCAGGGATGTTGTAGTCAGTCAGTCTTCTACTTTTATTTTATACGGATATTTCCACGTAGTTTGTAATGATTTATGATTTAGTATAGCTCCCTTTCTCAGTATATGTATATAAACAAAGGCGAATATGTACTGAATATAGCAGCTTGAGTCGTAGTTTAAATTATAACGAGTATCCAAAACCACTTTTAGCTAACATGCGAATATAATAATGCTGAAGACAATAGCAGAAAATATAAAAAGAAATGACGTTAAATTCCACTGATCGAGAAAAAAAGGTGATTTATTTCGTATATTTCTGTTAGCCTTGCATCCAAAATAATCTTTGAAGGAGTTGTATCAATGTAGATTTTTCTCCCTTAGTCAAGTAGCAGAATTGTATTATTTATGCGATACATTTCCCCTAAAATAAAAAAGAATAACGAGAAGTTGAGTCAGTATTAGAACGTTTGATATTTCTCGTTCTTTTTATTTTAAAACTCATTTTCCCTCTAAAATTTTAACCTTTTAACGTGTACTTATTGGCAATTATCATGCGATAGCTTTATCTTGATATCTCACACAACATTGCCTTGATGGTGTTGTTTCTTTGTGATAGGCTGCATGCTGTGTTTGGGGAAGTCCAACTATTTTCGTTTCAATCACCCGAAGGAAGCCAAACGAATACGAGAAGCAAACCCTGGTAACAGATTCTCCATTGTACCGGACAGCTACTTTCCAGGTATGTCGCCTGAGATAATACAATACAATAATGTATGTTAGTAATGGACTCTCTGTAAAGATGGGGGGGGGGGGGGGGGGGGGGGGGAGGGGAGGGTAACAACAAACAAACAAACAATAGCAGCAAATTAAGGAAGACAAAATAAAAAAGGGCTAGCTTTTCTTCAAAGGTATATAAAAGGGGTACCTTTTCAGGCAAAAAGGTATATAAAAGGGGTACCTTTTTGCTGAAATTTGGTA